>BSBM01001321.1:6197500-6725976 GCA_027924585.1 Larix kaempferi | reverse complement strand
ACATAAAGTGAACATTAGACCTATCTAAAGTCAAATTCAAATTGACTTTATTACACAATAATCTTTATATTCTAACATTCTTAGCCCTCATTCCCACAACTACTTCCAAACTATTTTTTCCCCCTGTCTCACTACAAGAGCTTGGTGCTCAAATCTTCAAAATTAATGTCAATGCTAGTGGAAATTATATTTAGGGTTTCAATAAAATGCTCAAATGAGGCTGGTAAACTCTCGAGGGTTATTACCACCATGTTTGCGTCTTCCATTTTCCATTGACTTACATTCAATTGTTCTCTAAGGTTCTTGATCTTTACTAGATGATCTTGTAAATACTCATGCTCCTCCATTTTAATTGGAACAAGTATTTTTTAAAGGAAGAAGCCTTTATCTTTATTTGAAGTTTCATGTAATTCTTTTAATCGCTTCCAAATTGCTGCACCATCACCCCTGGTCTATACTTCTAGAAGCATTTCATTAGTGACTGCAAGCTTTATCAATGTCACCACTTCTCTATTCCACTCATCAAACTTAGTTTGATCATTTTTAGCTATTGTTAATCATGTTCCCTTGCTCAACACAAGCTGATACAAACATCCATACTAAAAGATGATTAACATAAACAATGCCCAAGTGCTATAATTTTTCCATAAAAATTCCAGCGATCCTCTAACATTATGTTATAAAAACTAGCCATTAAAGCACAAAAAATTTAGACTATATGTTGTTTAAAATCAAATATGCCACTAAAATGAAAACCTTTTATTTCCAAGGAAAACCTCACAGAAAAACCTTCAAGTACTTCCTTGATGATGTTAAATGGGATAAATCGTTGGTTCCTAAGTTCCAAGTACCTAACTTGAGGGGATCAAGAGAATTGAACCTAGGACCTCCCCAAATTGGTTGAGAGATCTCACATTTGGCTCACAATTGCTTAAGCTAACCCTTATGGCTATCCATTGAAATAAACACTTACAACCAAGAAAGTTGTGTTTCCTCGACACCAAGCTGAAAATTACAGAAATAAAAACAAATATACTTGCCAAAAGAATGATAAACCTTCTGAAAATGCACAGATTTGTTAAAAATCTATCAAATACCTGCTAAATTGATCAAATTTCTTCAAAATCATATTGTTGTACAGAGAAAATAGTTGTTGGGTGGCTCAATTGTAGAATCTGAGCATCCAATTTCATCGTTGAGTGCCAAAAATAGTGTATACAAGCCCAATTTCACTACAACTTCCATGTTGGGCAGAAAAATGCCTTTAGCAATTGTTTTATGGTTACCTATATGGGTACAACCTATCAATTTTAGCAGTTATTTCTATACATATTTCATACGCTACATGGACCAATCTGTACAACCCAAAAATGGTGGTTAATCAGTGCAATGGTTGTATCGTTGTTTAGTTGTGGTCCGATTCCGTATAGGTTGTTACCACCCATTTTTCATGGGTGTCCACATGTGATTCTTGTTATCACCTATTTTGTACAATAGCTGAATTTCTTGTGAGCCACCAGTTTGATGAACATGTTCAATGTTCATCATTAGTGTTCAGAGGTTCAGAAGTCATTTTTAGGGCAATTTTGCTCCATTTGTAATAACTGCATGTTCATACCCCCATGGGGAAAATGTAAAAGTTGGTCTAAATGGGGTCCTTTTATAAAAGACTCGGCTATCCGTAGGTTTAGCCATTTGGGGGATACTCTAGAGTGTTTTTTTTCCTTAGGAATTATGCGCTACTCATTAGTGGCGTATAATCCTTGAGTTTTTCACTCAAACCTCCAAAGCTGGAGTATTTCCCATGGTGGTCAGAACCTAAGGTGGTTATTAGTCTTGTGTCTAAGATTTTTTACGTGTTAGCCATCTCGATTGAGTCGTATGAACATGCACTAGGTCCCCTAGGAGTTTCGTTTGATTCCGGCAAAAATAATTTTTTCATAAATTAGACCATTTTTTAATGGTTTAATTAATAAATTTCAAAAATGATAAAAACCTCATCCGAAGGAAGAATTGGGCATGGGGAGGCTTGTCTTGACGCTAAGAGCGTGCTCTTTACCCTAGCGCCAACTTTTCTAGGGTTTCGGGCTATTACATCTCCTCTGGGAGCAATTTTTCACTATTTTGGCATTTAGTGGCCATAAAATGACAAAAACACATAAAAGACAAAAATTAAAAAAAGTCAAAAATCAAATTTTGAACTTTGGAAAGGGTGGGGTATGGTCTTAGTGAAGTATACGACCACCTTGAGATAATAAAGCACATGTTATACTTTGGATAAACGATTTCATGATTGAGGGTGATGTGAGCCATTCCGTACGGCCTTCATGAAGCTCTCACGATTTGGGTGGTTGTGTATTAAATAAATGGTGGGATCCTCTCACGATTGTAGCCACATCACATGGCTCAAGGGTTGAGTTACATTAACTACAAACTCATGCTGGCTCCTTCATGAAGATTCACGCATCTCCTTGATAGCTCACGGGTTTGCAAGGTGGAGGACTGTCATTCGCTTGGTGTATATTCCTATGGGATGGTGAAGCTTCCAAAGCTTGAGTGGGGGGTGCCTTGCCAAGGTGGAGGCCACCTCCCCACTCCCCATTAATTCAACCACCAGCTAGCTCATTGATCACGCTCCAAGCTTGTTGTGATTGGATTGTGACTGAATTTCGATTGGAGTTTGTCTCCTCTTGAGTGCCAAGTTCGATTAGGGTATTGAGCTTTGGATTTTGTATAAAGAGAGGCTCCATGAGCTCTCTTATCATGGAATTTTTGCGGAACATTACTCTAGCATTTTTGTAACAGCTCATAGCAATTTCTATATTGAAATAAAAAGTGACTTTGGAGGTCTACATGGTGTGCCTATTGTGTTCATGAGAAATGTTTTCAAGATGATGAGGTGATATTGTTCTTCACATTTACTCATTTGTATTTATGCTTGATAAATCTTTAGCTTAGAAGTCTTTTTCAAGTCCATAGAATGATCATTTGAAGGTACAAATTTGTTCATTTATGCTGAGTTTTATGTGATTTAGAAATACAAATTGTAGTCGGTAATACTGATGTATTTCTTGTCCCATTCTATTTAGTATACGTAAGTTTTGATCAAGCATCATTTGAGTTGTGTTTTGTGCAGATCCCCAAATAGCAAAGTGGAGTTTGAACTCGGTTGTATCCTCCTCCACTTTCAACATTATTTTCTCGAACATTTTTGGCATTTCAGGGCTTTCCAAGATCGAGTCTGGGTTGCAAAAAAATAAGCTTGAAAAGCTTGCTTGAATTCCATCTTCAAAGTTATTTAAAACTTGCTGCTGGTTACTAGTGAGAGGCCTTTGATCTCCATTGGCTTTCTCCCTGCATTTGCATTTCCCATTCATTTGCATTTGCTGCCCTTCATCTCCATTTGCTCCATTCCTTTCGTTGCCCAAAAACTCAGTTTGTTCATCTCCTCTCCATCTCTCTTTCCGCTGCCCAATACACAGTCCCTCCTTTCTCCTTTCGTTGCACTAGAAACTTAGTCCCAAAACTTTTCTCTCGCTGCCCTAAAAGTGTCATCTCAGTCCTCCTTCACTTTGACCAGCTTCATCCATTCACTCATTCATTGCATGTTTCATCCCAAACATAAAAGAAAAAACTCATAAAACATTTAAAAACTTAAAAGTTTTAGTTTGCTTGAAGTGGTTTACTTTGTTATTACTTAGATCTAGTTCATTTATGTTGTAGATTAAGTCTTATTTTAGGCATTTATTTGTTTGCTGGTCTGATTTTACTTTTGGATAGTTTCAAGTTTAGTTTCATGCTTCTTACACCTTAGACTTCATTTCACAAGGCTAAAGTTCAAAGTAGCTTCAAGGTTTATCTTTGATTTTAAGCTAACAACTAATGGGTGCATGAGTGAATTATCCTTGTTGTAGGTGTTGAAGAAGATCAAAACCAAAAGAAAAGTGGAAAACAAGAGGAGGTTGCCCAAACTTGAAGAGGAAAATTGCAAAACCAAGAAGAACCAAATTCCAAAATCAAGAACCAAAACCAAGAAGATTCAAATATTTTGAGTTTCCTTGAACTAAAGTCAATCACTCTCCTTTGTAAAAAAGGGCCTTTAAGGCCTTTTTCCATTTTATTTCTCTAGGTCTCTTCAAAAGGTTGAAAATACTAAAAACTTGTAATCAGTTAATAAAAAGGCAAGGTGGGATAAGGCCTCCCACACATTGTTTCTCCTTCCCCATTTGGGGAAGATTGTTCATGCATGCTTTAGTTAGATTCATTTTAAGTTCTTAGATTAGAATTTACTTTCTGTACTTAGATTAATTCTCTTCCAAGTCTTGACTTGAGATAGTGACCTTGGGATTTCATCCCAAGTGCCACAAAGTTTTGTGGCTACTTCTCTTTCCCCGTTAGCATCCTTGCGGACATCCAGCTAGCTGTAAGGTTTTCGGGACTAGCGGTTCTAGCGGTCGCCCTTGTTCGGAGGTTGATCCCACCTTGTTGTTTATTTCTTAGTTAGTTGTTAGATTTGGCCTAGTCTTTTATATGCATTTTGCTTATTCTTTCATTTTGCAAGTAATTCTTATTTGCTAGTTTAAGTTATTCCAAGTTTCCAATCATTTTGAGCTATCACATGCGTTCTTGTTCACAAACTGTCTCTATTCTAATAAAGAACAAAGCCTCTTGAACTTGTAATAACCCAAGTCAAGAGCACTCTCTGTCGGAGAGCATAGTAGTTTTTGCATTTCCCTTGCATTAGGCATTTAGATTAACTAAGTCTCTTGAACTTTGGTCTTAAGACTAAGTCAAGAGCGCTCTCTATCGGAGAGTTGAACTGTGTGCTTCAATAATAATAAAAATTTCAACTCACACGCTCATTAATAAATTATCTTGGTTTCTATCCGACACCCATATGCTCTGCCAACCTGAAAAGGTTGGGCTAGTACTCAGAAAGGTGTTAGATTTTATAAACTTCTACAACATAATAAATTTTTATCCCCACAACCAACGAACCGGCGTTGTTTTCGATTTATACTTGTAGTGCTATTCTGGGAGGTGGAGCCGGAGTGCCGTTGTCAGACTTCGGAGTAGTTAAGTCATTGGACACTTACTCCTCGATAACTGGACGGCCCGTTAGATCACCGTGGATAACCACTTAAAGTATACCTTTCCGGACTTTTGCTTATCTTGTTGGTTCTTAGCCTAATAATCAAGACCACTAAAACTTTCAATAAACCAAGATAATTTGCAAAACGATCTCACGAACAGCTACTACTGAGACTTGCACTTCAGCATCTCCCAGCACTATACAATTTTTTGCTCCATAAGGCACTGGTTTAATTGTTACATTTTCATATATTCACATTATTGGGCCATTTGTCCATTTAAGTCATTTAACTGTGGATGCTATCTCATTTTCGCAAGTCTTTGATATACTGCTAATCTTGTAATCTTGTATCGCAACGTGGATTGCATTTTACCTTGTGTTTTATCTAAAGTAATTTGTGATCTCTTCATCTTTAAAAACTCCTAAACAAACACCCATCTGCATCACTCAACCAAAAAACACTTAAAACATAAAGAGCCATAGTAAACTCTTTGTAGGGACTACCCCCCTTGGCTTTGTTAGGAGTTAGCCTAAACGGAGGAGCTGGGATTCAGGTGACAGTACCTGGCTCATTGCTTGCCCCTAAGGCCACACTTTCCCCACTTGTAGTGAGGGAACAACTTTCGAAAGATTTTTGCTGCTGGTGTGCATCTCGGCGGACAACAATTCTTATCACATTTTCAGTAGGGGGTTACATGTTGATGGATATTTGGATGGCCTAGTATTGATGCTTGTGGAAGTCTTTTTCTTGTGGAGTGTTCTTGATCCTTGGCACATAGATGGCATCATGGCACTTTTGGGTATCATCTTATCCCTCCTTGTTTCTCTCTTGTGACATGTGTGGTGGCATTCTAGTGGCTTGTAGAAGGGGTTGTCCCCTTCCTCATGGGTTGGTTATCTATTGTGGACACTTGTTCTTGAATTGGATGCTCCTATTTTAAATTGATGGTCTCCTTGGTTCATGGATTGATGAGTTGGCATGGAGGTTGGGGTTTGGTTGTTATTTGGACATTCATTCCACATATGAGGTTTTTCCCCACTTGATTGAGTATCGCACATAGATTTATTTGTTGGTCGAGGGTTTGAGACCCCTTGATGTATGGAAGCAACCTCTTGCATTTG
Organism: Larix kaempferi; assembly: GCA_027924585.1. NCBI lineage: Eukaryota > Viridiplantae > Streptophyta > Pinopsida > Pinales > Pinaceae > Larix > Larix kaempferi. The sequence continues at coordinate 6,719,762 of BSBM01001321.1, read as the reverse complement.
TTGACTTGTTGTACATTCATTGGTTTTCCCTTGATGATCACCCACCCTTTGGATGGTTGTTTACACACTCATCTAAGCCATTTTTTGATGGGATGTTCTTAGAAGGGCATCCACCTTCGATAGTAGTCATCTTTTCATAGAGTGCCTAGAATTGTGTTATCTCAATGCCAGTAGATGCAAAGTGGCCGGGCGATTTCAAAAAAGTGATATGATAGAAAATTTGATAAGTAATGATGAAGTTAGCAATTCTAGAACTACCATTTAAAGAGCCACACTATTTTTTTGTTGCATTCCTTTTGGAGCCTTTTCATGGAGATCGTTCACCTTATTTGAGGAAGTGCTCCACCTTTTGAGGCCTTTTTCTTGGAACAGTACCTTTGGAGAGCCTTTGGATGCTAGGTATCAATCAAGGTGTTTGGGATGTAGACCCTGTTGGTTTGCATAGAGACAATAGGGTTTCCAGGATTTGTTTATTTCTCAGTAAAGTTCTGTCCACTTATCAAATCAACAGTCTCTCCAACAAAGAGGATAGTGGGTGGGTCCTTTCTTTTCCTCCTCAGCTGTTTTACACAAAATTCCCGTACTATCTTAGCATAAATAAGTATGTCTTTGAGGGTTTGAAGTAGGGAAATTCTAATGCAAACGTTTTCAAGTTCAGTGAGCAGGTCATATTCAGGGGAAAACACTAGCTTACTTAGTTTTAGTCTTTCTAGATAAGGTGGTTCTTTTGATGAAGATGGCTTCTCCGGATGAGTGACTGTTTGCTTCGCTATAGCTGGGGGTTCATCATTAATGATTGGATTAGGAGCCAACTCTTCTTCTTCCTCTTCAACAATGATGGGGTTTGAATTTTGGAGCACCTTCTCGGAATGTAAATGGATGTCCTGCAATTCTACAGGAGTAATTGTATAAGTGGGGAAGGGCTGCAACTCAGCTTGGGGAGCAAGATGAGATGGATTATTGTTTGGGTTAGCCACGGGTTGGACAAGAAGATGATTTTTCCTAGGAGGCTACGAAGGGGGCAGGTGTAGCTGCTGAGGTTGCATGACTGGTTACTGAGGTTGGGTGGGAATTTGCAAATAAGGCTGAGATGGATACTATTGGGGTGGCTGAGGAAATGGAGGAAATTGCTGAGGTTGCATAGAAGGATGAGGTGGCATAGGGTAAGGGTATGAAGGCATAGTCCTGTAGCCAGACCCTCTCCATCCTTGCTGCCAAGGGTAAGTCTGAGTTGGTTGTTGGGGCCATGCCTGCCAAGGGGCTATATGATTCCAAGAATATTGTTGTCCTGGAAAATGTGCAGAATTTGAAACAGTAGGATCAAAGAGCATACCTGATGGATGAGGTTGCCATGGTCTTTTAGCTGCTAATACACACAACTTCTCTATCCATTTAATACAAAATCATGGATTTTCCTCCTCAGACATGTCATAGATTGGATTTTCCATGAATGTCCAAGAATCCTCATCAACAACTTGGTCAGACATAAGGGAGTCTTCATCACTAGTATCATCCTCCAGGCTATACTTGTCCTCCTCGTGCTCACTATCATCTTCTTCAGAGAAAAGGTCACAAGGCAAAAGACCTTCCAAACTATCATCATTAGACGAAGAACAGGCAGGAATGCCATCATGCACATTACAGATTTCGTCATAAGTTTCGTTATAAGCTTTTGTAATGGTTTCTTCTTGAGGTAGATTTGGGGTACAAATGTGATCATCATCACTAAAATAATTATGAAAGCATCCCCAATCTTCAATATTTTCCGTCATGGGGATATGAGGAGGATTTTCATCAATGTTTGAATTTTGACAAACTTCTTCTGTAAGATCATCTTGGAGGTGTAGCTTAGTAGCGGGAATCATGGGTTCCCTCAACTTTGTTAGTTGGTCAAACCCCCTTTCTATAGTAGTTACCATATCTTCTTCACCATCATACCACCTCTTTAACAATATAGCAAAGAATTTTTCAAGGGATGTGATGCATTTATCAGGGAGACCACAATACCATATCCAAGCATCCCTCTTCAGATTATTGACAAACACTCGCATCATATTATCTTGATGAAGCATGTTGAGATCAATTCCCACCAATGAAAGAAAAGATATGATGTGCCAAACAACTGAATCACCATTTCCAAAAAAGATTGGAAGCGAAACATTTCCCTTATTTGAGAGACATGGCTCATGGTTGGGAAAGCCTGGGATGCCTGAGAAGTCAATGTGAGGATATGCACTAGATATTTGATTTCCGGACTCTTCATCATCCATAATGGCTATCAGTAGTATATATTTGAATCAATCATGGATTTTGTACTGAACAATGAGATTTAAAGACTTTACTATGTTGCATGGGCTCATCTATACACAATCAATCTCAACAATCTTATAAGAAACGGGGTTTTATCCCTTCAGTGGAGTCACCATGTGAGAAGAAAAAAAAAATGCATTATAAATCTCTCACTAAAAACTATTTTTTGTTTTTCTTTGTAAATTACAAAATACAAAAGTTCAGTGGAGTTGCCAGATGAAAAATAAAAATCTACTCTAAACATTCATCAAATAAAACAAAAACAAAAAGTGAAACAAAAGTCGTACTCCGGGAATTAAAGACTTGTCCCCGACAACAACGCCAAAAATGTTGCCAACTAAAACACACTTAACTGTAGAAAAGTCTCCCAACCACTAGGTGTGTTCTTGAGGGGCAACTATGAGTTGAGAACCCACTGCCACCTCGATTCCTAACTCCTCCGTTTAGACCCAACTCCCAAAGGTCAAGGGGGGCAGTCCCTATTTACTAAGTTTTTAAAAGGTTTTAATTTTAGGAGTTAAATTTTAATTATACTTATTTAAGTTGAATGACAAGCAGTCATGCAATATGCAAATTATTTACTGACAAACAAATCTTGATTCGTAACAAACCTTGATATGCAAGGTGTGGGCAAAAACTAAAATTAAATGAAATAACTTTGAATCTTAAGCAGAAAACTAGCCAGTACGATTTTGCATGGATGGGCAAAGCCACTTCATATGCAAGGTGTGGGCAAACTATTAAACCAATGCAATAAGAAATAAACCAATTCCTAGCCCTTTCTCTTTTGCTTACAAGGGTGGGAGAAATCCGACTACCTTTGTAAACAATGGATGGCAAAATAAAAAATGCAAGTCAATTATTAGCCTAGCCACACAATCCTCTTCCTAGTGAAGAGATGGGGCAAATGAATGAAGTAAAATACAGAAAACATACTAAGCACTAACTCCTAGCCGCTCTTCACTTGCAATGTAAGGGAGGGAAAGCCCAACTTCCTTTGCATGCAAGGGATGGCTGAAAATAATACTCAATAATACAATGGAAATAAATGAAGAATCAAGTTCAAGAGACTCTCTTGAACTTGTTACAACAAATAAGATTTCAACACTTTATATTTGAAAGCATGAGAGAAGGAAGAGAGGTTTTTGACCCGTTTCTTGCCAAGGACTGAAGATGGTAGCTTGTGGATGCCTTTTACACTTGATTTTGGCCGAATTTGGGTAACATAACCACTTGTATTGTACAAAACCTGCTAAAAACCAACAAGCAATATATCACAGAAAATGCCCAAAATCTCTCTTGGACACTATTAATTTTAAGGTAAAAATTATGAGTAAAATTTCTGAAATTTTATAAGTGAAATTTGCACAATAAAGAGTTTGTAAATGAAGTATAAAACTGGATTTTAATATGGAAATGTATGCAGAAATAAAATGCGGAAATTTGAAAGAGAAGGGATGAGTTTATGCTCTTTGCTCTTCAAATGCTTGAAGTAGTGGCTTATCCAATCGAGGAATTTCACTCTTCAACTAAAGCAACCTGCAACTTGTGAGATATTTGCTACACAACTAAAAAGAAGGTGAGATCCAAATAATGAGTTAAGAAATCATAAACTCCAATAGAGAAAAATACGAAGTTCTTAACTACAAGAATGAAAACTCACAAAACTTATGGCAGAAATACCACAAATCTTACCAAAGCAAAGAAGTTTGCTTGTTTGGCCTCCCCAAACTTGAGTAGGTATGAAGTGTAGAAGCAAACCACCATAGAGCACAATGGACACAAGATTTTCTCAAAAGAATTCTATTAACTAAGCCAAATGGCTAAAAATTACAATGGCTCAAAATGGGAGCAAAATTGAAGCAAGAGAGTGAGAAGAGAGCAAGAAATGCAAGAGCATGAGAGATTGTGGAAGAGGGGAGATTTTAACCAAAATGAGGAGGAGGAGCCTCCTTCAATAGGAAGGGGGGCCATGAAGGGGGGTGCACTTCCTTGGGTTAAAAATAACAAACAATGGGGGGAAAAAGCCCCCACCCATGTTTTATATTTCATTGCTAGGCCAAGGGGAGGGAATCATGAAGGTGGGACCCCCCTTTTGACTTATTTCAATTTTTCTCATTTCCCATGGTGAGAGAGGGTTTTCCCCTTAGGGAGACAAATCCAAACTCTTAAAACTCTTGCATGGGGGGCCCCTTTTGGCCTCTAACATCACCTTAGGCACATATTATAATATTTGGAAACTTAATTTCCCCTCCCCAAGTGACTTTAATCACTTTACAAAATTTTGTCATTCTAATTAATGACCAATTTTCCTGATTTCAATGACTGACTTAGGAAAATCCATAAAAAGCTTTATCAAAACTCAACGGAATGACTTCAAACTTGGTCCAAGGGTGAAGGGGGTCTCTTGCCATTGATTTTGAGTACCCATACCCCTATTTATGGGAATTAAGTGCCAGTTAACCCTTTTTTACATTACAACATTTTATGTTGAGGGACATTTTTTAATTACCAAAAATTTAAAAATCCTGAGTAAAACTTAATGAAATTCCGCAAGCTTTGGATAATGTTTAGCATGGTAATATAGAACATTCCTAGGGCCCAATCACCCCATGGACTCGATCATTAAAAGGCCTTTCACCACTTTGGAGAAATTTTTGAGTGAAAAACTCAGATAATTAAAATCACTAAAAATAAATTTTAATTATCCAAGGGAAAAAACACTCGATGTGTTACCAACTATTTTGTACAATAGTTGAACTTCTATTGAGTCGCCAGTTTCATGAACATGATACATGTTCATCTCCAGAGTTCAGAAGTTTGGAGGTCATTTTTCAAGGCAATTTTGCCCCATTTGTAATAAATGCATGTTTCATACCCCCTTGGGGGAATTGTAAAAAGTTGGTCTAAGCATGGTCCTTTTATAAAAGACTCGGCTATCCTTAGGTTTAACTATCAGGGTGATACTCTAGAGTGTTTTTTCCTTGGAAATTATGCCTTACTCTTTAGTGAAGTATAATTCCTGAGTTTTTTACTCATACCTCCAAAGCTGGAGTATTTACCATGGTGGTCGAACCTAAGGTGGTTATTAGAGTCTTGTGTCTAGGATTTTTTACGTGCTAGCCATCTAAATTGAGTCATGTGGACATGCACTAGGTACCCTAGGATTTTTGGTTTTTTCTGAGAAAATAATTTTTACCCGCTTCTTGGGGTTTTTTAATGTTTTATTAAAAAAATGATAAAAAATGATAAAAGATGGGTTAGGAGGTTGATTTTTCCATGGGGGTGCTCGTTTTCTAACCTAGAGCACCCAAAAAACCCCTAAACCCACTTTTCCTAAGTTTCCTGTCAATATTATTCACCCATTTAAATATTTTCTCCAAATTAATAAATGAGGAATATTTAATTGGAAATAATAAAAAATAATAAATTTGGAGAAAATAAAAAAATCTCCAAAATAAAGCAAAATGAATAAAGTAAAGGGCTAAATGACATGGCAATCAACATTTGAGAATATTCCAATGATCACCTACCTGATTTGAGTCAGTATCGGAGCACTGCAGTTGATCTCCTCTTGGGAATTGCGCCTTCCTTACATGCCTTCACGTCTTCCTTACATGGCAATGCGTGTTTGGCTTGGAGATAGTTTCAAGGTTGGATGGTGGGCACCTTGCCTAGGTGGAGGCCACCTCACCCCAATATCCTCTACCAAGTGTGAGTTAACTCTCCAATTAAGAGCTTGGCTCCCTCATTCATTGGGATTTGCGCCTTCATGACCTAGCTCTCTCCTCTTTTCGCTTGCCTTCTGTATTCTTCTATAAAAGCAAGGCTTTTCCTCCATCATTAGGGTGGAAGAGCATCGAACCTTTGCTCATGTATTTCATATTTTTGCAATAAGAATTTGTTGAGACTTTGGAGGTCAAGGAAGTGTGCAAGATCCATATTGTGTTGCATGTCTATGTTTAAGGTATAATCTTTTCATATGTTTATTATTGTGAATGTGTTGATAGTCTACCTAAGAAGGCCTTTGAGCCAATAGAAGCATTCATTCCTAGTCTTTGAGTTATTTGTTTTTTATATGTTAGTGAAAGAATAGGGAGTAGTATGCGTAGTCAGATATACAATTACTCTTCATGTTTTCTTACTATCTATATTTTCTAGATTTAATCCATTTGTTCTTGTAAGTGTATGAGAGTTTGATGCAGGATCTAGGTTGATTTGGAAGCGAACTTACGCTGGATTCTCTTTCTCTCCAACAATATGAACCAAGTGATCACATGCTAACAAATTATTTCTTACAGATCTCCACAAACCTCCGAAATCTTCAAGCTTGGGATTGGTTCCACTTTTCTCACCTCTTCTAAATTTTAAATCGAAACTTCTTTCTTTTCTGTTGGTTACATAAGCGAGTCTCTATTTTTAAAGGTTCAAACTTTCTTGTATTCGCTCTCTTTAAGTGTAATAGGTTGTCTTTTTTCAAGCTTTATCTCCTTCACCTATTCGCTCAGTGCATACAGTAGGCCTTCGTTGCAAGCTTCAAACCTCATCTTTCTAGCCTACTCGCCTTGCATCCTTTCGCCCTACTTCTCCAACCTTCAAAGCCTTTGCTCATCTTGAAGTAGGTCCCTTCACTCCCCATCAAAGTTGGATCCCTTCGCCCAAAGCCTTCATCCTTTGATCCTTTCGCTCAGATACCAAGTAGTTCAAAATTTCAAGCTTACTTTTTTGATTGATCTACTTTGTTTATGTCTAGATCTTATTTTCTTACAAAAGCATCATCTTTATTCTTAGATCTAGATTTGTATTTTTGGTTTTATGAGCTAACAATACTAATCTACTAACTTCTATTGGTTCAAAGCTCTTACTTTCTGGAAAGCTAGGAGGCTAAACAAAGCCAAGAAGATCAAGAAAGCCTAAAGGCTAAAGCAAAACTAAAAGAGGAGCAAAGAGCAAACTCCTAAAAGTACAAAAAATCCATTCCTCCCTCTTCTTCTTTCCCCTTCTAACGTTGTGCTTTCAAGGAGAAATAAACATCATTCATTGTATAAAAGATCAATAAAGAGCAAGTGGGATAAATGCTCCCACACCCTACTTCCCCCATTTGGGGGAAATTTGTATCGTCCTTTTAGTACTTCATTTGCTTTATACCTGCACAAGTAGATTAGCTTTGATTGTTAGAGTAGTTTTACTTTCTGAATAGTTTGCTAGATCTCAATTTTGTAGCTTTAGTTTACTTTATTTTCAAAGTTTTTACTTAGTTCAAGTTTGATATAAATTGATAAAAAGAAACCAAAGACTCTTGAATCTCACTGAAAAGTGGCTCAAGAGCACTCTCTATCGGAGATGTTGTTTTGTTTTCTTAGTTAGATTTCTTGCTTTTATATAAATTGCTAAAACGAACACAAAATCTTTTGAATCTCGCCATAAGGCGGATTAAGAGTGCTCTCTGTCGGAGAGTTCACTTTGTGTTTTATTTTTACTAATCCGCTTGCTCTCCCGAGTACAGTCCTAGACTTGAAAGAGATTCTTGGGTAGTTTAGTTCATTTACTTCACAACTTTGCAATCTTATTCATAAATCTCTTGAATCTCGCCATAAGGCGGATCAAGAGTGCTCTTTATCGAAGAGTCAATGGTTCTTGCTTCATTCACATAATAAAATTGGAACGAACATTTATCTACACTGTGTATGCTCTATTCACTTGTGGGATACCTAGAAGCAGTGTAGCTTGTTAATTCTTCACATTTAATTCCACTTCAACCATTAAAAAAACACATCCCGAGAAAACCAACGGAAATCCGGCGTTGATCGCTATAATCGAAAGTGGGAAAATTCTTCCTGGGGACACGGGAACCACTAGTACGAGACCTTAAGGGCACAGTTAGGCTACATCGTTGTTGGTGTAGTGTTGAACACCGCTCTAGAGACTCCGGCTAGCCCACATGTCCTTGTACGGAGTCACTTAGATTATAATCCCGACATATCTCCTGTATCACAAGGTATATCTTGGAGATTCCCTTTCCCATAATAATCAACTTCAACCCAAAATTTACAATAAAATTTACCAAGAAGCATATGCAAAACTTTCCCAAGCACACCAGAGACATGTTTTAAGCATCCCATTGGCACTGGTCTATTCTTTAAAGCAATTTGCTTATTTTGTGTTGTGATTTATCCGTAATTGCAATATTTATAAATTAAAATGTCGTGGGTGTTTTATTTGTAAGTTTTCATCATTTATGGTTGTGTATCATCTATTTATTTTGCAAATACATGCTTGGATTTAATTCATTATTATAAATAATTAAAAACTCCTAAAAACAACACCCATCATCATTATACATTCGAACACAAAAAACACTTAAGAGCCTTAGAAACTCTTTGTTAAGGTCTACCCCCCTTGACTTCGTTAGGAGTTTGCCTAAACAGAGGAGTCAGGATCAGGTGACAACACCTGACTTTTTGCTTGCCCCCAAGGCCACACATTCCCAAAGCAGCTTTGAAAGATTTTTGCTGTTGTGTGCACATTGGCGAGCAACACGATGAAAGGACTTCCCTAATGATAAAGTCCTAGGCGACTAAGATTTACAAAAATTGACCCTCATGTTAACATATCGTTAAAAAATCCCCCGCATGGGTGCGAAAATTTCATGGAGAAGAGCTAAGAAGAGAAAGAGGCAAAAAGCCTCGCTTGAAAAAAAAATTGCTAGGTACTGTTGACCACCAAAACCAACTAGGTGGACAAAGATGTACCTTGCACATGTTGAATGTGCCTTGAAGATGAGAACGAAGTACTTAATGATTATATCAAGCGAGGCAACTCTTTCTTGTCTTGTCTCCATGAAATTTTCGCCCCCTTGCGGGGGATTTCGTAAGGATATGTTAGCATGAGGGTCTAGTTTTGTGTAACTTAATCATCTAAGACTTTATCATTAGGGAAGTCCTTTCATCGAGTTTTTTTTCACTTCGATAATTAAAAGTCCTTTTTAGTGATTTTAATTATTTGAGTTTTTCACTCAAAAATACCTCCAAAGTGGTGAAAGGCGTTCTAGTGATCAAGTCCATGGGGTTATTGAGGCCTAGGAATGTTCTATATTACCATGCTAGACATTATCTAGAGTCTTGCGGAATTTCATTAGGATTTATATAGGATTTTTAAATTTTTGGTCATTAAAAAATGTCCCTCAGGACAAAATGTTGTAATGTAAAAAAGGGTTTCTTAGTCCTTTTTGATGTTGTATAGGAGTATGGGTACTCAAGATAAATGGCATGAGACCCCCTACACCCTTGGGCCAAGTTTGAAGTCATTCAGACAAGTCTTGCTATGGTTTTGGACACTTTTTCCCAGGTCAGTCATTGAAATCAGGGAATTGGTCATTTAATTAGTGAGCCAAATTCTGGAAAAGTGACTATAGTCACTTGGGGTGGCCAAGTAAAGGTTCTAATGTTTATATTATGTACCTAAGGAAAAGTGACTATAGTCACTTGGGGTGGCCAAGTAAAGGTTCTAATGTTTATATTATGTACCTAAGGTAAAAGAAAAAGCAAGGCGGCCCCCCCCATGCATGTGTTTCACTTGTTTGAAGTGGTCCCCCAAGGGAATGCGTCCTCCCTCACTTGGCATTATGATATTTGGATTTAAGCCAAAGTTTTGGGGTTCCACCTTAGTGGACCCCCCCTTTGGGCCTAGCATTGGAGTTTTAAAACCTTAGAAGGGGGTTCCCCCCCCCCTCCCATTTGTTTCTCTCCTAGCAAGTGCGCCCTCCTTGAGGAAGTGCACCCCCCTCTCTCCCTCTTGAAAAATAGCAAGAATGCAATAGGGGTCCTCTCCCTCTCTTGGGATACTTAAGGAGGCTCTTCCTCCTCTTTGTGGTTACAATCTCTCATGCTCTTGCTTCATTTTCCATTTTTCTCATTCTCTTGCTCTCATCTTGCCCATTCTTGGGTCATTGTAATTTTCAGCCATTTGGATTTGTAATACAAATTATTTGGAGGAGATTTGGTGTTGGTGATGCTCTTGGGTGGTGCCTTGCTTCAAAACTTCATAGCTATTCAACCATTGGGAGGCTTGTTATCACCAATCTTGTAGTTGCCCCTAAATGGTGGATCCATAAAGATGATAGAGGGGACATGCAACCAAAGTGGTGAACCAAGATAGCCTGGATCTCCAAGAGATTGGTTGTCATGCCAATCGAGGCAATCTTCACTTGAGTTTTCAAAGCCTAGACAACAAAGGGGAGACCCTGATCTACTCCCGATAGGAGAGATCAAACCAAATCACCAGATCAAGTCAGATAGGATGAAGTACGTAAAGTGACTGGTATGGAACCCTAGAATTAAGGAATTAAGACCACTGTGGAGGCTTAGGAAAGGTGTGAGATGATAAAGATTAGTAACACACAGTGACTTGATAATTAAGAGTGATTCTAGGATTCAGGTGCTAGTTTAAAATGGTCAAATTCAGCTGCCTTGGGAAACGTGACCCTTAAAATAGGGAAAGTGTCCCAAAGACTGGATTTAGGGTTAGGGGCTTTCTAGCACAGCTTGTGAGACAGATCTAACAGTGTTCGAAACAACAAGCTCGGGAAAATGGACCAAAAGACAGTCAAACCAGATAGGCAGGGAAAGTCGTGAAGGTTTGAGGAAACCGGTGCCTTGGGAAATGGGCCTATGGAGTCCTCCAAGGTTGACGTCTTGGAGAACCCACTTAGATATTTGCACTACGCCAAAAACCCAGAAATGGTTTGCCAGTAAACCAAGTCTTTTGAACCAGGGATTTTTTAGAAGAAATTTACTTAGGGTTTTAATTAAAATTGACAGATGGGTAAGTTAGAAGAATTAAAATCTTACCTCACAAGCGTACCTGAGTCATGGAATAGTTTGCTATGATGCCGAGGATTGTTCCCGCAGAGATCAAATGAAAGATTGGAGAGTTTCCTTGCTTGTGCGAATTGCCCAGCTCCACCAAAGCGCCTTCCTCTTCCTGATAAACCTAGGACAACAAGATCAATCAGTCTAATTCAAGAATGGAAGAAATATAAGCAATGAACATGATAACAAAGAGTAAAAGGTACTAGGACAATGATACTCTCTATAACCGACGAAGAGAAAGAGAAACTTGCAGGGAGGGTCTCCCTAGCCAATGCGCCTTCCTCACCAAATCGCCTTCTTCACCTGTAGATCAAAATGTGGAGAGATATATGCAAAAGATCCTCAACAATACTCTCAGTGCAAAGGAAGAATAGTTTCAATCGACATCTATAGCATCCACATCCAAGAGACAAGAGTTTGCAAAATATTATTTGTATTCCAGAAACCAAGAGCCAAAAGTTCCTTTACAATGAGAAGCTCTCTCATTTAGATAGGATGGAGAGATACCAAAACCCTAACCACTTTTTGAATGGATGGCTATGATTAAAAGATCAAAATGTTCTAATCAATGGTTGAGATGAGCTCAACAATAAAGTACATGGATCAACTCAAAAGTATAACATAACATGGACAAAATCGCCCTAGGAGAGGGGGTCCCACTCAACATGACCAAATAACATGAAATAAAGCACATGGTGGGTTTAGGGGATGATATCCAACCTCCCTAATCAGTCCCCGTGGCACAACAAAATCATATGACTCAACCTAGCACCAAATCGTGCTCCTCTAGGAAAGTTGTGAGCCTCCAAAGGCTCCAGAAAACCTCAAAATGTACCGGAAATGTGTGAGGGACCCACTGACTGATATAGCTGATCTGGAGTGTGTGGGAGACATCAAATACATCATCAAAACAATTCCCATGCCAATTCCTTACCTCAATAGCCCAAATCAAATTCTTCAGTAGCCATTTTAACCATTTTTATGCCTCTGTAAATGCTCTGGAAAGTATAAAAAAAACTGTAACTCTCTGCCTGGTCACCTGGGGCCAATTCTAACTGCACCAATGTGTCCGGGAACATAACAATGTAGTAAAAACAAGTGGCTACACTCTATATCCCCTTTGTAGCACCATAGGTGAACCAATCATATCATGGAACTGCTCTGACAGGCCATTTTTAATGGCAAATATGCACCAGAATGATAAACTGAGGAAAATCCTGACTGTAACTGCCTGGAACTGAAAACCATCTGTCTCAATGGACTCAGAGAGCCCAAATCTACTAAGGGTGTGTACTCATACACCATATGGATCTCTGCATGATCATATAATATGTCAACAATGCCCGAACAGATAAAAATAATAATAATCCGTAAATGATCAAATATAATAAAATGCCAGATCATCACCATAAACCTGTAACCAATGCATGGAACCATCTGGTGACCTGTAATAGACCATATATCATCCATCTGCATCAACCAAGGTCTATCCACCTCATGTCCTGTAGTTGACCTTGGTCAAACTAGGTTTGACCAAGTCAACATGACCCAGGCTAAAATCAAACTACTGCAAGTGTTAGAGGTTAAGACATGCTCTACAAATCATTCAAGTAGCAATATAACACATACTAATCAATTCTCCAGCGATCTAAAACCAATCATTGAATGTTTTCAATATTATTATTATGACTCAGACTAGATTTTCAAGACTATACTCACTTTATAGCTGTGATCAATTTGCTAGTGATGGGTGAAGGCTAAAATTCATAAGGCTAGGCTAAAGAATGACCACTGACTTGACACTATGACACATTGGAAATGGAAAGGGGATACACACTTTAGCATATGCTGGACAAGCAGTAACACAGGAGAGGGCAGTGTCTCACAAATGGGTAAGCTGTTTTAGAAGTGCTTATTCAACCTTGGCAGATGCCTACAACTCACATCCAAGCTGATACAGCTTCGTGAGGATCTTTTCTAGACCCGCCATGAATAGGTGTCTGACAAACCGTAACTTGAGACTCTAGGGGACACTTAGAATTAGCTGTCCCTTACTCCATCTCACATGATAACTCGCAAGCTAGTGAGGAATAAATCAATACAAGTGAGGCCAACAATCATTAGATACAACATTTGTTAAACCATTGCTTTTTGGGCCTTTGATACATTTCATAGCATTGATTCGTGTGTGTTAAGAAACACATTCTTGGATTTACATTTATTAGGCTTTATAGTCCATGTGTGTTCAGAAACACGATTCCACGAATGGGCTTTCATATAAGATATACATTTGATTTCCATATACACTGTACTGATGGTAGCATTATCTGTTTCAGGTTTAGCCAACACAACTTAGGCAACTCAGAGCCGAGACACAATACAACAGGGAAGCTCATCCAACAAAGAGGCTAAAGCAGGGGAAGGTCCTCCATGCCACTAGTCAAGTAGTAAATCAGGGTAATCAACAATAATTGGAAGGTAATGGATGGGTGGAGAAAGTGAATAATGAGACCAACACTAGCAAGCCAAAAGATGGTGGGAATGATCACATCTATTCTCCCTAAGGAGGGTAAAACTAATGAGTATAGATCAAGAACTTCTAAGTCTGAGTGAGGACATATATATATATATATATATATATATATATATATATATATATATATAAATGATACAACCAGGTCCAAATATCTATATGATCGCTAGATCATGACACTAAGTGCTAAGACATGCCACAAGAATGAGTGTAAAATCAATAATAACCATAACACAAGATGATACCTGCTGGGTCATATACCTGTGCATAAATAATTTGAACCATCATCTGTCCACTGAGAACCTGTTGCTACAACTTAGGGCGATATATACTGCTCTTTAAATGGCTAAATGGCTACATCAGTCATCGAATCTGAGTTTCCTGAGACTCAGTCATGGCATAGGAATATATTGTTGTCCATAATCATAATAGTGATCCAATGTAGATGCTCATCTCAGCATCTCAATGTAAGGGAACTGGCTGAAAAGTGTACTGAAATCTGGAATAAAACATATGGTAGCTTAGCTACTATATATGTGATAACAAGGCCAAACAAGCAAACTGTTTTGCTTTGGTAAGATCTCTAGTAATTTTGCTAGTGATTTTATGAGTTTCCTATTTAACTAGTCAAGATCTTCATATTCTTGTTGGTTGAAGTCTATGATCTCTTAGCTCTTCAATAGGTACTCACCTTTTATATCAGTTGTGTAGCAATATCTTACAAGTTGCAGGTCACTTGGCTTTGAGGGTGGAATTCTTTGGTCAGATACCCCACTTCTCCAAGCATTGGATGAGCAAAAGAGCAATATCTCTTCCTTTCTCCCATTTAAATTTTCTGCATTATATTCTACATTTTTCTCATATATAAATTTGATTTGAATCATTGTTTACATGCTATTATTTCATCAACAAACTACTCATAAATTTTCAACTATTTTTTGTATAATTTTGTATGATAAACTAACATAGTCCCAAAGTGATTTTGGGCATTTTTCTGTGATTTTTGCTTACTGGTTTTTAGCAGGTCTGCACACATTCAAGAAGGTTATGCTACCGAAATTCAGTCATCTCCAAGCACAAAGGGCCTCCACAAGTCACCAATTCGGCCACTTTGGTAAAACGACAAAAATCACTCTTTTCCTACTCTTTTCTTACTAAATATCTAGTGCTGGTTTATACATCATTGTAACAAGCCCAAGAGAGTCTCTTGGGATTGATTTTATTGCACTTCATTTCAATCTTTTTTAGTTCTTAGTTAGTTTGCTTTGGTTGCATGCAAGAGAAGAGGCTTTGCCCATCCTTGCATGGTCTTGTAAGTATCTTGGGTTTAGGCATTTTTTATTTCTTGCACTTTCCTTTTTTTCCACACCTTGCATGGGAAGAGGGTTTTCCCATCCATGCAAAATCGTTGAGGCTTGCATTTGTTTTCTAGTTATTTGCTTTAAGTTATTTTGTTTTGCCCGCACCTCACAAGTGGAGAGGCTCTGCCCATCCTTGTGAAATCGCGCTTGGATTGCATTTATGTCCATAATTTTTAAGTTATTTTGTTTTGCCCACACCTCACAAGTGAAGAGGCTCTGCCCATCCTTGTGAAATCGCGCTTGGCTTGCGTTGCTTTGTATTCTTTGCTTAAAGGATAAAATTAACTTAAGCCCCGATCCTTGCCCCGTATTCTCTCCCCTCACCGATTTGACCGATCTTGGGTGACAAGAAAGGGCAAGAATTTGAGTTGGCTAGTCTAATAGGCACCCATAAATATATCTTCATTAGAACAAAGAAAAAGAGGCTTGACGTGTGGAGCTAGTGGGGTAGAGGCTGTGGGGAGCCTCGTGGCACTTTGTGTCCTCCAATTGAGCACCCAACAAGTTTCGAGATTGACCCGTGGAGCTAGTTGGGAACCTTGTGTTTTTAGGTTGAGCACTCGACATTCTCTCTCTAATCGAAGGAGATAGTCTCTTGGGGTAGAGACATAGATTAGTTCATTTTCATCGCAACAAAAAACCCTAATTCCCTAAGTTGAAGAGAGACCTAAACTGTATTAAAATTTACAGGACCACTTGCACAACATTTTCACTATTGTTCACAGTACTTTATTTCCAAAGCATTTCATTTACAGCTTAATCTTGTTATATGTGCTTTGGATTCACTAAGTTGTTCATGTTCTACAATTTGACGCTTTATGTGATATCTTGATTATCTATTTGCAAGCATTTTATTTTAACTTGTTCATTTACCGGAAGCCATCATTTTCTTGCTATATTTGTTTGAGTGAATGAGTTAATGCTTTTGGAAAAGTATTGTAAGTTGATTATTGTGACTCCATAGCCCGAGTAGAGATGACACTGGTCTTGTTGATTAATTGTTTATTTCTCTCTGGTAGTCATCATTGATTAATTGCTTAAAAGGTTTGCTTGTCATTGAACTATTGCATCTCTGCATATCTGATTGTCATTAAAATTTTTTTGATAACTTACAACTCCCAAAAAAAACTCTTTAAAAAGAAACTTAGTAAGTAGGGACTACCCCCCTTGGCCTTTAGGAGTTGTGGTCTAAACGGAGGAGTTTAGGACCGAGGTGACATTGGGTTCTTAACTCATAGTTTCCCTAAGGAACACACATAGCGGTTGGGAGACTTACCCACTGTCAAGTGTGTTTTAGGTGGCAACAGGTACATCTTTCTCGTCTTCAAGGTACATGGTACATGGTTTCCCACCTAGTTGGCTTGGTGGTCAACACTACTCATTAATTGTCAACCAGGGTTTGTAAAATTGATGAGCTATCGTGCAACATATATGCAGAACCAGGCTCAATTGATCCCTATTACTCAATGAGGTACTAGGTAGGTTGGATGAAATCACTATGTCTATGCTTAAATAATCACACTTTAAACTTCAATAACAATGATAAGTATAAGGGCTGTTTAACATTATCAAAGTGTCCAGACAACAACCGTACCTCCTGTAACCAAATCAAGTAGAGAAAAGAATAAAACACACAGGGAACTTACTCAATCAGATACTGACAAACTGTGTGGACTTATTTTGTGTATACCACACAATTAGTCTTCAAGCTTTAAACAATGGTAACTGCAGCAATTGTCAGTATTATCAAAATACCTAGAAAACAGTTGTGTTCCTGTATACTAATCAAGAAGATAAGTCAAACCACACAGTGCATCAAAATAAAACTAGATTGTTGAGAGGTCATAAGTTCAGGCCCTATGATTTTTTGAAACACCTTTGGAACTCTCGGGTTATTGACTTCTCAAGAACTGGGGACACCAAGGGATCCCTCAAACCACGCTACAAGAATTGTAAGCTACTGAAGGAATTGAATGTATTAATCAAAACAATTATTAATCTATCTACAAGACTGGTGATCACATAATACTTGTAATGAATAGGACTTGCAACATCAACTAATCTACATGAATACAAATCATAAACCACTCAGGAGATAAATCTCCAATAGAATTTTAAACCACACATGAGATGAATCTGGAACATATTTCTAAAATCATAAATCACACATGAGATAGATGAATCTGCAACAAAATTATAAACGACACATGAGATGAATCCAAAACACAATTCTAAAATCATAAACCACACATGAGATAAAAGAATCTGCAACAAATTTATAAACCACACAAGAGACATTAGAGGAAATTTGAGGTCTAAAATGGGCCTCCTAGAACAATAATAAAATAATAGTTAAAGTAATAAAATAATATTTATAAATTTTGAAGGAAAAGACACAAAAACTACTTTTTGTTTTTGTATTTTCAACTTATCTCCCTGTGGTTTTTACTCAAATTTCAAGTGGGAGCACTCGTTGGATGCGAAATTCAATTCCACATCCAACGAGTACCCACATTGCATACTTTTGATGGACCCTGATCCACGAAAAATGAGAATGCATTAAAAAACGTGTTACTTGAAAGTAATTACATTAAAAAACGTGTTACTTGAAAGTAATTACATTAAAAAACATGTTACATTAAAAAAATTGGAACCTTCAAGGTATTTGACTATCCATTTTGTGGCCAGGATACACCTTTGTGCTAGTAAATCAATAAGGACAAGACCACCTTCGTCTTTAGGCATAGTACAAGCTTCCCAAAGAATCATAGGAAGTCCTTTCTCATTGCCATACTTGGACCAAAGAAAAAACCCCGAGGATCTACTCCAATCAAGAGTATCCTTCTGCACTCCTATAACATGTTATAACTGATTGTACTCTCTAGTCCCATTAACTTTCTCTTTTGGTCACTTGTGGATATTAATAGATTATCTTATCTTGTCTTATGCTTAAAATATTGTTCAAGTTGAGTTTAGAGCTCACCCCCTTCATCTTGAAAGAATCTTAGGGGTTTTTCTTATCTTCATATCTCTTGGTGACACAATGTTATCATGTTGGAGATATACTTGGCTCTTTGTTCTTCTAAGAAGATTGCCTCCCATGGTCTTTCGTTAAAGGTGATGTTTAGTATTATGAGGCCTATTTACTCCTCCCGTTTGAGTATCTACATTGACCATTTGTTCCCTTTCAAGTACTCTTTGGATGCTCCTCCTCACCTTCTTCCCCTAAAAGGAGAGATGAATAGGGTGGATAAGGAAGATATCTACCAAAAATTTCTTCATATGACTTGTGCTCTCCCTCTCAACATCTTAGCCCCAAGCTACAATTCTATGCATAATGTTTCTTACGGATTATTGATGGTCAACTTGTTCATCTAGGTGATCTATGCCAGGCTGCCAGCTTTGGTCTCATGGTCTTAGGATCCCTCTTCTCTAAGTGAGGGTGCATAATCACTAGTGGTAAGTTGAGACACATTACCATACCACTATGGAGAACAACACTTGTAGACTATGTTCCCTAAAAGTATTTGATGATGAAAAACATGTCATTTTCAGGTTTTCCATTTATCATGATATCCGAGTGAGATTTCATTTTCTTTACATATATTTATGCAGATCCCTCTCTACCATCTTGGAGATGTGATTATTTTTAGAGTCTAGACAATAGGCCTTGTGTTGCTCCTTCAAATCTACCAGATTGATCACACCTTTTTCTGACCCATGACAAGTGAAGTGTCATATTATTGAAGATATTAGCATAGATAGTAGTGGATTGGTTAGGCAATGCATCCTTACTCTGGTTGCCACATGGCCTTCTCAGTGTACTAGATCCAATACTCAACATATAAGAGTTACTGTTTTCTTCCATGCCCGTAAATTTCATGGGCTTGGGTGTATCACCAGATATCTAACTTCTTCAAAGAGTTCGTTGGCCTTGGATGTCAAGAGAGGTTCTGTGCCGAGCTCTTAACTATCTCCCTTAGCCCAATTAACTCATCTTAGTTCAGGCCACTCTCCAGATAACATTGGCTTAGTATCCGTGACTTCAAGACATTGACTAAATACCTCTTTGTCTTCAGCTTTCAATGTTTTGTTTGTGGTTTACTTGACGTGCTGTTTCAGTTGTGACATAGCTTGCTCTTGTCCTCCTCTTCAAGGGTGTATTTCACTGCATAGTGCATTGTCAAGGGTTTCCATTCTTTGACTTTTATTTGTTTCTATGACATTTGAGTTTTTCTTTGAGGAGACACCCTAGGAACTCTTTATCTTGCTATATTACTTCTTGTAATTCTGAGTTCCATTGGCCTAGTTTAGTCATTAATGGACATTAATGACTTTAACAATACTCAAGAAAGTTATCAAAACCATTTGGTTAAAATAATTGATGATGTCTAGCACCGAGCTCTGAATGCTATTCCTAAAAGCTACTATTTCATCAATGTCCACAGTTTAAAAAATTGTAAAAGAGTGTCTTTTATCTCAAAGCACTTTCGATCTCTTTGATCTAGCAGAATTGTAAATGAGTATTTTCTATCTCAAAGCACTTTCCATATCAGTGATCTAGCAGAAATTTCAGACTGTTTGTTCTGTAAAGAAAAAGGTCAAGTATTTCTAACTGAATAAGTCTAACAGGCAAGACCTTATCTCTAGAATTATATTTCAGTACAATTGGTGTAATGGAGCTTTTCATAACAAGAAAGCTTGAATTACACCTTCTATGTGGGATTTATAGGCGATGTCAGAAGACCAATCTATCTGATATATTCTACACCTAACTTCATGTGTTTTTCTTTTGTCACTCTATGAGAGATTGTTTTTCAATAAACTAGGTGGCCGCTTTGGCTGGAAAGCTCATTTTTTACCCTATATATTCATTGATGGTCTTATAGAACTACAATGTACTCCAATAACTGCACTGTCCAATCATTGCAGGTTGAAAGTCAAATTAGGATATGAACCATCAGATGCACAATGGGCTGCTTCTATGAGTATGTCTGTAGTTGAGCTAAATAAAAAGCTCACGGAGTCTTCTATTGCAACAGAAACAATGGCAGTGAGTAATATACGACTCGTTGTCTCAATTGCCCGAAAGTATAGAAACATGGGCATTGAAATGGCAGATTTGATTCAGGTACTTACACATACTGTGTTCAAAAGGTCAATTGGTACAAAAGCTTATGGAACAACCAATGTAAGATTTAAAGTAGTCAACTGTTCTTTATTTGAAGGTAAAGTTAAGATTACTTTGAGTTTGTTTGATGCAAAATGAAGGGAGGGATGTCTTAGCACACTTCTGGAAATCCAATTTTGTAGGAGGGCTTAATTGGGCTGCTACATGGCATTGAGAAATTTGATTCCTCAAAAGGTTTCAGGCTTTCAACATATGTGTATTGGTGGATACGCCAGGTAATATATGTACTCCTCCCATCATGAATGTGTAAATATTCTGCATGTTCTGCTGTTTTGATGTGTTTGAACGACTACTGCATGTTCTGCCGTTACAATCAGAGGTTTTGTAGTTAATTTCTGGCTAGAATGATTTCTGTTCTAGGACATGCAATTGGGTAAAAGTAGTCACGCGTTTTGAGCGCAGAAGCTTAGCCAAAGGAAAGCTGTCAGTCATTATGAGCAGTGTTTCAGGAAAAACGTAGTCACACTTTTCTATCTGTCCTTAGTATTTTATTGCCATTACATTCTTTTTTACTATTATGGATACCAGATCTATTAAAGAATTATTTCTGTTGGTATAAATATAAATTTTGGAGCATAAATTGAGGTTTGCCATTTAGGTAGAGTTTTTGAGTTGAATAGTTAGGACAAATCACAAACATGTTTCTCCACTGTCATTTTGTAGGGAAGAGATTTTTCATTCATTTAATGGCATCGGCCTAGTAGAAACCTTTGAGGCTTTCTTATTTCAAAAGTGAGTATTAATAGAATGAATATGGGGAAGAACCAGACTATTATTCACAATAGAAAATGGTGGCAATAAATGTATTCTAAAAGATGGTGGAAATCATCATATCTTGTAAGAAGTGCACAATCATCAATATTGTGGAAGGAGGATAAAAGTAATGTTATCCAACACATGCTAGTTATGGCACATAAACCCTGTATTTCTAAGCTAGAAATTGCCTCTAACACCCTTCATTTATTATTTTTTGGATCATATGCATGTATACGCCTCTTGCTAATGATATCTTGAATCTTGATGATTATTGATATCTTGAATCTTGATGATTATAAATCCCAACGACAAAGAATATCTACAATCCAGGAGCATGATTGAAGTGTCCTGACTATAATATCCACAGTTTTCGTACGAATCAAAACAGATTACTAACACCGATGGTACATGGTGTGCATGAAAGTGTGAATGGGCTAGTTCGCTTGAAGAACCCATTGTCTTAGCCCATTTTAAGGACCACATTGTTTTGTGCCATTTTATCTTGAGATATATGTAATTGGATGCAATTTGTTCACCAACTTTACAGTAAAAGAAACACAAAGAATGATATTGTATAATGGGATGTAAATTCTAAGTCCAACGATAATGAACTTACTTTACATGCAATTCTCTTTGGGAGAAAAATAAGCAAAATTATGGTAGATGCATATGCACACATGGGAAAAAAACCTTACAAAGGATAGTATCCTTTATAAATGTATAAAGGGCATGATTGAAGTCGGCATTATGATGTTACTGGAGGTTATTGTATTAAACTGTACCCCATGCCATTGTTGCAAAACCCAGACTCATGGAAAACTTGGCAAGGCTCATCAGCTCGGGAAAAACTTTGCAAAGCAAACCTTGATGAACATTAAAAAATGCAAAATATATTCATTTCATTTAAATTTAACTATAAACTAACAACGGCATCAAATAATCACATTGCCATGTAAATATGAGGAGAAGATAGATATATAAGATACATTAGATGTCAAATGATACATCATACATTAATAGTTGATCATTGATCATTGCCATGTCAAAGTTTAATAGAAAATATTACATTAGATCAAATATATATTATAAATGTATCTCATGATGATCTACTATTAATTCCCTCTATCCCTTTTATGGGAAAAAGCAATAGGTTGTTGACCTAATCCTCTAGCAATGGAAATGGAAGGGGAAGATCATGTGGCTGTAGTCGAATGTCTATTGATAGGTTTAGGTACTGAGGTTGACCCCTGATTCCTTGTCTCTTAGTCTTGTAATGGCTGGTTTGGAACATCCTCTAGTGCCCCCTGCTCCTGCTTGTCCTTTCCATCTAACCATCCAAGTGACTCCTTCATAACAATCCTCTTAATAGCCACCAACCAGCCAACTATAAGTCGATTCCACCTAAGTAAATGACCTCCACATCAGTTGGTTTATCCAATTTCTTCATTCACTATCGAAGATTTTAGTAGACAAAGACAATGTCATTTACAAGTTGATATTCCAACCTTCTCTGATTAATCCATGAAAGATTTGTTGAGAGAAATCAATCTCCAAGTTTTCCCCTGTGAAACATGTAGGAACACTCCTATCCTATCGGAATTGCACAATGATAATGAGAAATGGAAATTTGTGCAAGAAAAATTCGCCTAAATAGACATTATTTTTTCATTTGGCAATTTTTTTGAAAAGACTAGTTTTTCAAAAAATCTACAAGCTCATGAATTTTTGATAGTGAGAACTCAATAACTCAGAAAAACTTGAAAAAATCGTGAGTTTGGTCAGAATTTTATGAGCTTTGCAACACTTTCCTGCACCATACATTCAGTTCACAAGAATGTATGAATGTATGACCACAAGTCACTTAGCAAGCACCCATCAAAGTATAAGCACACAAATGGAAAGATCATTTATAAATATGATGCCCATGCTGTGTGTGGGTGGATTAGACAGAGAATATTAGTTGTTGATAAGGAAAATTATAGGTGGATATTAAAAGATCCAAAAGACATGACTCAAAAGTAAGTATTGTCAATTGGGTCTAGCCTGAGTGGTTGTGGGATGCAATGTTATTCTCCCCATCCAGGTTCTATTCCACTAAGTGACATGTTGAGCTCATATTGAGTATATTGTTGTATCGGCTTTGTGCAATGTTGTTGACTTGTCCTTGTTCCCTAAAGAATCTAGGGTTTACTTTGGGTACCATCTTTGAAATGAGGGGAAGTGCCCAAGAGGTTTTCCCTGGGAAAATTACCTGAAAAAAATGACTCAAAAGTATTGGCTATTTGGAGGGAGCTTTGCACTTTTAATCCTAGAGTTATAGTTGGCTCATCCTAGGGATGGTGATCAATGTGGAGGCTTAGGATCAATGATCTATCGGTTGGAGAAGTAGGCTTGGTACCATTGTAAAGACTCTCTTCAACTTTTTGATCCCAATTGGAAACAGGATGGGCTTGATTATGGTAGTTGGTTCACTTGGACCAATTATAGATAGGGGTGTGATAGAGTGCAGTCTTGGTTGGATCAGTTTTAGGGTCCCGAGGAGGATATGACCTTTTCTAGCAAATTTTGTCCCATGGATGCGCTAATGAATGTGACGGATATGGATCATCTACCAATTTGGATTGTAGTTTAGTTCTCCTTAAATGATTGGAGGGAATGTGGAGGTTATTGTTCCAAATGCTGATTTAGAGACCTGAGATGAGTCATATTTAGGAGTGGACAAAGTGAGATTAGGGATGAGTATGCCCTCAACTTCTACTCCAACAAGAAAAAGGTTGAGATGGCTTACCTAGACATTACATGAGGCACAAGAGTAGGTAGGAGCGCCCAAATATTCAGTAAGGGCAAGTATTCTTCCTACCTTCAGATAGAACAAGTTTACTTGTTCTTAATCAAAAGATCAGAAGTCCTAGCAGGCCACTTTGGCCCATTTTTTTTAATAAAATCACATGTCCATGCCCTACGACGAAATTGTAAAAATGTCATAGCATTATGGTTTTTGTAAAGGACTCGGCTTTCTTAGGACTTAGTTATCAGTCCGACTAGCCCATAGTGTTTTTTCCCTTCTCAATTATATGTTGTTAATAAACGACATATAATTTTCAAGTTTTTCACTCATACCTCCAAAGTTCGAGTGGTCGACATGATTTCTCGGACTTAGGAGGTTATTAGAGTTCAAGTGTCAATGTATATTACCATGCCAGATATTAAAATCGAGTCGTATGGACATGTGCTAGGTCCCCCTAAGTTTTTTTTAATTTCCGAGAAGAATAATTTTTTTCGTAAAATTAGACCAGTTTTTAATGGTTTAAATGGAAAATTTCAAATTGTAATAAAAGTGTGGTTTGGAGGCAGATTTTGGCGCGGGCATGCTTGTTTTCATGCTCAGAGTGTCCTCTTTACCCTAGGACCCACGTTTCCCATGTTTCGGGTGACTATGTCGTCTCTGGGAGCATTTTCTCTTAAAGATGCGATAAATTGGTAGATAAATGCTAAAAAACTACAAATTGACCCAAAGTAAAAAATAAAAAAAACATAATAAAAAATCATTTGGCATGCCACGTCACATGGAGGTCGACTTCATCAAAGTGAATAATAGTTTAATTAAGTTACGATTTGATGTGGTGGTATATTGCTATGTATAAGGGATGCACCATCCCTCTCATGTGGGCGATATCAAACATGTGGCGACCCCTTCATTCGTGATGGGGATCCCAAGGAAGGCATGTGATGAGTATGATTTTCATTGATGACAACACATTAATGACAAAGGTTGAAGCAATGAACATGAAGGACAAGGCAATGACATGAAGACAAGACAAAGGCTCATGACAAGCATGACAAGTGTTGGTGACATGGCTTGGTGAAGAGATGACATGGAGGACATGCATGGCATAGAAGGACACCTTGAACATGACATGGAGGACAAGCATTGGTGACATGACAAGCAAGTATAAAGACATGGCAAAGGTCAAAGGTTGATAAAAATGATGACAAAGACATTGACATGACATGGCAGGCATAACAAAGACAAAGCACAAGCATTAAGGTTGGCATGGACAAGCATGACATAACAATGACATGAAGAACATAAGATGTTGACATAACAAGGAGGACAAGTCCTTGGCGGGCATTTGAAGAGCCATGTGCAGGCATTTCTACACCAGCTTGCGGGCATTTTTGATAGCCCTTGTGGGCATTTCAGAAGAGTGCTGCGGGCATTTGTAAGTGCCCTTGCGGGCATTTCCTGAAGGCTTTGCGGGCATAATTAAAAGGACTGTGCGGGCATCCTTTGAAGCCCCCTGCGGGCATTTCAAAATCCCATTGCGGGCATCCCTTTAGCCCCTTGCGGGCATAATCAAAGGGACCATGCGGGCATTTATTGGAGGACATTAAAGGCCCATTGTGGGCATATGGAGAGGCACCTGCGAGCATCCAAAAGACCTCCTGCGGGCATTTTTGAAGGCCCATGCGGGCATGGTTGAAGGTGTTGATGTATTTGTAACTTCGGAATGTATTTCACTTGTATATTTTATATTGTTATTGTACACCCGACGGAGAGGTTATATTCCTCTGATCGGAAGAGTCATTATTATTATTTGATGGGTTATTAGACTCCCCTAGTGGGGTCGGCCTAGAGTTAGGGTTTTATGGGTTATTAGACTCTCCTAGGAGAAGTCGGCCCAGTAGGGTAAAAAGGCAAGTGAAGTAAAGTATGAATAGAGAGTGTGACTCTCTCATTTGTTCACTCACTCACTCACTTACTCATTTGCATAAGTGAGAGAGAGAGTGGAGGAGGAGCTGCTGGAGTCTATCTTATTGTTTTGGGGTTTTGTACTATTGCTCATTCTATCTCTGAGGAAGTCACGGGGTTTTCTCCGTTATGGTTTCCCCGGTGAAATGCTTTATGTCTATTGTCTCTTGTGATTGATTTGCTGTGCTTGTTATTTTCTCAGATAAGATCCTAGATCATATTGAATTAAATGTTGAAAAACTAACATGGTGTCAGAGCTAACCTGAGAAGAAGACACTGTGCAGCCGCGAAAGCTAGGGCTTAATTTTTGGGTCTCTTTCCATAGATCATCAAAGGCAGGAGGCTAGGCTGACTCTCCTAAGGAAGGCGCATCTTTCTGTCAAGACAGAATTTGATTCCGAGCATTTTCAGTTTTTGGCCGGTCACTGCTGCGGGAAATTAGGGCTTTTGACAGAAGTGGAATTTTTGAGTTCTCTCAGCATAGGATTGCTCTCCTCAGCAAAATCAAAGTTTATAGACTAAGATCGAACTTTTTGGTTGGTTAGAACCCTGGGATCTATCAAACCCTAGTTCGGGTTTTGGACCAGAAAAACCAGAAAACCAGAATTTGACAGAAATTGCAGATCCGAATTTCGCAAGTCACTTTTGAGGGGTAATTTTTTGGAGTTTTCAAAATTTGAGCACAACAGCTTGCTCGCCTTAGTCAATTGCATCTCCCTGTCCAGACAGAAGTTTGAAATTCCAAGTTTGGATTTTTAGGGTTTCTCTGTCAAACCCTAGCCAGCTCCAGATCCAGTTTCAGCAATTCAAGTGGTAAGATCTAAATCTTTTATTTCCATTTGAGTTTCTCATTAAGATGTCTCACCACACCAAGCTTGAGGATAAGCTTGAAGGGGATGATAACTTCCGAGCATGGAAGTATAGGATTGGGTTAATCCTAGAAGAGAATGAATTGGACACCTACATAAGTGAAGAGGTTCCAGTCCCAGAGGGAGATGAGGCTAAGGCCTTACATAAGAAGAACTTGGTCAAGGCCAAGAGGATTATTGCAGATTCTATCAAAGACCATCTCATACCTCATGTGTCTTCTCTAAAGACACCCAAGGAGATGTTTGATTCCTTGACCAAGCTATTTGAAGGGAAGAACATAAATCAGAAGATGACCTTGCGGAACCAATTGAAGAATGTCAAGGTTCAAAATGCAGAGACCATGCAATCCTACTTCACAAGGGTCTCTTAGATAAAAGAACAACTTAAGCTGTGGGAGAAGATATAGAGAATGGTGAATTGTGATGACCACCTTGAATGGTCTCCCTAGGTCATGGGATTCCTTCATTCAAGGAATTTGTGCTAGGAGGAAGCTCATCTCATTCAGTAGGTTGTGGGAGGAATGCTCACAAGAAGAAGCTCGACTTGTGGCTCGAGAAGAGAAGATGGGTAATGAAGACCAAGCTCTCACATCACACTCCAAAAGGCATGATGACAAAAGGGTGCACCACCACAATAAGAAAGAAAAGCAGCACCACCAGAATCAGAGGGGTAACTTTAAACCCCGAAGATATATGTCCACCATTCGATGCTATACATGTGATGAGAGGGGACACTACTCCAGGGATTGTCCCAGAAATAATAAAGGTGGCTCTCGCAAGAAGAAGAGCAACAAAAGAAGGCATCATGCTCACACTGCAGAAGATGATGAACCTCCCAGGAAGAGAGCCAGAGAAGAAAGTGAAGATTCTTCAAGCGATGAAGAGTATGTTTTGATTTCTTCCCTCACAGGAACTATTACTCATGGAAGCAATGATTGGCTTATAGATAGTGGGGCTTCCAAGCATATGACAGGATTCAAGGAATCCTTTATGAACTTATCTGAACATGAATCACCCCACAAAGTGAAACTTGGGGATGACTACCAATATCCTATAAAAGGAAGTGGTGAAGCCTCTTATAAGCTAGACTCTGGAAAGTCTATGAAGATGAAGGATGTCTTGTTTGTACCAGGACTAAAGAAGAACCTTCTCTCCATATCTGCATTGGATGCAAAAGGTATGAGGGTTGCATTTGTAGATGGCCAAGTTCTAATGTGGCCAAAGGGAAAGACCATAGATGATGCAGTAGTAATTGGAGAGCAAGAGGGAGGCTTATACAAATTGAAGGGCCAACCAGAACAAGCTTTGGTCCATGACTTAGTAGAGCCAAGTGAACTTTGGCATAGAAGGCTTGCACATGTGTACTATAGAGCACTATCTCTTGCAAGCAAGGCTGTTGAAGGTCTTCCAGATATCCAAGCAAACCATGAAGGCGTTTGCAAAGGATGTGCAAAAGGAAAGAACACAAAGAAGACATTTCCAACTAGCGAGAGCAAGGCAAAAGGAATCTTGGAAATCATCCACCCTGATGTATTCGGTGCAATGTCATCCAGTTCTTTGAGTGGGTATGTATATTATGTTTCTTTCATTGATGATTTTTCTAGGAAGACATGGATATATTTCTTGAAGAACAAAGATAAAGTATTCAGTAAGTTCAAGGAATTCAAAGCCTTGATCGAGGACCACACAGAGAAGAGAATCAAGACTTTTCAGTCTGACAATGGTGGAGAGTTCACATTAGAAGACTTCAAGAAATTATGTAGAGATTCATGGATTAAGAGGGAGTTGACCATTCCATATAATCCACAACAGAATGGAGTTGCAGAAAGGAAGAATAGAACAATTATGGAAGCAGCAAGGGCAATGCTTCATGACCAGGATCTTCCTATGCATCTATGGGCAGAAGCTGCTAGGACAGCTGTGTATGTACAAAATCGTACTCCACATAGAGTACTTGACAACAAAACACCAGAAGAAGTTTTCTCCGGCAAGAAACCAGAGGTCAACCATATCATAATATTTGGTTTCCCTATGTACATACACATTCCAAAAGAGAAGAGGACGAAGTTAGATCCTTCAGGAAAGAAGGGTATATTTGTGGGGTATAGTGAAAGCTCAAAGGCTTACAGGATATATTTCCTAGGATTCAAGAAGATCGACATCAGCAGAGATGTAACATTCGACGAAGATTCAGCATATCACAGATCCAGGAAGATACCAGTTGAAGACATTGAAGAACCAGAAGCACCTAGGAATCGAGATACAACAATGAATGAAGTAAATCCAGAAGAAGATCGTGAGATAGAAGATCCATAGGAACCTGTAGATCCACCACGTGAAGAATTCTCACAAGAGAAAACCAACATGGGTACGAGAAGCAATTCAAGATGCAGAGAGATATGGTGCTCCAGAAGGAATGCATAGAGAAAACAAGAGGCCGAGACCATTCTCCAGTTATGTATCCCTGCTGTGTGACATCATTGACAAAGAGCCTTCCAACTATGAAGAAGCAGCTGAGAAGAAACAATGGAAGGATGCCATGATCGAGGAGTACCAGTCGATCATGAAGAATGATGTCTGGGATGTGGTCCCAAGACCAGGAGGGAAGTCTGTAGTGACTTCCAAGTGGATCTACAAGATCAAGCATGTTGCAGATGGAAGCATAGAGAAATACAAGGCAATATTTGTGGCACGTGGCTTCTCCCAGAAAGAAGGAATAGACTATGAGGAGACATTTGCACTTGTAGCCAGATATACTTCCATCAGATCAGTACTTGCTCTGGCTGCAGTGATGAAATGGAAGATACACCAGATGGATGTCAAGATAGCGTTCTTGAATGGTGTAGTGGAAGAGGAAGTATATGTGGAGCAACCACTCGGGTTTCAAACACATGATAGGGAGACTCATGTGTGCAAACTGAAAAAAGCCTTGTACGGTTTGAAACAGGCACCCAGGATGTGGTACGGCAGGATAGACAACTTCCTGACTAGTTTGGGCTTTACCAAGAGTAAAGCGGATTCTAACCTTTACTACAAGGTTGAGGAAGGCAATCCAGTGATACTCCTACTGTATGTAGATGACCTATTTGTGACATGAGAGGATGGATTGATTGCTGATACGAAGAGGAAGCTTGCTGCCGAGTTCGAGATGAAGGACTTGGGTATGATGCACTATTTTCTAGGGCATGGAGGTGTGGCAGAGTACGAATGGAATCTTCCTTGGACAAGGGAAGTATGCAGTAGAGATCCTGAAGTGGTTCGGGATGATGGACTGCAAGGCCATGGCCACACCTATGGCATCGAACCTGAAGCTATTGAGTGATGCTTCATCAAAGTCGGTTGATGCCACGATGTATCATCAGATGATTGGGTCCTTGATGTACCTGACGAATATGAGACCAGATATTTGCTTTGCTGTGAACACATTGAGCTAGTTCCTGATGGATTCGAGACATGTTCACCTAATTGCTACAAAGCATATTCTGAGGTACCTGAGGGGTACGGTTGATTATGGGCTCAAGTATGATGCGAATCAGAAGATTAACCTGTAGGGTTATGTTGATTCAGATTGGGCAGGCAGTTGCATTGATAGGAAGAGCACTTTGAGGTGCTGCTTCAGTATGGGATCAAGTGTGATCTCTTGGTTTAGCAGGAAGCAGTCCTGCATGGCACTGAGTATAGCCGAAGTAGAGTATGTCGCAGCTTGTTCGGCTAGTTGTGAGGAAGTATGGTTGAGGAGGCTACTGTCTGATTTATTTGATCTCTAGTTGGATGCTACTTGTATATATTGCAACAACTAGATCCACATTGAGATCCAGTTCCACTATATCAGGGATATGGTGCAGAGAGGAGCCGTGAAGCTCCAGTATGTTGCGACGAACGAGAAGATAGCCAATGTATTGACCAAGCCGCTGGCTAGAGTGAAGTTTGAATACTTCAGAGAGAAGCTTGGTGTACTTTAGATTGAGGTTCCTTCTAAGGGGAAGTGATGAGTCCGGAAGACGCAGATGCACACGGGCCATTCTCACATAGTGGTAGGAAAGTCCTCTTCTGGTGTAGATGTAAGGGCTGGGCCATTCTCACAAGGTGGTAGGAAAATCCTCCCATGGTGCAGATGTAAGGGCTAGGTGTGGCTTTTTTGACATGGTCAGAGGTTAGTCCTTCCATGGTCATTGATGTAATTGCTGAGGATTTTCCTTCCATGGTCAAAGGAAAATCCTTCCATGGTCGTTGATGTAATTGTCGAGCTTTTCTGACATGGTCAGAGGAAAGTCCTGTTATCACATATATAGTAGTCGGGCTACCATACATTATTTTTCTGATGCCAGTACACTATTCAGCCAGTTCCCTTACATTTGAGATGCTGAGATGAGCATCTACATTGGATCACTATCAGATTGTGGACAGCAGTGTATATTCCCCATGCCATGACTGAGTCTCAGGACACTCAGAGAGATGACCGATGTAGCCATTATACCATTGGTACAGAGCAGTCAGTAGTGCCCAGATCTACAGCAGTAGTTTCAGAGGACAGATGATGGTACAGGTTGATGAGCATTCAGGTATATGACTCAGCAGGTATATCATTGTGTTATGGTTATATTGCTTTTATACTTATTCTTATAGCATGTCTTAGCACTTAGTGTCATGATCTGGCGATCATATAGATATGTGGACCTGGTTGATCTTATTATATATATTATATTGTCCCTACTCAGACTTAGAAGTTCACTATTCATACTCATTGGTTTTACCCTCCTTAGGGAGAATAGAGGTGATCATTCCACCATACCTTGGCTTGCTAGTGTCGGCTCCATTATGCATTGTCTTCATCCATCCATTACCTACCTTTTAGTTTATCACCCTGACTTACTACTTGACTAGTGACATGGAGGATCTTTTCCCCACTGTAGCCTCTGTATTGGATGAGCTTCCCTATTTATTGTGTCTCGGCTCTGAGTTGGTGACAAAACTTACCTATGGTGAGTTGGAGTTCCTTGGAATTCCCCCTAGTCACTAAAGTTGTGTTGGCTAAACCTGAAACTTTTAGTGCTGCCATGAATACAAAATCTGGAAAAATGAAATGCTATATCTTGTGTGAAAAGCCCATTCATGCAATGTGTTTCTAAACACACATGAATGAAAGGCATGCCAAATGAAAATGGCCATGAAAATAAAATGTTATATCTTTTGGAAAAATAAATACCTAGGTAAACAAGCTGTCCATGACACACCTAGAAGTGCTCAGGTAAACAAGTGCCTTAAAAACACACCTGCAGCAGAAAGCCTAAAATAAATGTAAATCTATGCAATGTGTTTATAAACACACATAGACCAAGGCTATGGAAACTTCAGGCCCAAAAAGCAATGGAACTTAAATGCTATATCAAAACAATTGCTGGCCTTATTTGTATTTTGGATTGTGCGCATCTGTTAAAGGTGAATAAACCCTCTTTGAACAACTCATCCATTTGTGAGACACCACCATTCCCTGTGTTGTGGCTCATTCAGTATATACTATGGTGTGTATTCCCTTTCCCTTTGCCAAAGTGTCACAAAGTTAAGACAGTCAAGTCATCCCTTAGCCTAGCCAGTTATTTTAGCCTTCACCCTTCACTAGCAAATTGATCACAACTATGAAGTGAGTATGATCTTGAAAGTCTGGTCTGAGTAATAATAATAATTAATGACACTATATATTTGGACTTAGATCGCCAGTAATGATTACTTTGTGTTATAATTGTTATTTGAATAAGTTGTAGAGCATGCATTAACCTTGGACACTTTGCAGCAGCTTATGATGATGGTCTGAGTTATATTGGGTCATGTTGACTTGGTTAGGCCTAGTCTGACCATGGTCAACCAAAGGACATGAGATGGTTGGACCTTATGATGACATGGATAGATGATATATGGTCTATGGTATCATACATGATGATTCTATGCAGCAGCTACAGGGTTATGATGATGATTCTTGGTTTACAGCAGTGTTTGGTCATTTACAGATTATTATTATTGGCCCTGTTCCGGTATATGGGATATATATTTTGATCATGCAGAGACTCATATGGTGTATGAGTACACATCTTGGATGGATTTGGACCTTATGAGTCCAATGAGACAGTTTGTTTTCAGTTCCGGGCACTTACAGTGATGATTGAGCCTCAGTAGGCTGTCCTAGTGTAGTTTTGGCCTGTCGGAGGCCTTGTCAGAGCAGATGTGATTTTTATCCAGTTGACCTAGGGCGTTGATGATGGAGGGGGTGGTCCAGCCACTTGTTTTTACCATATTAGCCCCCTCCCGGACACACTGGTGCCCTTACCTTGACAGCGCAGGCACTCCAGGAGGCATTTTGGGGCAGTTTCACGCTTCCCGAGGCATTTCAGGATTGGTAGAAATGGCTATTGAGGAAATCGATTTGGGCTACTGAGGCAATTTTATGGCATGGGATGATCAGTGATGATAGATCGGGGTCCTCCACACCTTCTCCAGCAGTTTCAGCTTCATCGGGGCCCGCATCCATCACTTATGGCACCTTCTGAGGATTTCTGAGGTCTTTTTGAGGCCTACGATTTGACTATGGAGGCACGATTTGGTACATTGATGATTATTTATTGATTATTGTGCTATGGGGATTGACCAAGGAGGGATAAAATTACCCCTTGGACCCACCATAAGCCTCTTATTATATTTTGTCATCATGATTTGGTGGGATTCCCCTCTTCTAGGGCGATTTTGTCCACTCACATAATATTTTATTAGTGATCCATGTATTTAATTGTTGAGTTCATCTCAACCATTGATTAGACATTTGTATCTTTTAATCTTAGCCACTCATTCAAAAAGTGGTTAGGGTTTTGGTGCCTCTCCTTCCTATTTAAAGGAGAGAGCCTCTCATTGTAAAGGGGACTTTTGGCTCTGGATTATTGGAATAGAAAATTATTATTGCATCTATCTCCAGTGTTGTGGTGAATGTTTTTGGTGTTCGTTCGTTGGTTCTTCCTTTGCACTGAGTTATTGGAGATCTTGTTTGCCATATCTTTTGTACCACGTTTTTGCATCTATAGGTTGAGGCCGATTTGTTTTGAGGAGGAGGTATTGGTAGGGGAAGACTCTCCCTACTTCTTCTTTGGAGCTCTTCGTTGGTAACAGGGAGTATTACTGTCCCAGGACCTTCTATTTCATGTGACTATTGCATTTCTCCTGTATTTCTTCCATACTTGATTTTACTGATTGAATCGCTATTCCTTGGTTTGACAGGTAGAGGAAGGCGCACTTGTGGGCTAGGGCATCAATTTGGCAGGCAAATCAACAATCTCTCATTTGATCTCTGCGGGAATCTTCCTCAACATCAAGGCATCTCATGGACATCACTCAGGTATGATCTCAAGGTAAGTTCTATCTCCATGATCTATCCAATTGTCTAAAATATTTAAAAACCCTAAATATTTCAAAACCCCATTTTACATTTTCTCAGATCTACTTAGATCTAGTGGGTTGTTGGGCATAATATTGAAAACCCACCTCTATAGCATCCACGGCATCCCAGATCTATAGTTTGGTGAGGATTGGCTTCCGTTTGACCCCCCTCCCAAGCCAACTTAGCTTCTCCCAAGCAAGGCGCACTTCCTAGTTTGAGCAAGTTGACCTAGATCTAGTACGTGGGTGGTTGAGATTCCACTTGATTCGTCATCTACACATCCAATAACCTACCCCCAGATAGTTACTTTCCTGATTTTCACCTTGTGGGCCCTATTCCACAATTTAAGGGATTTAATCCCCTTTTTGGACCACTTGGTGTACTCAAACTCAGATCTAGTAAGATCTAGCCATCGGATTACCATAAAATTATAGATCCACACTCCTAATTGACTGACCTACCCGGATCTAAAGTTTGGAGGCCATCTGACTTGTATTGACCTACCTAACCCACATTTTTAGCTTCCTTGGGTAAAGTCGCACCACCTTGGAGAAGTGAGTTGACTCACTTCTAGCACGTGGGTATTTGAGATTCTTGCGGATTTGGAACGGGAATAATTCAAAACCTAGGTCTAGAGTATCACTTTGTCAAATCTTGCCTTGGGGATAGCATTCCTTGTTTTAAGGGATTGTGGTCCACTTGGGTCAAACCTAGATCTAGATATATTTATCCATCAAGACCTCTATTGCCCACCTGTCCCATGTACTAGGAGTCCTAAACCACAAGTCAACCCTACTTTGACTCCACTTCCCAATTCCCAAGGCACTGGTTTCTCTCCAAGTTAATTCGACTTTCCTAGATTGTTGGATTAACTTGTGGTTTGACCTATGCATGGTGAACTAAACCCTTGAAGCCATCATGTATCATGGTCAAGCTTGTCATATGTACTAGTTAGCCCCAATTCAACCCTTAAACCACCTTGCATTGGACACGGGTCCCAAGGCAGTGTATCTTCCAACATTGAACTAGTACTCTAACCCTAGATCTCACTTCAAATATTATAAGTCACTCTCACATCAACTATGAACCAAAGCTATACTCATTAAACCCCTCACTTGGCTTGTGACTTCATCCTTAGGTCTAGGATAAACCATACACCTAACTTCACTTAGAAATACCCTGATTTGGTGTCTTGGTTTTGATCTCTCCTGTCGGGAGTAGATCGGGTCTCCCCCTTTGTTGTCTGGGCTAGATAACATAAAGCGAAGGTTTCCTCGACTGGCGTGACAACCATACATTGGAGGTCGAGGTGATCGTAGTTGCACCTTTTGAGTTGCCCTTCCCTATTGCCATCCATGACTGGATACATCCATAGGGGTAGCTACAGTTTAGGTGATAACAAGTCCTTCCATGGTCGTTGATGTAATTGCTGAAGCTTTTCCGACATGGTCAGAGGTTAGTCCTTCCATGGTCGTTGATGTAATTATCGAGCCTTTCCCGGATGGTTAGAGGAAAGTCCTTCCATGTCGGTGATTGTAAGTGCTGTGTTGGGTGCATCTGGACTGTGCTCTGTTGACGATGAGATGATCTGAAGATGATAATGTGACAGTAGGGTACACAGGTTTTGCAGAGGCATATAATCAGTCCTGGGATGCTCCTTCAGGTTTTGCAATGGCATATAATCAGTCCTGGGAGATCTTGCAGGTTTTGCAGAGGCAGTGTAATCAATCTTGAGATGTACCTACTTGATGGCTTGCTCGCAGAGATGATGAAGACCTACATGGAGGCTAGGCCTACATCCAGCATGAAAAAGGGTTGGCTCTGAAGAACTTCCTATGACGGGTAGATTAGAGATTGATGATCGAGATAGTAGTAACAATGAGGATGGTGATCCAGCTTTGATGATGATCTAGTGATGAAGACTTGTGCCGATGAACTGTGTCAAGAGAATACCTTCCTATTTAAGAGGGAGTGTTGATGTATTTGTAACTTCGGAATGTATTTCACTTGTATATTTTATATTGTTATTGTACACCCGACGGAGAGGTTATATTCCTCCGATCAGAAGAGTCATTATTATTATTTGATGGGTTATTAGACTCCCCTAGTGGGGTCGGCCTCGAGTTAGGATTTTATGGGTTATTAGACTCTCCTAGGAGAAATCGGCCCAGTAGGGTAAAAAAGCGAGTGAAGTGAAGTATGAATAGAGAGTGTGACTCTCTCATTTGTTCACTCACTCACTCACTCATTCGCATAAGTGAGAGAGAGACAAGTTCGCACAAGTGGAGGAGGAGGAGTTGTTGGAGTCTATCTTATTGTTTTGGGGTTTTCTACTATTGCTCATTCTATCTCTGAGGAAGTTGCGAGGTTTTTTCCTTTATGGTTTCCCCGATGAAATGCTTTGTGTCTATTGTCTCTTGTGATTGATTTGTTGTGCTTGTTATTCTCTCAGATAAGATCCTAGATCATATTGAATTAAATGTTGAAAAACTAACAAATGGGAACTTGAGCAGACCACGGGCCCAAAGCAAAAGTCCAGACCTCCTTTGCAAAGGGACAGGAAAGAAGCAAATGGTTAGTGTGTTCCTCCTCCGAACGACAGAGTGGGCATCTTGCTGGACCTTCCCAACCCCGCCTCTTCAGGTTATCGCCTGATTGAATGCTTCTGTGAGCGAGTGTCCAAATAAACATATCAACTTTCGGCAGGGATTTGGAAGCCCAAATTGCTATCCAGATCGACAGATCGGGCGGGACATGGGGAACTGAAAGAAGGAGCTTATACCCAGCTGCTGCTGTATAGCAGGCGGGAGAGGAACCCCAGCCTCGCTTGTCTTTGGAGCCGGCCTTCAGAGGGGACTTCCCTTGGAGTAGAGAGAGTAATCGACTTTGTTCATTCTTCAAGGCCGTAGGACAATTCATAATTCGCCAGCCTTTCCAAGTTCTTGCCTCATCAGTGTTCCAACTCGAAATATCCCACAAGGTTAGAAATTAGCCATGCTTTCAGATTGGAAATTCCATCATAAGAGTCCAGAGGAGGGTGTCCTAGAATCGAGTCCTCCCAAATGCGAATTTGCTTCCCATTCCCTGGGATCCAAGTTAGATTGGACTTGAAGAAGTCTAGATCCTTTTGAAAAATTGAAAAAATTAGAGAGCCTTTAGAGACCTTTGTAGGGAGTTCGAGACACTGTTTTCTCGACCCTTGGAAGTATTTCTTCCAAAGCACTTTTTTGCTCTAGGATATCTTCCCCGAGACAATCTTCCAAAGAATTTTAGCTCCAAGAGCCAAATTTTGGAGAATTACATCCCGAATCTATAGTCCTCCTTCCAAAAAGGGCTTGGCAATTTTCTCCCAACTAACCAAATGTAACTTCCTCTCATTTTGCTTACCCCCTTCCCAAAGGAACCACCTTAGGAGCGAGTCAATTTTGGAAAGAAAGGACTTCAGGGCCAACAACAGAGAGCTCTGGTAGATAGGAATACTTGAAAGTACTGATGTGATAAGGACTACTTTACCTGCCAGGTTCAGTCACGAGGCTCCCCAAGAGTGGATTCGAGAATTTAGCTTATCCAGAAGTGGAAGCCAGTGGGAAGTCTTTGGAATGGATTTGAAAATGGGCACTCCTAGGTATTTGAAGGAGTCCCAGCTTGTAATTCCTTCCATATCTAGGATTCTTGTTATTTCCAACATTTCTCTTGGGGAGCAATTCCACCCATAAATTTTACTCTTCAGGCTATTAATTTTACTACCAGACAGATCGTTATACAGGTCTAGCTCTCTCTTAAATTTCTGAGCTGAGAGAACAATCGCTCCCCCTAGCAGTACAGTGTCGTCTGCAAATTGAGCATGATTTAGATCTTTGACCCCTTGGGCTATACGAAGGCCCATAAGGTTTTGCTGCCGTTGACATAGATCCAATTGGAAGCTGAGAATTGAGGCTTGAATTGCATATAACAGCAGTGACAAGGGGCAGCCTTGCCGAAGACTCCTAAAGGCTTGAAAGAAACCAACAACTCGACCATTGACCAAAGGAGCTATCCACGGGGATCCGACACAAGCCTTAACCCAATTTATAAAGATAGGAGCAAACCCAAACTATCTGATGACCTGAAAGAGGAATTCATGCCGGACTCTATCAAAAGTATTTACTAGATCAAGCTTGATGATCATACCTTTTTCCTGACGGTGAATACTCGACTGAATTGCTTCGTGAACCAGAATGATGTTATCTAGGATTTGCCTTCCTTTGATGAAACCTCCTTGGTTTTCAGGGATGAGGGTCGGAAGGATTCCTTTAAGCCTGTTAGCTATAACCTTTGTGACAAGCTTATAGCCTATGTTGCAAAGGGAGATTGGGCGGAACCTCCCGAATGAAATAGCTCCTTTTTCTTTCGATATAAGCACTAGGAAGGCTGAGTTGGTACTACCCCCTATCTTATTACAATGCTGGGATTTCAACACCATTCTGTGAAGATATTTTTTGATGATTGGCCAGCAGGCTTTAAAAAACCGAGTAGTGAATCCATCTGGACCGAGGGCCTTATCAACCTCCATTTGATCTAAGGAAGCTTTAGTTTCATGCATCTCCACCAGAGTAGTGAGGATTTGATTTGGCCCCGAAGAGTTCTCAGTGTAGAGCTCCTTGAAGAATGAGTGAGCTGCTTGCTTGATTCCATCAAAATCCAAGAATTCCCTGCCCTGGTGATGAATTTCCTTGATGGCTTTGAATTGCTTTCGGGCTTTTGCTTGTTTATGAAAGAAGCATGTGTTTTTATCACCAGATTGTAACCACAGGCTGCGAGACTTTTGCCTCTAGTAATCTTCCTCTTCCCTACATGCTTGATGGAGCGATCTCTGGAGAGTCGCTTCCTTATCCAACAGAGTTGGAGTGATTACCTTCTCTTCTAACAGTAATTGATGACCTTCCAGCCGGAGTTGAGCTTCTTGACGCTTAGAGCTAGGGGATTTTAGAGTCTTGGCCCAACCCTTAAGGGCTTTTTTGAGTCTTCTTAATTTTTCTTCCCACACAAAAAAAGGGGATCCTTGAACAGGTTCGCTCCAGACCTGGGTAACTAGCTCTTGGAATCCCTCCTGCTGAAGCCAAGCTAGACTGAAACGGAATGGGATTGGGCCCAGGTTTTGTTCTTTGGAGAACTCCAGCATGATTGGTTTATGATCCGAAACACAGTGGGGAAGAATTCTTGAGGAGGCTGTGAGACCATAGATCAAAAAGGATTTTTGGACCAAAAAATGATCCAGGCGGGAAGCGATGTGGCCTGGTCCCAACCTTTTGTTTGACCATGTAAATTTCCCACGAGTTGGCTTAATGTCTTCCAGATCCCAGTCCATAATGAGGTCCTCAACCCATTCCTTGGTCGGATCTCTTACTAGGGTACCCCTTTTTTTTTCCTTCAAATCTAGGGTGAGATTTAAATCTCCTCCTAGGATTATATTTTCCAGTTGATGAGAACTCATGAAATCTTTTAAAAGATCCCAACAGCTTCGTTTTTTTGAGAAAAGCACAGGAACATAAAGATTAAAAAGACTAACCTGCTGACTTGTATCTTTGTGCAAGAGTTTGGTGAAAATCCAGTGCGTGTGTTGTCCGCCAATATGCACACCAGCAGCGGAAATCTTTCGAAAGCTGTCTCTTCACTACAAGTGAGAGAGGTGTGGCCTTGGGGGCAAGCAATGAGCCAGGTACTGTCACCAGAATCCCAGCTCCTCCGTTTAGGCAAACTCCTAACGAAGCCAAGGGGGGTAGTCCCTAAAAGAGAGTTTCACTAAGGCTCTAGTATTTATAGTGTTTTTTAGGTGTAGTGATGCGGATGGGTGTTTTTTAGGAGTTTTTTAAATGAGAGACAATTATAAAGATTAAAAGTAAGAGAAGATAACGCAATCCACGTTGCAAACACAAGATGAAAGATACACTTGGGCAATAAGTCAATCACTTTTCACGAAATATAACAGATAACTCCAATGTAGATATTTAAACAAGCAAAATATGAAATGAAGGACCAGTGCCTTATGGAGTCAAGAATTAAATGTGAATTGTGAAAACTTGATACAAGTGCTTGAATTTGAAGTTTGTGAGAACGTTATGCAGCTTATCTTGGTAAATTCAAAGTTTTAATTGTCTTGATTATTAGGGCTAAAACCAAGGGTATTCAAAGAAAGTCCGGAAAAGACAATATCAAGTGCCTCCGTTCAAGGACATGTCGGGCCACCCAGTGCTCTAGCCAGGCCGCGCAATGCAAGCCAGCAAACTAGAGGCTGAACATGGAACACCGGCGCCCTCACTAAGAGATTACCCACTGAAATTATCTTATCGATCAACTCCGGATTGGTTGGTTATGGGGGTGAAAGTTTTAATTAGATTTTCACTTGTAAATTAACAAGTCTTCCACCTTTCTGAGTACTAGCCCAACCTTTTCATGTTGGCAGAGCATACGGGTGTAGGACAGAAACCAAGATAAATTAATTAAAGGGTGTGTGAGTGGAAAATTTTTATTATTAGAAAGCCTTATTCAACTCTCCGACAGAGAGCGCTCTTGACTCGGTCTTATGACCACAGTTCAAGAGACTTGCTAGATTAACAATGCCTAATGCAGGGAAATACAAGAACTAAAATGCCCTCCGATAGAGGGTGCTCTTGACTTGGATTTGGCCAAGTTCAAGAGACTTTGGTTTATTTTACGAAGCAGAAAGAAAGTAGTGGCAGTATATCTCAGACTGAAACAGACTTCAAGCAATAGTACTGATCACAAGATATAAATTACCACTAACGAATGCTTGCAAGATAAACAAATCTAGTGTTCTACCACACAAAATTAATCTACTAGGTGGGATTGATCCCCGAAACAGGATCAACCGCTAGAACCGCCTGCACTTGAGAACCTCCAGCTAGCTGAAAGCTCTACCAAGGAAACCGACGGGGATGGAAGAGTAACCACAAATTATGTGGTCCTGCCCTTGAGACGAAGTCTCAAGGATACAACTTCCGGCTGAGGGCTTTGGAAGAGAAACAAGATAAGAATAAATGAGAAATAAAACTAACTACCCAAGAATCTCTTTCAGGTTCAAGACCCTACTCGGGAAAGCATGGGGGTAAGTGAATATGGAAGATAACTTATTGAAATAAAAATAGCATATAACGGATCTAACGCTAAAAGTCAAACCACTTAATGAGACGAGACCACAAGGCTTCCCCAAATGGGGAAGTGAATGTGGGGGCTTAAAAACCCCACTTGCAAATTTTATTATGGAGATACAATTGCCCTTGGGAATGAAAACCCTTGTAGGGACTTCTTCGAAATGAATAACTTGTAAAACACTTGAAATAAACTAGGATCTATTACAAAAGGATAATATTAATCTTGCTTTGTTTTTGTCCTCTTGTATTGATAGCTTCTTGGTTTTAGAAGTGTTAACTTCTATTTTGGAAAGCCCTATCACCAACACACAACTCCAATACCCATTAGACGTTAGATAAATCAAAACAAAATTGAAACTAACTAAGTCCTAGATCCAAAAACTTATATGCAAGCAATGATAAACCAAAAATTTCCTTTGAGATGCAACTATTTTGAAATTTAAACTACTTGCAAATGTTGGATCAACCAAAATGAAGTGGCAGCCACACGTGTGAAGTTTTTAGGACAGTCAAACAAGGTTTAAAGATGGCAGCCACATGTATGAAGTTTAAGATAGTTATATGATGTTCTAACAGTCCAAAAAGGAATGTAGATGGCAGCCAACAGGTTGATGGGACAGTCAACAAAAAATGTCCTAGTTTGGCAGCCCACAAGCGTTCATTGATAGTCCAACAAAGGTAATGACAGCCCACAAGGTGCAGATGGTTCCAAAATGTCTTTTAAACAGTCCTCACAATGCCAAAAGGGCAGTCAACAAAGGTTTGGGACAGTCGCATGAGAGTTATAACAGCCACGCACTTATGACAGTCTTTAAAAGTTTAAGAGGGCAGCCAATAAGGGTTGGGGACAGTCCAACCTATAGAGATGGCAGCCCACTCAAAGTTTATGAAAATGAAGGCCAAAGGGTGTATGTGTTATGAAACTTGCAAATAGATGATAACTAGGAGATAAGTCTCTATGATAATCACTTTTAACAATGCAACTTACTACTTAAAACTTGAAACACATTAAAAAATTAACTAGCAATGGCATGAGAATGGAAGGTTGGATGACTGAGTGAAATGGGCAGCGAATGGAAGGCTAGGAGATGGAGGATGAAGGCGGATGGGAGAAAGCCAATGGGATGAAGATCAAAGGCCTAACTCTAGTAACCAAAACAAGTTTTAAAATAATTTTGAAGATGAAACTTTGAACCAATTTCTCATGCCCAACTGAGATTTGAAGATAGACTTTTAGGAGACCCTGAAATGAAAAACTTGTTAGAGAAAATCCTTGATGGAGGGAGGAAGAGACACCCGAGTTCAAACCTCCACTCTATCCTTTAAGATCTGCACATATGCACCACTTACAAGACAAAACTTAGATCATGCTTAGTATATTAAACGAAATGAAATAAGAAGTACATAAGTAAGAACCGACTACAGTTTGTACTCCTATATTGCATCAAGCCTAATATCAATGGGTAAGTTGGACCATCAAATACCCATCCTATGTTCTTAACAAAGAATTCTAAGCTAAGCAAGATTAAGAATCATAAATTGTAAGCAAATGCAAAAGCACAATATCACCTCAAGGTTTGTAGATCATTCCTCATAACAACAATGGCACACCATGTAGACCTCCAAAGTCTCCTTTTATTCCAAAATAGCAATAGCTAGAACACAGTTACAATCTGGCAGAGTAAGTTTGCCCAAAAATTCCATGATAAGAGAGTGGAAGGCACCTCTCTTTATACAAAACCAAGAGACAAAGAGCCTCAAACGAATTGGCATGAGGAAAGCCAAAAAAACCAATCGAATTCCAATCAACATGAAGGCTTGGAGTGTTGAATGGTGAGTTAACTCCAAGTCTTGGTAGTTGTGAGTGGGGAGGTGGCCTCCACCTTGGCAATGCACCCCCACTCCTCCATCGTGATCATCATCAAGCCATACGTGAG
Source organism: Larix kaempferi (assembly GCA_027924585.1). NCBI lineage: Eukaryota > Viridiplantae > Streptophyta > Pinopsida > Pinales > Pinaceae > Larix > Larix kaempferi. The sequence goes on along the minus strand of BSBM01001321.1, from coordinate 6,676,611 downwards.
CTTCCATCAAGGATTGACGTGTGCACTTTGAAGAGAAAGCTTGGAGTGTTATGGAGAGAGACTCGAGATTGTGGTTGTTGAGCCATGTGATGTGGCCTCAATCTATGGAATGTGCCCACCATATAATAAATGCTCATCCACCAAACCATTGAGTGCTCGCCACATAACCAATTCGCATATCCTCCTTAGCTTGACGTAAATGCATGCAAGGGTGTGAATCTTTGAAAAGATAGGCTTGGAGCTCGTGGATGTGGTTGTTGAGCCATGTGATGTGGCCATAATCCATGGAAGGAGCCCACCATATATTAGATACATAACCAACCAAATCGTGAATGCTAGTCGTACGGTGGTGATGGCTCACGTCATTTTCTCTTGAAATGAATTGCTTATCCAAACATTAGAATACCATGTGCTTTATTCATGATATGTAGTCGTACACCTTAGGAAAATATTATTCAACCTTTTCCATGGATTAATTTAATCAATTTTGACTTTTTAAATTTTTGTCTTTATGTGTTTTTGTCATTTTATGGCCACTAAATGCCAAAATAATGAAAAACTGCTCCCAAAGGCGACGTAATTGCCCGAAACTTTAGAAAAGAGAGTGCTAGAGTAAAAAGGATGCTCTGAGCGTCAAAACGAGCCTTCCCACGCCCAATTCCGCCTCCAGATGAGGTTTTTATCACCTCTTGAATTTTTTTAATTAAACCATTAAAAAATGGTCTAATTTATGGAAAAAATTATTTTTCTCGGAATCAAACGAAACTCCTAGGGGACCTAGTGCATGTTCATACGACTCAATCGATGTGACTAACACGTAAAAAATCCTAGACACAAGACTCTAATAACCACCTTAGGTTTTGACCACCATGGAAAATACTCCAGCTTTGGAGGTTTGAGTGAAAAACTCGGGGATTATACGCCACTGATGAGTAGCGCATAATTCCTAAGAAAAAACACTCTAGAGTATCCCCCAAATGGCTAAACCTACGGATAGCCGAGTCTTTTATAAAAGGACCCCGTTTAGACCAACATTTTACAAATTTCCCATGGGGGTATGAACATGCAGTTATTACAAAAGGGGCAAAATTTCCCTGAAATTGACTTCTGAACTTCTGAATGCTGATGATGAACATGAATCATGTTCAATAAATTGGCGGCTCATCGAAAGTTCAACTATTTGTACAAAATAGGTGATAACAGCGTGCAGCATTCAAAAAGAACTAGATCAAACTTGGAGCTGTCCCAAAACGTGCCTATGCCGCCAGAGGCTCCTCAGGCGCTCACTGCCATACCTCCTCCAACTTAGTCTCCTAGATTAGTAGAACCTCAGGATTCGTCATTCGAAGTAGATCCTTAAGAGCTTATTCTTTAATTCTACTTCTGAATCCCCTACAGTTCCAGGAGACTATCTTCATTATTTACTTTTGGGGTTGGAGGAGGCTCCTTTTGGAGCCTGGCCTTGTTGTCTAGTAGTTTGGGTAGTCATCATACTCTTGATGGTTGGCTGCGATCCTTGAAGCTTGTCCTTGTATGCCTCCCTTTCTCTCTTCTCTTTTTTTGATTTCCTACCACTTGTGGATTTCTTTGGAGTAGCCTGGAATCCGCCTACCCCTATTTCTTCACCCTCTGAGACTGCTTCCTCTGATTCAGAGTCTTGGCGTTCTGGGGATGCCTCAGAATCCTTCTCATGGTTGACTTCTTCAACTTTTGGTGGAGAGGGTGCTTCCACCTCTTTCTCTAGTTCCTTTACTTCTATGTCTTGGTCGCCCCAAACTGCGAAACTATTCCCAGATTCGGTTTGAGCTTTTTGAATCTCCGAGACTTTAGTTGGATTCGATGGAGGATTAGGGTTTTTCCTGTCTTTCGGCTTAGCGGTGGTTTTGGCCTTTTTGGCTTGCTGCCATCCCTCACCAGATTCCTTTTCCTGCACCGTATTTTTTGGGCAATTTCTGTGGAAATGACCATATTCATGGCATCCTCTGCATTTGAAAGGCAATTGCTCATAATCCAGCTTCTGGAAACTATGCCAATCTCCCACTATTAGTTTGATGGCTTCAGGGAGACCTGCTTCCAGATCCACTTCCACACAGATCCGTGCACATGAATACTGGTCTTTTGGATCGGCTTTGTCGATGTAGTGACCTAATCCGTTTCCAATCGATTGCAGAGAGGGAGGGTTCCAACAGTGGATAGGAAGATTGGGAAGTCGTACCCATACTGAAACTTCTTTGGGTACATCAACCGCCGGATCAAAATCCGGTGTCCACCGATTTAGATACAGGCCTTGAGGGCCCATAAAGTACGGTCCACTTCGGAAGATAAGATCTCTATCCTCTTTGGAAATGAATTCAAAGATGAAAACCCTCTTCCCACTGTGTAGCAGATGACACTATTATGGATCAACGACCTCCAGTTCTTTTGGATCCAGTTGTCGGTTGATCTGGTAGAGGGCCAAAGCCCCATGAACTGCCCAACAAGTCCGTGATCGGCAAGAGAGACGACTATCCTCATTGTCTGTTCCGGCGGCAAGGCGATTTTAGGGATCGAGTCAAGCCTCTTCACGAACTTTGGCAGCGAGGTGGAGAGGGGCTTCTTCCCTTGCAAGGCGATCAATCGACGAAAGGCATCTGCATCTTGCCAAGGGAGGAGGAGGAGGTGGCGGATCCCCGCCCCTGGAGGAACTCATAGCAAACCAACTGCGAACCTTAGGATTGTCAGAGCTGTGATTGTCAGGTGGAGATGATGTTTGTTACCACGATGCTAACTAGATTCCCCCAGTTATGAATGTAAATGTTATTCTAGGAGTTTAAATGAATTATTGAAACAATAATTGCAAAGATAATTTGAATAAATTTAATAGCATATAAAAGAATATCCCATCCGACATGTAAATTTACTTAAGCAAAAATGATTGTTGCAGGTAGACCAGTGCCGGGTAGGTGAAAAGTGTTGTAAAGGAAGATGTTTTGCAAATGTCTCTTGGTTAGTTTTAATTATTAAAATGAGTTGATTAAAAGTGGGTTTATTTGTACCTATGAAATTAAAATGTGAAATAAGAAATTTAATCTAAGAAGTTTGGCCCAACTTGGATTTATCCTTTAAGTGAGTACTAAGTAGCAATACCAAATGTCCAACGGGGTGAGACGTAATTTGCTTAAAGTAACCCCTTGACTTCTTGTAAGCTCAAAGTAACCCTTTGCTTGTAATAATAAATCTTTTGATGGTTTTCCCTATTAAACTAGTCACTCAAATCCCCTTTCCGATTGTTCCAATGATCAAGCAAAATCCTACAGTGGACAAAAGCATACAGGGGACCAAGCCAAAGTTCGTTACTTTAACAAGAAAATAAATAACTGAAAGGAAACTTCTTTAGTGATATGTGTGCGAAAGTGATTTAGTCTAATAAAATGAAACTACAAAAAGTTTACTGTGTGTAGTGGGTGCTTAAATAGTTAAACTAAGCAAAACTGAGAAAAGACAACTAGTGTCGTGAGTGCAATTGTTAAAAAAGAACTAAAAGCAAAACTGGATCTTGAGTGAGTTTGTGGTCCGATGTTGAATTGGGATTTGTAAACGGTTAATTTTAGCCTTGGAATTAACTAACTAAAACAAAAAGTAAAAACTGTTAGAAAAAAAGGCAAACCACAAAAAAGATGCAAATCCCCCCAAGGGGGATGGGGTGTGGGTGCTGGGTAGCCCATGTGCCTTTCTTTTATTACGATTAATACAAGTTTTATGGGAATGTATTTGGTCTTTGATAAAACAAGACCAAATAGGCTTACGAGGTTTGAAGAATGTCTTGAGATGAAGGAGGAAGGCTCCTGGTGCTTCGAAGTTCGGATGGCTCAAAAAGTTTGAAATTTTACCAGAACCTCCTCTTACCTATTCATCAGAAAACAAAAACCAGCAAGCTATTAAAAGTTAAAATCTATTTTTTTTTCTAAGTTAAGACTAGATCTAAAGCACAAAAGTAACTAAGAGAAGCAGGCTAAAAAGAAAGCTCTCTTAGGATCTTTGCTTGCCCCTTTTGGGGAAGCAAATTATAAACTTGTACTTGCTAAATCTAACTTTTCAATCAAGGAAATAAAACTTTCCTACAAGCCTTTAGATCTACAATAAATTTGACTTGCAAAATATAAAATTTCCTATGCTAGATCTGATTATAAAGATAAAACTTTAAGCAAACTAAGATCTATACATGAAGACATTAAATCATATCTAATATAAGATATCACTTTGAAAAAAGTAGATCTGAACTATAGTAAGAAGGTAACCAGTAATCAAGAGGAAATTTGAGTTTTAGATGAGAGGAGGAAGCAATGAAAACCCCTGAACTTGGGTTGTGGAGTCTTTGAAGTGGGCCTAGGAGGGACTATGTTCTTCTTGAAGCCTTGAAGAGGGAAAAGACGCAAACAAGCTCAAGACCCTTCTCCAAGTAGAACGACTTGCACTTGTAAACAAAGCTTGCACAAGATAGGTTAAAAATATTGCTGTTAACTACAAAAGAAACCTAGAAACATGCGTTTAAAAAAAATCACATGTATCTCTAAGAGATCTAATGTAACTAAGCAATAAAAGAATATTCAAATGTAATGTACCCACCTGTTGACCCAATAAGAGAGGGAAGATGATAACAATATGTGGGGCTTTCACATTCTATCAGCCCATTCATTAGAATGATATGAGTAAATCATTTGTGGCAGATGTAAAACTAATCAAGTATGCACAACGGAATTAAAACTATCCACACACATTACTCATGCATACCACATATCAACAGTCATCAAATTAATACATTGCAGAAGTAAATACATAGACAGAAAACACTTATCTTCATTGTACAATTGTCCCAAGCAACTAGCTATGTCGCTGCAACGTTCCACCCAACAATAGGCTCTTCGACAGCTTATACTGAGTCCGTCCGAAGGCCACCCCCGAGCTGGGCATGATTCTCACAAGGAAAGGGAACATTCCAGCTCGTTCACTGCCAATTACTCATTTCATCTTAGCCAAGCCAGTCCACAGCTGGGTTTATCAGGCTACATTTGAACCCTGGAGGCTTACACTCAAGCTCAAGCCCAAGCCATGGATACCCATAACCCATACTCAACATACTCTTCTCTCACACAGTAAGCACAAACAGGGGGCAGGGATACACATTTTAAATAGTGGGATTCACAAATAATATGGCCATGGGTTTTCCCCAAATCGTGGGCACCCCAAAAACGGATTGGGAGAAGGAAATTCGACCATAGGGAAGAAAACGATTTCTCCCACAGATATAACAACATTCAGTGGGCCAAAGAGCCTCTATACACCCCCAAATTGATTTCCTCTTTCTTCCCAATTGGTATATAACACAAAAACGCCCTTCTCTCAGCTGAGAAAGAAGTAAACACATAACAACCATGGAGGAAAACGCCCACGTGGCTCCAAACTCGTGAGGGAGGAAGACTAATGGTTGCATAATGGCTTAGAGAGCAATTTCGTGGCTCTTTTCTTGCCCCAGGAGACAAACACGGTTTTCCATGAAGGGTGGCTTGCCCATACCCGAATTTGGACAACCATACCTCTCCATTCCCAAGGCATTAACTACCTCAACCAACTCTTGGGAGAAATCAATGGTTGGGTACAAAAGTCAACATGGGTAGTTGAGGGTTTGATAGGTTTTCTCATTGACACTTGGCTTGAACTGATTGGCTCAAGGGTTTGAATGTTTTCCCTCCCAATTCCTTGTGAAATCATGCCCCCATCTCTTTGTTGCATTGCATAGCTAGTTGTGGATATTTTTATTAAAATGCATATTACATGATGTTGAAGTTCCAATGTGCCTGGCTAGCACGCAAACCATATGCATCAATAAATCGATGGCGGGGCCTTGGCCTTGAGCTCCTCACCACGATTTATAAAAATATTACATCATTTACAATTTAATGCCATGGGGTCAAACTGGGGACATTACATCAAACAAGAAATTCTCTTACTCTACAGAGAGATAGCTCCCCTTATAAGCCATAAAAGATTAACCAAGCAAAGATGCAAGAATTGAAAAGTAGATACAGGTTACCTCACAAGATTAACAGTGAACATTCACACACATAGAAAGACACACCAATGTAGCATTGAAAGCTTTTTATACATTCATAAAAAATACTTGCATAAGAAATACAAAGAATTTTGGCAGAGCTTCGATCCTTCTATCTAAATAATGAAGAATGAGCCTACTTATAGAGCCAGAGAGAGTCCAGGGGGGCACATCCACAACTGGGAGAAGAGGACGAGTTGCTTGAGGAAATCATGGGATTGTGTTGGATTTTATCTTGAGTGAGTGGCTCCACTTCTCATGAGGTAGGCGCCCTTATCCTTGGAGTTATTACCCATCCACACATGAGATGCCACTCAGGGAATGCATCCTCTCTTGAAGAGATGTGCCCCCTCTTTACTTGAGTGAACTCGACCTCCTTGGATAAGATGCCAATCTACCATGATTTGATCCCAGACAAACTAATATTTGATTTCTAGTCGACTGCCACCACTCTGGTTGACTGAAAACATGTCCAAGACATGTTTCCAGTTATCACCCATCCACACATGAGATGCCACATAGGGAATGCGCCCTCTTTTGAAGAGATGCCCCCCCTCTTTACTTGAGTGAACTCGACCTCCTTGGATAAGATGCCAATCTACCATGATTTGATCCCAGACAAACTAATATTTGATTTCCAGTCAACTGCCACCACTCCGGTTGATTGAAAACATGTCCAAGACATGTTTCCATAATTCATGGGATGCTGATTTTTTCCAACTATTATGTCTTTTTGGCCATTTTCGAGAAAAGTCAAATTAAGTGATAAATAATCAATAATTTGACTCTCAAAAGTGGGTTTAGGGGTTAAGTGGGTGCTCTATGTTAGAAAACGAGCACCCCCATGGAACGTTCCACCTCTTAATGCCACTTTTATGACTTTTTTGATTTTTACATTAAAAACATTAAAAACTTGCCCATTTTATGGGAAATGTTTTTATTAGCAGAAAATTAAAAAAACCTAGGGGGGACTTAGTACATGTTCATATGAATCAAAAATAGTGACTAGCATGGTAATATACATTGACACCTAGTTAATATCCTCCTAAGGCCTAACCACCAAGATAATTACTCCAGCTTTGGAGGTTTGAGTGAAAAACTTAGAAATTTTAAGTCGCTGAAAAGCGACAAATAATTAACGAGGAAAAAACACTCTAGAGTAATTGGATTAATGACTAAGTCTATGTAGGCCAAGTCTTTTACAAAAATTCATCATGTTACGTCACTTATTACAATTCCCCCGCAGGGATATGAACATGCAAAAGAAATAAATAAAAAAAGGGGCCAAAATTGGCCTGCATGGATTTCTGAACTTTTGAACTTCTGAGAATTGAACAACTAACTTGTTCATTCTTCAGCAGCTCAACTGAACAGTTCATTCAAATGCAACTTGGAGGTAACAGGGCCCACAAGTGTGCCCATCACATTTGCATTCGTTACAAGCTTGCCAGGCACGTGCGCTCATCCCATCCACATCCTTTACATGTGTGCTTAGCAAGTGTGCTCATCACATAAGTGACTGAAAACCCTCATAAGTTAAAACCCTCATTTTACTTTTTCTTAGATCTACTTAGATCTACTTGGCCTTTGGGTAAAACATTTAAAACCCACCTCTATAGCATCAACAGAAATTTGGATCTATAGTTTGGTGTGGATTGGCCTTCATCTGACCCATTTCCCAAGGCAAATTAGCCTCTCCAAGTGAGGTCGCACTTCTTGGACAGGTGAGTTTGGTAAGATCTAGCACCTGGGTAGGTGAGATCCCACTTGATCCTTAATCTCCACTGCTGATAACCTACCCCTAGTGTGTCACTTTAGTGCTTTTCACCTTGTGGGCCCCATTCCTCATTTTGAGGGTTGAGCCCCACTTGGGTCACTTAGTGATACATCTTAGATCTCAAATCTATTGAGATCTAGCCATTGGATGATCCTAATTTTCAAGACCCACCTAGCTTTACACCTCAACATCCCTGATCTACAGTTTGGTGGACATCTGACTCCATTTGGCCCATTTCCCAAGGCACTGATCTTTCTCCAAGCCCTCACGACTTTTCTGGTTTGTTGAGTTTGCTTGTGGTTTGGTCTTTGTCTTACTGCTTGAACACCTAGACATTGTCATATCCACTCATCAAGCTTATCTTTGGTACTGGTTAGCCCCAATTTGGTCCCTAACTATCCTGCATTGGACACGGTTCCTAAGGCAGTGGATTTTCTCATCTTTGACTAGTACCTTGATCCTGGATCTTGTTTCAAATCTCATAAGTCACTCACATAACCAAGTTGGACCAAATCTACATTGTTTAAACCTCTTGATCCAACCTATTACTCATCTTGTGACTTCATCCATAGATCTAGGGTTTACCACACACCTTACGTACTTCATCCATACTTGATTTGATTTGGTGTCTTGGTCTGATCTCTCCTATCAGGAGTAGATCTGGGTCTCCCCCTTTGTTGTCTTGGTCTAGATAACATAAAGTGAAGATTGCCTCGATTGGCGTGACAATCATCCATTGGGAGTCAAGGCTATCTTGGTTGCACCTCTTTGGTTGCCCATCCCCTCTACCATCCATGTTGGATCCATCTCTAGGGGCAACTACAAGTTTGGTGATAACAGAACCTTCAGGCAAGAAGGGAACCTTTGTGGGATACAGTGAGTATTCAAAAACTTACAGAATCTACATCCCAGGGTCCAGACAGATTGAAGTCAGTAGGGATGTGACCTTTGAAGAAGAATTAGCTGTCAGGAAAGGCAGAGGATCAGACATGGAGATCGATGATGAAATGATAGAACCAAAGGAGATGAGATCATCTCCCCCTCTAGTTCAAGAGGGAGTTAGAAGAAATGGATGAACCTATCGATTCCATTGATCCAGTTGATATCCCCAGAAATGTTGCAGTAGGTTGGAAAAGACCTAGATGGGCATAGCAAGACTTAGCATGGAGCATATGGGAAGTACAAGGCCAGATTTTTTGCCAGAAGATTCTCAGAAAGAGGGAGTCCATTATGATGATACATTTGCTCCTGTGGCTCGAGATACTTCCATCAGATCGATCATTGCTATTGCTTCAGCTATGAGATGGAAGGTGCATCAGAATGATGCAGACCCCAACCTTTGTTTCAAGGTTGCAGATGATGAGCCACTGATTTTGGTATTGTATGTTGATGACTTGTTTCTCACAGGAAATGAGAAACTCATTGTATGGTGTAAGAAAAATCTTGCCTCTGAGTTTGAAATGAAATATCTTGGATTGATGCACTACTTCTTGGGATTAGAAGTATGGCAGAGGTAGAAAGGGATTTTTCTAGGACAAGGAAAATACACCATTGATATATTGAAGAGATTCAGAATGTTGGACTGCAAGTCCATGGCTACTTCGATGGATGCGAATTGGAAGAAGTTGAGAGATTCTGCTTCATATTCTGATTTGTTTGATCCCACCATTTATCGCCAGTTGATTATGTCATTGATGTATCTGACCAACACCAGACCAGATATATGTTTTGCAGTAAATGCCCTCAGTCAGTTCATGTGCGAACCGAGGCAGATTCACTGGATTGCTGCAAAACATGTGCTCAGATACTTACGTGGCATTGTGGGATATGGATTGAAGTATGCTTCAGATGGTGACCTGATATTACAGGGGTTTACAGACTCAGATTGGGCCGGATGTGTTGCAGATCAGAAGAGTACTTTTGGATGTTGCTTTAGTTTGGGTTCTGCAGTTATTTCCTGGTGCAACAGGAAGCAGAACTCGGTAGCACTCAGTATTGCAGAGGCCGAGTACATGGCTGCTAGCACAACAGCTCGAGAAGCAGTTTGGCTTCGTAAAGTCCTGGCAGGATTGTTCGGCCAGATTCCAGAGCCAACCGTGATTCACTATGATAACCAGAGCTGTGTGCAGATGTCAGTGAATCCTGTATTTCATGACAAGTCGAAGCATATCGAGATTCTATATCACTTCATTCGTGATATGGTGCAGAAAGGTGCGGTCGAGTTACAGTACGTGCCGACAGATGACCAGACTGCAGATGTTCTCACCAAGGCTCTTCCTAGGGTAAAGTTCGAATACTTTCGCGAAAGACTTGGAGTCGAAGAGAACGTATCCCTCCTTGAGAGGGAAAGATGACATTGAGATGCTTGCCTTGCTTTTCCCTGGTGCCTTCTGCAGTCCAGTTACTCAGCCAGATATGGGAGAAATCCCATAGGAAGATGAGTAGGACAGTCAACAGTTGGTCGGGCTTACCCAGGTACCTTCTGCAGTCTAGTTACTCAGCCAGTTATAGGAGAAATCCCATAGGCAGATGAGTAGGACAGTCAGCAGTTGGTCGGGTTCACACAGGTGCCTCTGCAGTCCGGTTACTCAGCCAGATATGGGAGAAATCCCATAGGCAGATGAGTAGGGCAGTCCACAGTTGGCTGTGTGATTGCACTGGTGCCTCTACAGTCCTAGTACTCAGCCAGATATGGGAGAAATCCCATAGGCAGATGAGTCGGACAGTCAGTAGATGGTCGTGCCCATTTGCTCGTCTGAGATCTCAGCCTGGTATGGGAGGAACCCATCGACAGATGAGACAGACGGGTAGCAAATGGTATAGTAGAGATGGCACAGCTGATTATCTCAGATATCCAGGATTGAGTGATTCTCCTGGATCTAGGATCGAGTGATTCTCCTGGACTCACCGAAGGACTGGTGAGGATGTCACAGATATTCAGGATTGAGAGGTTCTCCTGAAATCCAGGATCGAATGATTCTCCTAGACTCACCGAAGGATTGGTGAAAATGATACACTGAGACTATGTGGACAACCTTCAGTATGCATAGAGATGATGGAGATAGTGTAGAGTACAAGACGAAACCCAAATGATCGTGATGCTGATGAAGACTGAAGAATACCTTCCTCGTTGAGAGAGAGTGTTGGCTTTTGTGCAACTTTGGAAGATATTATTCATTATATTTTATTGTACTTGTTTGTACCTCCTAAGGGAGATGAACTGGATGTAATTATTTATGTAATCACATGAAAGAGTCAATGTAAACCTTGGGGTGCAAATAAACAAAAGAAAATTATTAAAAATAAATTATTTATTGCCCCCAGGTGAAGTTGGCCCAGTTAGGGAATTTCTGGTTTTTGCACTTGTATAAATAGGAGGCTAGTGCACCTCATTATCTCATTCTCACACTTAGCAAGTGCGCATCACTTGAAGGAGGTTGATTTCACAGCACTTGAAGGAGGAAGCTTATTTGGGGCATCTACTTGTGAAAGACACTTTCACATTCTTTCTCTTTTCTTATTTGTACTCTGATCTCAGAATTATCATCTCTCTGCGAAGGTTGCTGGGTTTTCTCCCATTTGGGTTTCCCAGGTCAAACTCTGTGTTGTTGTTTTGTGCTTTGTCTTGCTTCTAGTGATCTTGGTTATGCATTTATGTTTTATGCTATGAATGTATGAAATCTAACAAGGCAAACTTCTAACGAAGCCAAGGGGGGTGGACCCTAAAGTTGCTAAGGCTGGTTGAGCTAAGCTAGTTAAGTGGATGAATTAGTTTTTTAGGAGTTTTTTAATAATGATAAAACTGACATAAGAGATTTGCAATATAACTTAAAGTATAGCAGCATAAAGATCTAAACAACATATAAATTGAACAAGATTAACAAATCATTCAACACATGATAATAATTAAAAATAATCTGCAATGAAAAATAAAAGAGATCAGTGTTGAAGAATGGAGTCGAAATTGTAATGTTGCTTGTAATGCTGAAAAGAAAATATTGTGCAAATGTTCTTGGGCAATTTTAAAATTAATGTGGTAATGAGTTTTTTATTATGGCTGAGGGATTCCCGATATACACAAAGGTATAGGGAATATGTCTGGAATTCAGTTTTGTGGTTTCTCACTCAAACATGTGGGCTGGATCGGAGTCTCAAGGAGGTATTCAGATGCTATACCAACGAGGGCAAGCCTAACGGTTTCCAAGAGGTCACTATCCAGTGTTATCCCAAGCCCTTTGAAAAATTTGCCCACAACAAAAGAATGTTCGCTTTGTGCTGGATTTTCACAAGTAGGTTTGTTTATTTGGGCGTGTTAAAACGTATTATTAGTCATCTTCCCCTTTCTGATGTGTACCAACATGTTCAGACTAAGCTGCAAGTTGGCCACAAAGCATACGGGAGAAGACCTTGTTTATGTTAAAAGATTTTTGAACACAAAATTTTACTTTTTAATGCCCCTAGAGTCTCTTTTCGGGCCAGTACTCGGGCAAGCCCTTATCCTAAAACCTTACTTCGGGAAAGCAAGGGGGTGTTTTGAATTGTAAATGACTGAAAAGTAAATGTTTTCTAATTACCTATACTACCAAGGTAGTGGGTTTGTATCCGAATTACTTCTTTACAAAAGATAAACAATATTGTAGCAAAAAAAAGGATACGGTCTGCAAAAATAAAACAAACCGTTCCTACATCCTGAGTGTGTCGATGGCCCAATATTTGGATTGGACCAAGATGTTAGATTTTAATCTATTTGGTTAATTTTAAGTTAAACTAATCTAATGTTAAAATTCGCTTAAGTTTGCAAAAAATTGACAACAAACACAAAAATTCCGAACCGACATCAATCCCCCGTGGGGAATGAAAGCAAGCTCTGTGAGCCTTCTTCAAAAATACTTTTATTACCAATTACAATGCTCAATGCTGAAAGTAAAGAACTCCTCTTTCTCCTTACAGATTTGGAGAAAAGAGGTTACAAAGATGGAAGCAAAGTAGTGGAAGAAAGGTGAGGTTCAAAGGAAGGTTCTGGATCATTCAAGTTGGTTGGAAAGTGTGCATAAAAACCTTCTTTCTGCTGTCACAGTACAAAAACCAGCAAACTTTATTAGTCCAAAAAGTGCCCAAAATCACTTTAAAACCCAAAATCACTTTAAAAGTGTTTTGGGCAACAATAAAAAACAGTAAAAAAAATCTAAGTTAAAAAGACTAGTTGACTGCAAAAATGAACTAAGATGGAATGGCTAGAAAGCCACCCTCTTAGGGTCTTGGACAGCCTTAAAAAGACAGCCAATGAAGCACTAAGATGCTTGATGTAAACTTTAAAAAACTTTTAAGAAAATAAATCATTAAACAATCTTGAAAATTTGACTTGAAAAAATTATTTAATGACTCTTTTCAAGCAAGACCCAAGCTATGAAATGAAACTTTAAAATATATTGGATCTATGCATATAATTTTCAGATCTGATTTTTGATAAGAAAGTCAAGTAGATCAGATCTGAGAGTTATCCAAAAACAATAACTAAGAAGACATAATTTTTATGAGAGAAATAGTAAGAAAAAGAGGGCTTGTTGCCAGAAAATATCAAACTGAGAATGCTTCTTTGTGGAGTGTTGAGGGACAATGTTCTTGAATATTGTTAAAGATGGAGTGGAGTTAAACTTGATCCAATCCTTCTCCAAGCTTGGCAACCTGAAAGCTAAATCACAAAAACTTGCATACCCATGAGATCTTGTAAACACATACAAATAGAAATTAAAATAACATGCAAATAAACTTATTTAACATACAAATTTTTTATTTCCAATCATACATGAAAATATAGAAAATGAAAGTAAACTTACTTACAACTTCCTATTCCTATTAATTCAAAAGAATCATTAAGGCAAGATCTATAACAAGAGTAAGAAAGAAATTTGCAAAAAATGAACAAGTTACCATATGAAAAGCATCACAATGTTGATCCACACACCAATGCACTACACATTTCAGCCTCCAAAGCTTTTTTATTATCAATGCAAGATAGAACAGATTACAATTGCAAGCCTACTCTCATTCCAACTCTAACTAGTTTGGAATGAGAGAGGTGCCTCAAATATATAGAATGGGCAAGGAGGGAGTGGAGTGAGTGATGGAGAAATGGGTGGACCAAATGGTGCTTCCAACTCCCACCTATTTGGCTGCCCAAAACAGTCATAAATCAGCTATATCAGCCACATGACAGCCCTAGAATCAAGCTTCCATTTCCTTAACACGTGGGACATTCCTCCTTCGGAAATGCGCCCAACACATGGGGGAATGCACCCACCTTTATAGGAGTCAATCCCACTTTATTAGCTGTCCAAAAGTGTTTCTAAATGCCTCTTACACATCCCAAAAATATAGCTGGTCCAAAATCCCATCAATTTTGGAAATTTAATTTTCTCATTTTTGGTTTTTTTTGCACTTTTTGACATTTTTTGGGATTTTTGCAAAAAGATGAAAAATAAAGTGTCTAATGACTATGGAAAGTGGGTTTAGGGGTAATGTGGGTGCTCCGGGTTAGAACACAAGCACCCCCATGGCCAAAACAACCCCTAGACCATGAATTTATCACTTTTTAATTTTTTTTTGACCAAACCATTAAAAAATGGCTTGTTTTTATGGAAAAATAATTCCTCTGAACTTAAAAAAAACCTAGGGGGACCTAATACATGTTCATACGACTCAAAAACTATGCCTAGCATGGTTTAATACATTGACACATAGACTCTAATAACTTCCTAAGGCTTAAAAATTATGCCGACCACTCCAACTTTGGAGGATTTGAGTGAAAAACTCTGAAATTATTAGTCGTTTATTCAACAACCAATAATTTCTAAGGAAAAAAAACACTCTGGGCTAGTCGAATTAACATTTAAGTCCTAGAAGCCGAGTCTTTTACAAAAAGATACCATGATAGCACATTATTACAATTTTCCCCGAGGGGGTATGAACATGTTGTACAGAAATAAAAGGGGGCCTAGAAGGCCCGATGGACTTCAGAACACTAATGATGAACAATTAGATTGTTCAAGTCTTCGACGGTTCATTCGGAATCCACTAAGTGCAATTTAGTGGATAACAAAGTGCACCCAAGAAGGTGTTCCTACAAGTGCATGCAGCCAACATTTGTCCTTTTGACATGCATCCAAGTGCTCCTAGCTAACGTGCATCCAATCGAGTGTGCCCACTTAGTCTATCTAGCCAATGTGCATCCAAGCGAGTCTTCCCAACTCATCTATAAGCCAATCAGTTCTTTTTGCCACTTTGTCCATCATGCATACTGCATGCCTATGGATGAGGTTTCCCGTAGAAACGTTCTTTGTCTCATCAAGTTCCCTTCAAGTTTCTCTTGGTTTGTCCAACAAATGCGAGTTGCCATTGTCTACGGCACACCTTGCCTTCATGCAAGTGCACTTGGCATGTCTGTGGTGTGCCTTGTTGATGAGCCAAGGCACCCCAAAACTGACTCATCTAGCCATCAACATTATGTCATGTTTGCACCAAGGTGATCATGCAATGGAGTGCAATGGAGATGTCTGAAGCTTCTCAAAGCTAAGGTCTTACAAAGATGGAGAAATAGAGAAGAGAAGAAGAAGAACGGGGAGTGAAACTAGAGAAGGGAGAGCCAACCCAAAAGAGAGGAAGGCGGCTAGCAACAAAGGAAGAGGTGGTTCCAACAGAGGCAGTTGCATAGACCATTTCGAGAAGAAAAAGCCAATGCAGTTCCAGTTTGTAAATGCTAGGTAGATGATGCAAACACTCAAAAATCTGAAAAAAACATAGATGATGCTAGTGCTGTAGGGCACTTGAGCACTCAAAAATCTGAAAAAAACATAGATCGGATGTAACAACGGAAAACATATAATTCTAGGGAGAACAGACAGTTTAAATATGTAGATTTTAATTAATCATGGAAGATTCCACACTCAGATACATCACTCTCCTTGGTCCACTAAATGGGCACACAAGCCTCAAAACAATTTATCATTCTACAGGGGATGCAAGCCCTGTCCACCTTCCCTAAACCACCTAATCAACTCAAAAACCAAAACCGAAAAAATTCCCCCTTCCCTCAACCCATATTGGTCTTTTGTAGATCAAGACTGCTTGTCTAATCTCCCCCCTAAAAGGTTGTTAAATGTTCCTACTCACCCAAACAAAACCAAACGTAAGGAATAGATAGCTAAATTTAGGAACAACATGATCCTAAAATTTCTGAACAGAAAAGATGGAACTGAGAGATGTGTAGTCATTTAGTAACTGAATGTTGGACAGACCCTTTAGTTGACGGATGCTCCGCATCATACTCCCCACGTTGAAAGAAATATGAACCTCCTGGTCCATAACTGTTTTCTTCTGTTTTCTCCATTGATCAGAATAAGACTCAAACTGCACATGGTCTGTTTGTTTTGTTTTGAACAATTTCATCAATTGCAGGAGGATTCAGAGAAACCACAGTATCCAGAGTTAAAAATCGACGTTTCGAATCCAAAACAGGATCCATCATTAGGACAAATTTCATCAATCCTTTCGTAAGAAGGAAGCACCTTGCCACGTTCTTCACTCTATCCTTTGTTGAATCTGTCAATTGTTCAACCATGCTGTGAATGGAGTATTGTTCCTCTATAGCCATGCCTGACTCAAGAGTGACCAAAACCATCTCAACATGACAAACCAAGCCATGTGCACATGGCATTCTTGCTCTCATGTATATGGGAAGAGATCTACTTCCTATTTTTGCTGTTGCCAATACCATTTGGCACACAATACCATTTCCGAGTGGGAAACTTGTTTGTTCCTGCAGAATAATTTCTCCATTCACTCCCTTTTCTTTCTTCACTTCTTCTTCAAGATACATCAAAGGATATGTCTTCGCTCCAACTCCTAAATCAACCTCTACTAGAATTTAGCCATTTGAAGCTTCTTTCTTTTCCTCACGTTCATCTTCATGCTTGATGGGAATAATCTTTGTTGCAGCTTGCCACTTTGTATCGACTCCATAGGTCATGGAAACCATTGCATCCTCCTTTGCACTTTCTTCTTCACACACACACTCTATTGCATGCTCATCCTCCATTTTGTTGTCATCACCCTCCTCTAGGTAATAAAATACTTCCACCACTGAGGTTGCTTCTGCAATCTTCCTCTTTTCACTTCTCTGAATTTCTTTTTCCTCCAAGGCCCTTATTCTCCTTCTTCTGGCTCGGATCTCTACTTTTCTCTGCAGTATTTCTTCACGCTCTTTGATTAGTTGGCTAATTGCTTGTATCTCTGCCATAATACATTCTTTCTCTTCTTGGCTCACCTGCTTCTCCTTCGCCATTTTTAATTTGCTGCAATTTAATGTACAAAAGCAAACACATAACACTTAGTATAGCAATACTCACTCTTGGTATGGCTTCCTCTGGCCAACTCGATGTCCTCAGACACTCACATACACCCTAGGGCTTTCTAATGCTCCTCAAGGCATGACAAGGATTACTAAAGCAAATGAACTCTTGCTCTGCAATTTAACTCTAGCTTGCCAATCTCTCTTTGGCTTCTCAACAAATCAGTCTCTTAAAGTTATTCACAATATGGTTTTCCATAGCCAACACATTACTCATCAATAACATTAATGCACTTCTGCGCAATCTGGTGCTCCTCCGAGCACACTTAGTTCTCTCAAACTAATTCTTCGTTTTCAGCAGCTGTAAACCTACAGCCATTGCTCTCCTCTAGGTCATCTTCTTCTCTAAGGATCCAGTTGATTTGGTACCAAAATGATGCAAACACTCAAGCTGCAGGGCACTCAAGCACTCAAAAATCTGAAAAATACACAAATTGAATGTAACAACAGGAAAACAAACAATTCCAAGAAGAACAGACAATTCAAATAAACAGATTGTAATTAATCATGGAAGATTCCACACTCAGATACATCACTCTCCTCAGTCTACTAAATGGGCACACAGACCTCAAAACAGTTTATCATTCTACAGGGGACGCAGCCCCTGCCCTCCTTCCCTAAACCACCTAATCAACTCAAAAACCAAAACCTAAAAAAGTCCCCCTCCCCTCAGCTCATATTGGTCTTTTGTAGATCAGGACTTCTCGTCTAATCACCTCCTAAAAGGTCACTAAATGTTCCTATTCACCCAGACAAAACCAAACCTAAGGAAAAGATAACTAAATTTAGGAGCAACATGATCCTAAAATTTCTGAACAGAAAGGCTGGAACTGAGAGACATGTAGTCATTCGGTTACTGAACATTGGATAGACCCGTCAGTTGACAGATGCTCTGCATTGTTTGAACAGCAAGAGAATTACCAAGAAATAAGAGCCTATAAACCTTGGCACAGAGGGCGAGAAATTCCAGCAGATGAGTGCTGGGTAGAATCGTAGAGCAGAGAAGAAAACCTGTGGCTATAGAAATGGTCAGCTGAGTGAGGGTGAAGAAAGTAAGGAGCTGTAGCATACCAGCACTAAAGAATCCGTATTGTTTGAGAGAATTTAATGCTGCAGGTTGTAATCCCAGCCGACACCGAGACCGGGGGCATCCTGTAAAAAAAAGGGCTTGGCCCTGTTGTTTTTATTTGCTTGGAAATTTTGGCAGCCCTCAGAGGCATGCATGCATGTAATTTTATTCCAATTTAATATAAAAACACCGTTTTTATTATTTACCCCATGCTGTTTGTGCGTACATGTGTTTTAATTTGATTTGAGCCTTGTTTTAATTGCTTCCATTGCTTGTGTGAGTACTATGCACTGTGTCTGAGTTGCAGCAGGGTGAGGTTGGGGTAGGACGGTGTATGGGGCTGCGAGTGTGTGAAAACCTGTTTAGCTGAGTGCATTGTGACTGGCACAGTGAAGTTCAAGCTGGGCTTCAATTTCTCTTTTGCACCAATTTCTTACACTCCAAAACTGGCTGGAGTTGACTATTGCGGTCCCCACTCTTACTTTTCAGCTCCTTACTTGGGAATCTTTCGGACATATGTCTATGAAGCAGCATAAATTACAATCCTCTGGTAGCTCCACTTCATGGTGTCGATACTTCTGTGTTTGGCTGAAGTTAAATTACATAGATGATGTAGTTTGAAATTTTAATGGGATATAAGTCTGGCAATACAATAATCATATAAGCACAACGATTCATAAAAGATTCACAAAGGTTTTGGAATAAAAGGAGTATGCATTAGTAAGATAGGCTTGTAGCCTCGTATATGGCAAATTAATTATGAGTTTCACTATGGGACATTCTGAAGTGCGTTTCTAAATTTATAATAGTGATCTGGAACTCTTATCCCGGTTTGTGTCAAAATTGGTCATCATCGTGGATGATAACACTGGAAATTTCTATTCATTTTATTCCATGAAATGTGGCCCCGCAAGCATCAAATGTGTATACAGTTGTCACTTAATTTTCTAGGTAGATTAATCATCTATTTGTTGTTTCTTGAGTTTAGATAGATAGCGTGCTCTGCGGTATGCTTAGGACTGACCATTCTATTTTTCTAGGGTATCACAAGAGCGATCGCTGAACATTCAAGGACAATAAGATTACCTACTCACTTGCATGAGAGATTGGGTTTAATCAGGAATGCAAAGTTACTCCTAAAGGAGAAAGGTGTGGACCCTTCACTTGAGGTGAGCGTCTGTAGACTGCCAGATTTGAAATGTTAGAAATCACAATGCCAACTGTACATTGGAATCCGGTCCATGTCAAGTTCCGCATGCTCTAGATGAATAGAGTCTATTCAGTTTAATTTGGCTGATGGAATTCCTTGACATCCTTCCAGAGAATTGCGACAACCCTAAGCATGTCAGTCAAAAAGGTGAAAAATGCAACAGAGGTACGAAGAAACTTTATTCTATTTATTCTGTCTTCTTCCATCTGGCATTTTGGTTTTAGAATCCTGCAAACTTAAAAAAGTTTTGCAAAATGCAGGCACCTAAAACTGTGATTTCAATTGACAAGGAAGCCCATGACAGATTCGACAACAATGCAAGTGATACTTTGCATAGTGTAAAGACCAGCCAATTGTTGTGATTAACTATTTTAATTGTTTCAAGAAATTCTTAAAAATTGCAACTCTGAAAATTTTGTTTCAGTTCACAGATATTAAGAAATCACAATTATGAAATATGTCACTCCTAGAGCTTCTTAGTTTTTTCAAGGTCAGTGAGCTTTGTTTTCCTTGCAGTATATTGCAGATACTAATCTTGAAAATCAGCCATGGTTTACTGTAGAAAGGAACGCTTTAAGAGTAAGTTTTGTCAAGTGTACTAAATATTTGTTGAGAAAGTATGATCATTTTCAAAAAATTCAAGGAGCTGCTGAAAAGATGCTCTTAATTTTTGAACGTTTGTGTCATCATTATGCGATGCAGGAGGATGTGAATAAATTTCTCAGTTCGACATTGACCAAGAGAGAGCAAATGATAATCAGGCTATATTATGGTCTGGATACACACAAGAGCTGTACATGGGAAGATATTAGTAAGGGGTAAGTATGTTAAATGACTGCAACTTAACGTCGAAATTTTGTCACATCGTACTTGCTAAAAAAGGGAATACCATCTCTAACATAACATTGCAATGTGATATTTGTTAGACTGGGATTGTCCAGAGAGAGGGTGAGACAAATTGGGCTTGTATCATTGGAAAAGCTGAAACGTGCAGCTAGACATGGTAATCATCTGGAGCCTATTTTCATGCAGGCTTGACAAACAGCAGCAGCAGTTATACCCACTAAGTTGATCCAGCTTCTACGTTACAAATATTGTTGGTTGCAAGTATCGAACCACAGTATAGTACACCTATAGTACACCTCCTTGCATACAGATTGTACATTTCCTGTAATTCATATTTTTGTAGGTGATTTTTAGATGATAAAATGTCGATAAGCTACACATCAAATATTTCAAGTAGCTTGTCTCCTCCACCCCTCTTTCACTCTCCACCTGCTCTCCCTGTCCTTTCTCTTTGCAATTGTGGCCACGCATTTCTCTGTTACACACTTTAAAGTTTGAGGTTTAAGTAACGTATGAAATGTATTGAGAATGGTACAGCATTAATATGATAATGCATAAAATTGTACTGCTGTTTGAATATGGCAGATATTGGTTCAGTTCAATTTCAAGTTTTGTGTTGGATAGTGTAACATGGGATCCATTATACTGTTAAACCAAAAATTTATATTTATTTTTCAAGAATGGTTACCGAATAGCCATTTTAAGTACCAAACACGACACTTGTATTGATATATAGTGCTATTACTATAGGCCCCTTGTACATTTTCCAAAGATGCCAATATCTAGAGTCTAGACAGAGGATTGTGTGGGTACACATGTGTTCTTATCCAATATAGAAGATACAGCTGAGCGACAAGCTATTACGAAGTTTAAAGCTGTAGCAAGGCTTCTATAGCTGAATGGGAGTCTTGAACCTCTATCCACGAATGTTATCAATGTTAAATTTTGTTCATATATATTTCCAATTTAATAGATTTGATTTACAAACAAAAGCATCTTCTTAATTAGAAGATTTATCAGCAGAGATTTATCTTCATCTTTGATCTTGATCTAGTAAGAGGATCAAATAAAATAAAAAAGATAATTCTATGCTGAGTTTAATATAAATATATGCTGGTTTTTTGTATTATAGATTTTTATAATTATTATAATCCTTGAAAAAAAATTATAGTCAGATTATTTAATTTTTAATTTGTCATTTTTAAGAAGTTTATTATTTTTCAATTTAAGTTATTAAGTTATTATTGTATCATGAAAATCTACCTGGTTGTAAATATACACGCCTACAGAATAATAATATGATCAATTATATAAAGAGAGAAAATTTTCATACACCGTGATTTTCTACATACATATATGAATTCAATCATCTAAAGAGATAAATTTTTCATACACAGTGATTTTCTACATACATATTTTCAAATGCATGTACATCTTTTTTTGTTTCAGGATAATCTCCAAACATCACTGTTTAAACTTGAAGGATGAACGGCTTAGGGTTATTCATTTGTCCCAATGCACCAAGCCTAACACTCTACTGGCACCTAAGAAATGGATGCTTTGTACTAGTCCAATGTTTTGCAAAATCTGTTAAGAGGAGTGAGGGGAGGTGACATCTACGAATTTAGATCTGTTTGTACGAACCTGTCCTGCTAGACCCTATGAGCAATCATTTACAATATACCTTTTGTAGGTTTAGGAATTGTGTCACGACGCTACCTCAATTTGAAGGTTAACTACATCATAGTTTGTGAATAGTTACACTGTTTAGTAGAAGATGTTTGAATTTCTTCTTTAGATTCTTGTAGGTTGAATAGATTACGATTTTTGTTCATGCATGATGCATAGTAATGCTCGAATATTTTGAAAAGCTAATATTAATATAATTATAAATATAAATATATTTATATTTATATAAATATGTAAGATAAGTCTTTATATTTATATTTAAGTATAAGTCAAATATGTAGGTATTAATGCAATTATATTTATATTTATATAAATATAAATATAAATATGTAAATATAAGTCAAATATGTAGGTATTAATGTAATTATATTTATATTTATATAAATATAAATATGTAAATATAAGTCAAATATGTAGGTATTAATGTAATTATAATGCAATTATAATGCAATTATATTTATATGTAAGTATAAGTCAAATATGTAGGTATTAATGCAATTTAAATGTAAAAAAAAATATGCTTGACTTTTACTTTATGGGTAAAAAACCTAGACTTCAAATTTACAGGTAATGCTTCACTTCATAATAGAAAAGAGAAAATATGTTTATAGTGCGTGGAATGTTTTAATATATAAATTTTAATTTTAATGTTTCATTAGATATATTTAGATATATTTGGTTTAGAGATATAATTTATGGATAATGTTTCAATAAATGATGTATATAATATAAGAAAGAGAGAATCATATATTTTTGATATGAATATATGGATAATGTCTCAATACTTAGTTTTTGATTCATGATGTAATGTCTTATTATATATTTTTGGTTTGGAAATATAAGATTAATGTAATATTTTGATATATAGTTGCATTTATAAATAAAAAATAAAAAAAAGTAATATTAAAAAAAATAATTAAAATATTCATGTCGATTCATAAAATAAAAAATTAAAACCAAATGGTCCCTCTGGGTGTTTGATAAATCGTATTTAAGAAGGATATGTGATGGTTTTCATTAAGAAATGTGAGATTGATACTTTAAGTATTTTTTATACAAATAATTCATAATTCATAATGGTTCTTATTATTTGATTAATGATTCATAATTATTTTATAAATAATTCAAATGAGTTAAAATTAATTTATCTAAGTTCAATGCTAGTGACTTTTAATTTATTGATTAATTAAAACTAAACTGTGAGTTTTAATTTATTGATTAATTAAAACTAAACTGTGAGTTTTAATTTATTGATTAATTAAAACTAAATTGGATCATATAATTATGAATCGTGACTTTATCACAAGTTACATTAAGAAAAGTTTATTATATTGAATAGAAATTCCTAAGTTTTAATATGATCATTATATTGATATCTTCTTACTTGTTTCACAAAAAGTACAAAATATATTTAATAACAGTAATAATAATAATAATAATCTATTTTTAAGGTCACAGCCAAGCGAGACACCAATTTGGTGTATGAAACCCCCTTGTTTCTTGTCTGTAACTTATTTCTAAAAGATGTTTTAACAATTTAAAGAACTCTCCCTAACATGTTTGATGTAGAAAAGTCATGCTCAACCCTTTGTTTGACTATTGACTCCCTAGTTAGTGAGGGGTGTGCTAACCAAGTGGCTAGAGTGAGAAAAGTGAATTAATTCTTCTATGTCGGCATCGAAATGAATAGAGATTCTAGCTTGTTTCCTTTTACCTCTATAAGCATGCCTTCCCTAGAAAGAATTATTTTTCCCACCTCTACGTGGGGGTGTTCACTCACAACCCCCTCCAAAAAATCATCTTCAATCCAACGCATTGAAAAATAATTTCCCTCATTTACTCAACAAATCTAAATAAAAAGAACTCTCTAAGGATGCAATGGCTTCTCCAAAATTCCACTAACTCTTTAATCCAAGCTTGGAAATAGTGACAAGATCAAGGAATAAGGGTCAGTGCAAGCTAATGAGAGTCACTTTTGGCGCGTTAGATGCAATATAAAACTGAAAAATCAGGTATCCCTCAACTTACTTGGATTTTTTGAGATACTTACGCAAAATATCTTGCATTGAGTAAAAACGATAAAATGTAGGAAATTGAATCACGTTTCTGAATATATAACTTTTATGTATTGAAAATTTGCATAGCTATGTCAAGTTTCATTTTTCCTAACATATACTTTTTATTTTTCAGGCAAATGATAAGGTATATGTTTTTGTGGGTGCAGCCTTTGAGGGCCTAAATGATGGAATCAAGCTACAAAAATGGGCATGCATGTAGAGAACATATAGCAATTGTGCGCCATTATTTTTCGAAATTTAATTTGTAATTTTATAATTTTTTTATAATTGTTTAAGTGATCAAACCTCGAAAATAGTACCTCTTTTGTGGGTGCATCCTTTGAAGGTCTTAATGCAAAAATATTGAAATGGGTTTTTCATAGAACATGGAGGTTAATGTCCTCTTGTGCACCATACAATTTTTTTTTGAAATGACCAAGAATTGAAAAAGTTATGGAAGAAACACTAACAGTGTGTTTCACAAGTTAAGGAGGTAGGACACAAAAGAAATTGAAAGAAAATAGGAAAAATTAATATTTTTAAATAAAAGTTACATATTTGGAATCTGCAGAAAAAATGCTATTTGTGTTTAATATTTCGTAAAAAATGACTGTGTGCAGCATACTGTAATGAGTGGCTAAGCACAGGCTTCTCCAGAAACTGGAAGAAATACCCAATTAGCTTTGGTTTATCATTAACATAACACAGGTTCGGAATTACCGAAGCAAACTCCAAAGCATACACATAGGATTATTGTTGACATGCGAGCAAGTGAGTCGGCTTGGTTTAGGCTCTACAAAACACGTACGCGTTCTGTTTAAATTCAAAAATATTGACGCACTTTTAGAATTACATAACGTGCACGCATTATATAACTACATAACGCGTACGCATTATGTAGTGCCAAAACGCGCTCGCGTTATGTAAATCATAAAATATATGTTTAATACTTGAGAGAGAGGGGGTGTGGAAGACTCAAGGGGATTTTTGGTTAATATTTGAGAAGGGGTGGGGAAGGGTCAAGGGAATCTATGGTTAATATTTAATAGGGGTGGGAAAGGGTTAAGGGCTTAGAAGGATGTTGGAAGCTTGAGTGGGGAGAGATGAAGGGAATGAGAACATGATGGGCTACAGGGGGTGAAGGGAAGTGGAGCTTGAGAGCACTATTAGGAGTAGAAGAGGTTCTGAAGAGGTATAGGGTTAGAAGTTGAAAGTGAGACTTGAGTGACAAGGGGGAATGGATGGAGGCAAGGGGGGATGTGAGAGAGAAATAAAGAATACAAGGGGGGGAGAGACATAGAGTGAGGGAGGGAGAGGGACAACGGGGAGCAATGGATTTAGAGGGAGTGAGAGATAGATGGGGATATAACGAAATAAAGAGATAGGAAGGGAGGGACATAAAGTGTTGGTGGGACACATGTAGGGAGTGGTGGCGATGGAGAGAGAGAGAGAGAGAGAGAGAGAGAGAGAGGAGGGGGAAGGGACATAAAGTGTGTGAGAGAGAGGGAGTGATGGAGAGATTGGGATAGGTTGAGGGAAAGATAACATGAGGGAGGGATAGAAGGTGAGAGAGAGAGAGGCGATGAGAGAGGGAGGGAGAGAAGGTAGGGTGAGGGATGGAGGGAGAAAGGTGGAGATAGATATGGATGGAGGGGGAATGGGTTT
This sequence comes from Larix kaempferi, assembly GCA_027924585.1. Taxonomy (NCBI): domain Eukaryota; kingdom Viridiplantae; phylum Streptophyta; class Pinopsida; order Pinales; family Pinaceae; genus Larix; species Larix kaempferi. The sequence continues at coordinate 6,650,804 of BSBM01001321.1, read as the reverse complement.
GAGAATGGAAAGGGACATAATGTGTGTGTGTGTGTTCGAGAGAGAGATTGATGGTTGGGGAGAGAGAGACTAGAGGGAGGTGTGAGCGACAAAGAAAGTGGGAGGTTGTGTGTGTGTGTGTTTGATAGGGAAGGATGAATTAGTGGGGTGGCAGGGATGAAGATGACCTGTAAGGGAGAGAAAGCGACATAGAGGGAGGGAGGGACATATCCAGGGAAAGATCTAGAGAAAGAGATAGGGAGGGAGGGATACAAGGTGAGATAGAGAGGGCAGGGGGGAGGGATAAAGGCACATACGGAACTAGTGATTAAGGGCGAACGAAGGGAGAGAGTTCTATAGGGACTTGGATAATTGTGAATATATACATAAGGTGGATACCCTCCTCGTCATCATCTTCATCACCATCACCATCATCATCACCATCATCATCATTTTCATCTCTAGGTTCCTCATCAACATCTCCATCATCATCATCATCATCATCATCATCTTCATCACCATCACCGTCATCATCACCATCTTCATCATCATCACCATCATTATCATCATCATCAACATCTTCATCATCATTTTCATCTCTAGGTTCTCCATCAACATCTCCATCATCATCATCTTCTTCATCATCATCATCTTAATCACTATCATCATCTTCATCAACATCTTCATCATCATCACCATCATCATCATCATCATCTTCCTCATCAAATCAACATCTCCATCATCGTCATCATCATCTTCTGAACATCATCATCATCATCATCTGGACATCTCCATCACCATCATCATCAACATCTTCATCATCATCACCACCACCACCACCATCATCATCATCATCATCATCATCATCATCATCTGAACATCACCATCACCATCATCATCAACATCTTCATCATCATCACCATCACCATCACCATCATCATCAAAATATTATTCGTCATCACCATCAACATCACCATCTTCATCATCATTGTCACCTCTAGGTTCCCCATCAACATCAACATCTCCATCATCATCATATTTTTCATCATCATCATCATCATCATCATCACCATCTTCATCATCATCTTCCTCATCAGATCAACATCTCCATCATTTCACCATCATCTTCATCATCATCATCATCATCATTTGTCACATACCCGATTTTCATAAAAATTTACAATCCTTCCAAAAGGCCTATTCATTCATAAATGCTACATGGAAGTATACATTTCTAACATTTTTAAATTACTATTTAAAAATAAAAACAACATTTAAACATCTCGCAATTATTTAATTGCCTAGATAATTACAACACAGAAAATATCGTAGTGCTTGGATTTTGCGGTCATCGATCCATACATGTCGTAATGACATGTAATGACATAACTCTATATTGGATGATGTATCTTTACCTATTTGTGCAACCCCTTTTTCCCCTTTTAAACATTATAAAATAACAGAGCAACATCTTAGAATTTAATTATTTCCTTGACAACGTATAACCAAACATTCCTTGACATCATGCGATAATTTAGCTGGATAGCATGACTATGATTATACTTTCACTGAACCATTTTCCATATTTAGCTGTCATTATCAATCTTATAAAGCAACAAATGACACAAAATAAAGGTACATTAGGAGTTATCAAATGCTGAAACATTCACTTGCGTAAAGAAAGTCAACTTAGACAGAATAGATGAAAAGCACATGTACATCTTTTATCAGTTATTCGAACCAAGAGAACGCCATAAGTGATAACAACATTAACATAATCATGGGCATTATCATAAACATTTAAGAAAGAATTTTAAGTACTCATACGCATAGACACAAAGAGGAACACCATAAGAAAACATAAGGAGACCAAGAGTAACGTGGTTCACCCATACATGGGTTAGTCTACAAAAGTGTGTGCATATTTTATTATTAGAGAAGAAGTGGTAGGATTACAAGAGCAAATTAATTGCTACGGCAAGACTCATGGTTTACAAACAACAACAAAGAAGTTGCATTAACCTCTCTCACCGAGAGTATCTTCAAGACATCTTAGAGTTCCATCTCGGAATATAACATACATATAACAAGTCAACTTTTAATAGCGTTAGTACAAGTATTGGATTCTTCATTCTCATAGTCTAAGGGTTATACCCTTCCTCTTCAATGTGTGCACAAGGGTAGTGTAACAACTAGGGAAACATCTTTATGCAGTCCTTACTCTTATAGAGACTTTTATGAAGTGCAACTCCTACAATGATTAAAGCTTTCCCACAAAACTGGATGATAATTAACTAGCTCTCGAAACAAATTATTAACCGTTTCATATGTAAAGTGTTAGTGATGATTCAATACTCTCCCTAGAGAGGATTTACTTGGAAATCAATTAATCATGTTTTATTCAAAAGCACACATATGATGTTCTGTCCATCTACCAGCATGAATTTATATAAACTTTTCTATCTTGAGGTAATATAGTGATCAAATAGGTACCTACTTAAGTATTTAATGGTCACCAACGAATTCTTATCAAGAAGGGTTGATATGTGACTTCAGCACATACATATATTTATATATGTCTAATATCTTATAAGCAAGGCAATAAATAGTAGATTGCAGCTGTTAAAATAAGAACCATAAAACGTTTGGGATAATGGTCCAGCTAGAATTGATACCGAGCTTAGTATGCCATGCATGTACATATGTATCTATCGGCAGCAAAAATATAAGAGAATGCATAATATAAGTAGGGGTCCTCCCCAATACCCATGCCTCTACGCAGCGACCAATCCACTTGCTGGAAGCATGCAAACGCATTTAATATATAACACTTACCAAAATTGAATTGCACTCGAGGATCCATTCCCAATCATGGGCAATAAGCCTCCCAGGCACCACGCAGGTAACACAATAATTACAACATGTATAACTAATATATAGATCATATATAAAATGTATACATGCAACCCAACCTATAGCTATATACCCAATATATCAACCAGGGTTTACACAGGCAACAAGCACCATACAACACGCAACCAATAGTATGTAGATCTCGACAACTATTACCTCTATGCATGCATTCTATAACTGAAACATTCCCACAACAACCAATTAAGCAAGAGTGCGCACATAAATTTCTCTCCTCCTGCGTAGCATGCCGAGAAGCAATTTAAATCATTCAACATTAAAATAAACGTAAGTTATGAGATGCACACAGGTACTGGCATCCCTCCAGACAACACGATTTCTCCACTTCAATCCATCAAGCTATCAATCGAAAAGTGGAAATGGGGATCCATCCCAACCAGAAAATAATACATTCGTTCTGCAAATAATTATAGTACCCTACCAAGGGAAATGCCGAAGTATAATAATGAAACCCACGACTCGAATCCGACCGGGGTCTTATGCCTTTTACTATACGGAACATCATATAAGGGAAAAACGACTTATAGGGACCGGCTGAGATCCACCGGCTGTATTACCATACAGGGTCGTTGACAACACCAAACAAATCATACAATACTTTACCCGAAATTTATACTCAGACATACATTCGAAGGATAAGCTGGTCGCACTTCAGTCAGAGGATTTATACGCCGTTCTTCAAAGCAACATTAGCAGAGTTTGACACAGGATATATACGTATACTATCTTTGACAACGAATAGGCTCAGGATATCCCTAAGTGTTATCTCGATTCTTCTCGACGGAGATTTTATTCACAAAAAATAAATCCAGGGATCGAATAATTCTAGGGATTTATGCTGAGAGAATTAATATTCTGTAGATCTCTCTCTCTCAGATAGAATTAAATAAGATATATGACTGAGTCTCTACCAGGGATCAAACGCTACTAACTTTATCGTTTCATAGATCACTCTGATCTAATTAAATAAATACAAGCAACGATCATGGAAGAGATCTAATCTCTGTCTAGGGGTGAAATTGCAGTACTCATAAATGAATAATAATAAAAACAATCATATAGTGATCCGTAGCTGGGTACACTGTCTAATGAGCACATCTCTGAGTGAAAGACACGTAGATCCCTATTAATAACAAAATGGTTTGAAACTACCGATAGGAAGAGTAGCATGGGTCGATCCAAGATCGCCCAGTCCATCGCCCAACGCCTATTTTCAACAATTTAACTAGATTCTAAGCATGAGTCAGTTCTAGAATGCATACAGAAATCGCTATGATTTTGGGAAAAAAGACTTAATAGCATTCCAACAAACATGTTTGTAAACAGAGATAGAAAGGTGTGGTAAGAAGGAAAGTACCCATGCTGGTTACTCCAACCCGAGAGCGAGGTGAGCAACAACTCTTCAAGGTTTAAGACTGGCTCTACCACTGCGTTTCCCCATTGATACGCTGCCTGTACGACTCCCCAGTTTTCCTCTCCCCCGTCGTCCCCCTGCACCACCGTACCTCCCCGCTCCCCCGTATCAGTTACCAAGCCCCCCCTTCTAATTGTGATCGTCCCTTCATTTATCTCTGGCATTTTCTTGCTTTGGGGAATCCTTCCGTTGCAAAACGATCTCTTCCTCTTTATGAATAAGGCTCTTACATCCATGAAAGTGACATCTGGTGGTAGCTGAGGAACAAGTGGCGACTAAAGAGATTTTCGATAATCCACTCTAGAAACCGTCTCCCACTAAAATATCTAGTGTCTCCCCATCGTGGGGTATCTCATGTGATGAGGAGCACACATTCTCCACGTAATTCGCCACTCTTACCATTCGTTCCCATTTCCGAGCTCCTTTATCAAACACTGATATATTCAGATACGTGGCAAGTAATTAAAACATAACCCTCGTGAAAATGGGTATACACATAATATTTATTTAAGTATAAAATTCCATTTCTTTTATGTGTCTAATAGCACCTACGACATAGATAGGATTTCATAATTTAATGATTCTAGTCAACAATTTTCTCATGGATAAATTATCTATTTCTAGATATATATTAAGATCTCGTACCATCCTTCAGCCTCAGTATTTGTTCAAGACACACATATATATAATATGTATTTAGTAGTTATTATAACTATTATTTGCCTTTCTTAAGGCTATAGAACACACTCATTTTAATCATAATAAGTTAATAATGACCTCAACTATAATCTTATATAATTGTAAATATATATATGATATCTCCTGCTACACACACACACACACACACACACACACATATATAAGTTCCATTTTCATGGCTTACTCATAATAGGATTACGATAATTAGGTCAAAGTATCTTAATGTCAAATGGCTTCATCATTTATCGTAAGACTTGTTACTTAGATCTTTGTCGCAAGTCACCCAATTGTCATAACAACCATTAGATTTTTCTTTTAGGATGGTAGGTTAATGCGTGGAATTAGGTCGAAGCCGCATAAGTTTACTATTTAATTATAGTAGTTTAGGTCTTCTACTTAGGGCTAAACTTTATTCAGATGGCGCCCTAAGGTTCTCATGGCTTGTCTGCCATCTCATCTTTTCTTTTGGATGGGTTTGGTCATTTTATCGTTTAGCTGTATTTACTATTTTTAATTTTGTAGTCTTAACTGAGACTTGTAATCATGACACTAACTCGAGGTCCATTGGTGGGGCCTTGGCCTTGAGCTCCTCACCATGGCCTATTTACATAATTATAATTATTTTACAAAAATAATAATAATAATTAGGGTCAAATTGGAGGGATGTTACATCATCATCTTCATCACCATCATCATCATCATCATCAACATCTTCATCATCATTGTCATATGTAGGTTCCTCCTCAACATCTTCTTCATCATCATCATCATCTTCATCATCATCTTCATCATCATCATCACCATCACCATCACCACCAACATCTCCATCATCATCACCATCACCATCATCATCATCATCATCACCATCATCATCTCATCATCATCATCATCATCATCATCATCTCCATCATCATCATCTTCTTCATCATCATCATCATTATCATCTTCATCACCATCACCATCACCATCACCATCACCATCAACATCAACATCAAAATCTCCATCATCATCACCATCATCATCATCTCATCATCATCATCATCTCCATCGTCATCATCATCTTCTTAATCATCATCATCATTATCATCTTCATCACCATCACCATCACCATCACCATCACCATCACCATCAACATCTCCATCATCATCACCATCACCATCATCATCAAAATTATCATCATCATCCTCATCATCCTCATCATCCTCATCTTCATCATCATCATCATCATTATCATCTTCATCACCATCTCTAGGTTCATCATCACCATCTCCATCATCATCATCTTCTTCATCATCATCATCTTCATCACCATCACCATCTTCATCATCATCACCATCATCATCATCTTCATCGTCATCAGATCAACATCTCCATCATCATCATCATCAACGTTTCATCATCATCACCATATTCATCAACATCAACATCTTCATCATCATTGTCATCTCTAGGTTCCTCATCAACATCACCATCATCACCATCATCATCATCATCCTCATCATCATCATCAAAATCTTCATCATCATTGTCATATGTAGGTTCCTCATCAGCATCTTCTTCATCATTATCTTCTTCTCCATCATCATCATCATCATCTTCATCATTATCACCACCACCATCATCATCATCACCATCACTATCATCATCAACATCACCATCACCATCACCATCACCATCACCATCACCATCATCATATTATATCCTCCTCTTCATCATCATTGACATCTCCCCCTTCCCCATCAACATCTCCATCATCGTCATCTTCTTCATCACCATCATCATCATACTCATCACCTTCATCATCATATTCAACATCTCCATTGTCATCACCATCATCTTCATCAACATCATCATCTTTATCATCTTCATCTGCATCATGATCATCTTCATTGTCATCACCCTCCTCCTCCTCATCATCTTGTGCACTTATGCACTTAGGGATTAATTTTTAGAAGAGTGTCTAAAGACCTTTATGGGGGAGGGGCTCTAGGAACAAGGTAAGAGAGAGAGGGTAGGGGGGAGGGATAAAGGCATAGAGGGTTAGTGATTAAGGGAGAAGAAGGGAGAGAGTGCTATAGGGAGGGATGATGACGAAGATAAAGAGAAGGTGGAGAGATGGAGAGTGGGGTGGTAGGTACATGGCTGGAGTAAGGGAGAGAAAGAAACATGAAAGAAACATGTAGGGAGGGATGCAGAGAGAATGAGGGACATATATTTAGAAAGATATAGGGGGTATCTAGGGATTATTGGGAGAGAGATAGGGGGTATTAAACCATACAAAACATTTGTCCCACACTAAAAACATTTGTTTTGTATGTAACCATACAAAACATTTGTTTTCTTTTGATTTTATTCGTTGCCCTAGCCGTGCACCTAACCTATTTATTGTGCTTAACAATATCACGTACGTGTTTTATCTTTATATAACGCGTACGCGTTTTAGCTTTATATAACGCGTATGCGTTTTGTAACTCTATAAACAATGGACTGTCCCTGTCCGAGAGCAACTTTACTTTGTCCAAACCAAAACAACAAATCCCGCGATTTTTTCGAACAGCACGAGCCTGCCATTGGAAATACTCACCATTTACACCATCTCCATCATTAATTTTGTTATGCAGGTGCAGCATTGAGGACATCTTTCATGGTTGCTCAGTGTGGTGTTGGGTTATATGGCCATATTTGAAGAAGATAATTAGCAAGCTTGAAGAATCTCCAATTGAATAACACCAAAGACAAGGTATTTGAAAGATTCATTTTGCCTATATTTGAGGAGCACACAAGATAAGATATCAAGCTTCAAGACCATTTCATGGTGATGGTGGATATACACAATTGTACAAGAGAATCAAAGAGCCCAAACAATTTATGATTTAACTTTCATTTTCTTATTATTGAAGAGCACCAAAGGTAAAGTTTTTCATTCATAATTGTTTTGATGGGAAAGATGAACATTTGAGAAGGAAGATTGAAGCACCTTGAAGGATCTATAGTTCTAGAAAGCACTAAAGGTTTGAAAGCTTGTAATTGAGGAGCAACAAAAACAAACTATATTGAATTGATCATTGTGGTGATGGGGAATCCACGTAACCGAGGAAGAAAATCAACAAGGAGGAAGAGACCTCAAGAATTCATTGAAGAAGAGAAATAAAAGAAAAGAATACACATGATGAATTGGAGGCTTTCTTTGGAAACTAATCCAAATCCAATTGTAGAGGATACCACGGTTCATCCTATTAATCCACGTCGTGACATGAAGCTAGTTGATGCAGTAAAGGGACTAGTGCAGAGTTTTTGGCATGATCACACAAGGCCTTCTTCAAACCGAAAGGATGTACTAAAACTGAGAAGGGGTTCAAAGGATTGTGAACCACATACTAAGCATCTTCTTGATATAACACAAACAGAACTATATGAGAAATTTAGGAATGAACATAGACAATTGAACTTGGGGCAAAGATCTTTTGAGAAATGTAAGCCATGGTATATTAGAATAAATACTCTTCATAACACTTGTTGTTGTAGATACCATGTAGAATATGAATATTACTATGAAGCATTTTTGTACATTCGTCGTGTGTTGCATACTAACCATGTGCAGGATTGCTCCCTGACAATACCACCGACTTCATCAAGAGAATTCATTCATAGCATCATGTGCAATAGGCCTGAGGGGCAAACATACTATGCAAAATCTTGTTTGGATGGAACATGCCCCAACTGTGGTGGAATGACATTATTGAGCCAATGTATGCATGAGAGTGGAGACAGTGAATTTGGGAAAATGGTTGTAGACATGAAAAGTTGCAAATATATCAGCTATGAAATAGCCCCAGGGAAAGAAAGCAAAAAAATACAATTGGTGACATCTCAGGCATGCATTTATATCTATAAAATTATGTTTGAACAGTTACATTTCAATCCTTGCTTATAAAAAAACTAACATTGAGATCATTTTGTGTCACCAAGTACCAGTTAGTGACTTCGTCAAGGAATTTATTGAAAAGACACATGATTATGTTCATCATGTCCACTTGGCACAATGGTAGGATGAACAGTTTAGAATATGCAGAGATACATTTCCCTGTGGTACTATACTTTCAGTTGTTGATTTTGCCAAGAACTACACTCTGCAGCCTCAAAATGAGATCCAAAGTCAGTATTATCACTCTGAGCAGGTTCCTTGATGGTCCATATCACATATAGGCATGGCCCAAATAGAATTCCAACCGTGCAACAAAACTGGGTTCCGGGGAGTCATGCAAGTGTGTCTAGGAAGGTTCCGGCTGGGAACGCTAGCCATAAGTGCCCGGAGGATGGTTTTGCAAGGTGGACCCACGTGTGCAAAAATTGCACACTCCCTTACTGAGCAAAACCCTAGTTTCCAAAATGGACCTACAAGGTGACACCTGCGCTATGGGACTGAAGGATGGGAACACCCCTAGCACTATCCCGGTGCCCTGAATCCAATGGAGTCGACGGTTCGTCGATCCAAGCCACGGTCGTCATTCTATGGCCCGTTCCGTCTTGCATCCAAAAGGCCTTCAGGGACACCTGTTGGATACCTATCGGGGGCATAGAATTCCAACTGTGCAACAAAACCGGGTTCCAGTGAGTCATGCAAGTGTGTCTAGGAAGGTTCCGACTGGGAATGCTAGCCATAAGTGCCCGGAGGATGATTTTTCAAGGTGGACTCCCGTGTGCAAAAAATGCACACTCCCTTACTGAGAAAAACCCTAGTTTCCAAAATGGACCTACAAGGTGACACCTAGGCCATGGGACCGGAGGAGGGGGGCACCCCTAGCACTATCCCGGTGCCCTGAATCCAATGGAGTCGACGGTTCATCAATCCGAGCCATGGTTGTCATTCTATGGTCCGTTCCGTCTCACATCCAAATGGCCTTCAGGGACACCTGCTGGATACCTACCGGGGCATAGAATTCCAACCGGGCATAGAATTCCAAGCGTGCAACAAAAATGGGTTCCGGGGAGTCATGAAAGTGTGCCTAGGAAGGTTCCGGCTGGGAAGGCTAACCATAAGTGCCCTGAGGATGATTTTGTAAGGTGGACCCCTGTGTGCAAAAATTGCACACTCCCTTACTGAGAAAAACCCTAGTTTCCAAAATGGACCTACAAGGTGACACCTGGGCCATGGGACCAGAGGAGGGGGGCACCCCTAGCACTATCCCGGTGCCCTGAATCCAACGGAGTCGATGGTTCGTCGATCCGAGCCACGATCATCATTATATGGCCCGTTCTGTCTCACATCCAAAAGGCCTTCAGGGACACCTGCTGGATACCTACCGGGGGCATAGAATTCCAACCGTGAAACAAAACTGGGTTCCGGGGAGTCATGCAAGTGTGTTTAGGAAGGTTCCAGCTGGGAACGCTATCTATAAGTGCCCGGAGGATGATTTTTCAAAGTGGACCCCCGTGTGCAAAAATTGCACACTCCCTTACTGAGCAAAACCCTAGTTTCCAAAATGGACCTACAAGGTGACACTTGGGCCATGGGACCGGAGGAGAGGGACACCCCTAGCACTATCCCGGTGCCCTGAATCCAATGGATTTGACGGTTCGTTGATCCGAGCCATCCTGAAGGTTGAAGGTTGAAGTTGTAAAGCCACATCTCTCTAGTATTCATCCTGAAGCTCTTTTGTTTATGTCTAAGATAAATAAGCTCTCAGTTCGTGAGCTGGAACATATCAATCTTAACAGAATTTATGGGCTATGGGATATTACATTATCTTTTCCGATGGGCGAGTGGCTTACAGAAGGAAATATGGCGGCTGTAGGTATCTATGCTTTTCTTCCGACGAAAATTGTAGCAGGATTTCCATTGGCAATACAGGAAGATTTTTTACTGGTTTCGTCAAGAGAAAGTATCATTTTCTTGAACAAGTGGAACCAGGGAATCCTTCATTGTGTTCCATTAGCATTTTTTTATGCAAATACAAACGAGTTCCCCCTCTTCACCTTTTTCTCTTGGAGTTTATGTTAGGTTCTCTCAGTCTGCACCTACCACTTAGTCTAACATGAATTATGGTCACTGGATAATCTGGTGTAGGTAAGAGTTATACCTAAATTGCTTACTTTTGTTTTAGAATCGGTGCGTGGTTTCAGAACCTATGTGTACAAAGACGAAAATAAATGAAGAATTTATTACAATTAACCATCTACATACCTCTCTCAAAAACCCACTGAAGGCAACATCTGAGGCAAGACCATAGCAGGGATGACCACATGATGTGCACTCGTGAGGATTAGTACTAGGATGGGGATGTGTCGATGGTCCTGCATTAGTGGATGGTCCTGCATGGTGATGACCTGGTGTATGTACCACACCAGGGACAGATGTCCCTCCCTCACCCATATGCTAAACCATAGTGCCATGGTGAACAACCGCCCGTGCTAAACTCAAAAATGCATCACGTGTCTGTGGAATAATACGATGTGCAGGTGGGATATTTGGCGCAGGCAACTGCCTGCGAGGTGTAGGGATAGGGCCATCCTGGTGTCGAAGCCTCGCATTGGGTCGCTTTTGGGGCATCCCCCCACTGATCCCCTGAAACTGCAAGATGTCAAAATAGTTTACGTGTTTATGTAACACGAACTCTGCGTACATATTTCGAAGGAAATACAAGGGAATTTCCCTGTTGTTATGTGGTGGCATATAAAAAACCATGTACCATCTATCCATCCAGTTATCAACAAATGGTTGAAATGTGCATCACTCAATGGAGATATGAGGCTTGTTTGCATTTGGGATTACCCCCATTCGAGGGTCCCTAAATAATGCAAATATGAGCTCTTTGGATATTTTCAACTTTTTTATTGCATTGTAGTCTATCCCATCAGCATATTCTTGTCTTTTTCTTTCTCTATATGATGTAATATCATATAGTACATTGCTAGACTCTGAAATGGTGTCAACAATTGCATCCAAGGTTGATGCAAGCGAGCGGCGAATCCTGTCACCACTGCTAAAAGCTGCACTAATGCCCCTCAAGTGGGCAAGCTCAATCAGTATCTCGGCATTTGTGTCCATAGCCACAACTGCAATAAAAACATCAATACGAAAATCATTAGAAACATATACATGGTATATAATGACGTCTCTTCAAAATTGAAAATGTATTAAATCAAACTCAAGTAAGCACTTTAATGGCATTCACTTACATACAATTAAAACTTAAAATTAAACATTTAACAATTAAAAAGTAAGTTTCGTTCAACTTCTTTCTAGAAGTTAAGGCACTTCTTAAGCCTCATTGGTGACTTTTCCATGCAAACTTGGGTTTAAACTTCTTAGAAGTTAGGAGTGTTATTTTGGCCTTTACATCCCTTGCAGAAAACAATATTTCCATCAACTTCATAAGCTAACATTAAATTTATTGATATCAACATATTACGCCTTGTGGTTGGAGGGGAGGACAAAGTGGCATGGAATGAAATGGATATGTATGAGTTTGTCTTGCCAATATGATTACATATGTACTTGAGATGACTATCAATGATTAAGATGTTGAATAATCAACTAGAGATTGTGACTAGAATGACAATAAAAACAATGTCAACTTCTCAAAACAAGGACAATTTCTCTCTACAAAATCGATCTCTACATTGTATGTCAAGTTCAGAAAATTAAATAAAAAACATAGTGATTTTCTATATGAAGTCTTTGAGTTGAATCGACGGTCCCTGAGCGTTGAGTAGATTGATCGAGGGTGTGGATAGGGCAGGCCCGAGAGGCACTTTGTTAATGTGTTTTGGCATTTAGTCAAGGGTGCTTAACTAAGAGGCAATGTATAGCTACATACACTTCTGATGAAATTTTGATTATGTTCATGGACAAATGATTGTGATGAAATTTTGAGAAACCAAGTTACTATTTTTTTATGCATTTTTTCTATTCACTCTTGTGCATGCATTTCATCTTGTTATGGCCATTTCCAAGGAAAATTATTTAATTAGTATCATGGGAAATGGCCTTTGAGGGTTGGAAATTTCGGTTTCATGTGGATGGATACATTGTTGAAAGGGAGGAGTTCTATTTTTTTCAATTTTTGGTTGGATTAGGAATTTTTGAGTTTTTGAAAAGGGATTCATTTTAATTATTCACTCATCTTGGTTGAGGGAGATGTGAATTTAATTAGAGATTGGGTTATTCCCAATTTTATAAATATTACAAAACTAGGTTGTTTTAAAAAATAAAAAAATGGTAATTTAGGTTAAGAAATGACAAAAAATGGTATGGGTGAATGAATTATCTGATTAGATGACAATCCACTGGTGAATTTGTCTCCCCTCCAACTAAATCGAGCTCCACCGATACTCCAGGGCACACAAACCGTCCTCGTCCAACCTCAAATTTGCGTTTCTGATGCGTGACGAGCGCTGCGGGTGGTCGGGATTGTGTTTTTAAATTGATTTTAGATTTGCATAACGCGTACGTGTTTTGTAACTACATAACGCATATGCGTTTTGTAGTTCTATAACGCGTACATGTTGTGGTTACCTATCCTACATGTCTAGTGACATGTCAGGCTCGGGTTTTACCATACCAAGTGCTAAGTATCAGAAACGCGTTATGTTTTTATGTATCAGAAACGAGTTATGTTTTTATGTATCAGAAACGAGTTTTGAAAAAGTAGGATTGCATCTAAAGTGACCCTCATCTTCTTGCACACACCCATAAGTTGCAGGTAGTTGGCTTGAAATAGAAGACTAGGGTCCATAGTTTTTTCTAACAAAGGTGTTTTAGTTTAGCATCAACATATTAATCCATGATGAAGTAGGGAAGGTCTCACATGGGGTGCATTTTAAATAATTGAGATGGTTGGGCAAAAACTACATAGGATAGTTGCAACCATTCCTATCTCTAAAATCTATTTGACAATCAGAACAACCCCGCATATAAACCGCTTGACTCTTAATAAATCAACTACACAACATGAAAATACAACCGTTCATTACAACAAATCCACTGAAACAATAATGGATTAATACATTATAACAAAATAAACATCATCAAGATATACCATCAATGTAATACAATTTTGAAAAGGAAGCACTAATTCATTCATGTTCATCATAAACATCAACATTACTACATAGCTTGAGATTATTCTAAAGATCACAACTTAGTACAAAGGCCCAAACTCTGCAAAATGCAACATATACTATTTGATAGCTAACATCCAACATATCACAATAGATCCCAACTCTTTATAGGCCAAAGCCTTTACATTATATAACTGCATTCTTAGAAGCTGGGTTCTTCTTGGTCGCTCCCTAATTGCTAATGCAATAAAGGTGATCTATTGGTTCATTGCTCCTTTGAGCTTCAATACTATACAACTTTCTCTTGCTCCAAACCTCAAAATCGGGATTCTATTCCATATTATTTGGCTCCTATCTCTTGTGATTCCTATATTTCTTTATTCGGCATGTGCTTCACGATTTAAGTGGTGAAGGGAATATTTTCTTGTTTGTAGGATTAATGCCACAATGTTTGTAGGATCAATGCCATAATGTCTCTATTGAAAATTAAGGGGCTAACAAGCCTCGACCACACCTATTTACTTTCCCTCGAGTTAACTTTGGTCACTTTTCTCTACTTCCCCTCCAAACAAAGGGGCCAATTTAGGATTTGTGATATTGACCTGCTATTGGAATCCTTCAAATATGGGCAATCCTTTCAACCACCTAAAAAATAATAACTTGGCTTTAGCAATGAAATTTTAGGTATTTTCCTTGTTTGGTGTTGTTGTTTTGGAGGGTTCTACATGTGTCCACTCCATATTTGCAAAAATATTCAATGTCTATAGCTCTTTGCATTATTTTATGATATCTTATTTGAGGGATTGTAATTCTTACTACACCTTACTAGCAACCTAGAGAATATGATCCATTTCTTCATCCAACTAATTAAGTTCCACTTTCTTGTGTTGTCATTCTTCAAGTTCCATTGTGTCCTTTGCTTCTGCTTGTAGGTTGATAATCCATTGTCAACGTGTGTTTTCTAGTGCCTCTCTCTCTTACTTGATCCTAGGCCACTACAGAATTTGAACCCAAAATCCGACGACATCCGACGAAAAGGACCGTGCCGTCGGATTTCACCTTCAAAATTACGAAATTTGATGATTTTTTTTAAATTCATAGAAGTGGATGTCGGATATTCGACGGCCCTTGGATATTTGATGATGTCTGTCGAATAGTGACCAGTTGCGTCAGCTATCCAACATAATATTATGCCCGCGGATGTCGGATATCCGACCATATATTATGCCTGCGGATGTCGAATATCCGACGCCATATTATGCCCGAGAATGTCGGATATCCAAGGGCCATATTATGCCCGACATAATTAATTATAACAAATTTAAATATAAATAATTATATTTATTTTAAAAAAAATGTATTAAAGTTTATTAAAATTAAAATTATGGAAAGTAAAGTAAAGTTTACTTAAATCAATTTGTATAATAAAACATACCTTACGTATTTTTAATTACAAAAAATAAATCAAGTTTTGAGGTTCCATTAAATAAAATAAAGAATTTTGGAAGATGAAAACACAAATGACAAATCTTAGTCATGTAGAACTTTATATCCTTGGGTACATGCGGTGAAGGAAGAGGGTAATTTCATTAGTACACAAAAATTCATCATAAAATGTATAGTCTTTTAATCTATGAAAATGATGCTCTATAGCAATAGTGCCTTCTCTTCACATGGTTAGCACTCCTAATGGAAGATACCAATGATTTATATAAAATATTTAGTTCCATTTCTTCATCAGCTGCATATTCCTTTAAATAGAAAATAACTCGTCCTAACAAATGTCCTCATAATGTGTAGAACAATTAAAATAAGCATAAGATTATCTTAGCCCTAAATCCATGATAGAAAATCTTGGAAGATATATTGTATTTGTACTTTTGAACATTTCCACTCACATGCTCCTTTCACTCCTTAGATTTCATTCAAATCTATTGCTTTTTTTTTCTTTAACTTTGGTTTACTTTGGTATCACGATCTCTATTTGAACTTATTGTTGATGGTATAAATGTAATACCTTGCTTAACTTATTAGGGAGCAATTTTCATTGGATTGGTCCAAATTTAAATTTTGGTTCAAAGGTCATGTTTGGTGATTGGAGGTGTCATGTTTGGTCCTAGATGCTTAATGTAATACCTTTTCTAACTTATTAGGGATCAATTTTCATAGGATTGGTCCAAATTCAAATTTTCATTCAAAGGTCATGTTTGGAGGTTGGAGGTGTCATGTTTGGTCGTAGATTCCTAAAATCTATATTTAGAGATTAAGGTATTGGTTTCCTCTCTTTGCCATAACAAGGATTTTATACACCTGCTTCATGCACAAATATTATTGAATCCATGAACATCTCACATTAGAGGACATGTACTATACATTGGGAGCTCACATGTAGAGTTCCAAGGTATCATTCATGGCCATGGGTGCCTCAAATATTCCTTTAGGGAATAAGGCATGGGATTCCTTGCTCTATAATATTCAATACCCTAAAACCCATACCTACTACTTAAAACCACTTGATGTCTCCAAAACCCACTCACAAGACAAGGATACTCTCAATAGGCCCCATGTATGGTTGTTAGATATACACTTCTTAAGCTTAGATGTCTAAACACTTTCTCTAGGTCATAAGATCTCTATTTCTTACCCTAACCATGTCTAAAACCTGAGGCCTATCCCTAGTGCTAAAACAAGTAATGATGACACCTATATCCCCATATAGAAGAAAATGAATCCCTTACTAGTTCATGTTTTGTGGTTTGAAGAATCATTCTTGGTCTAAGATGGGTAGATTTTTCCTTTATGGAGTAAGGAATGGGTTGCATCCCTTTATAACCATGTTGAGGTCCGAGAGATCCATCCTTAGTGTTTAATATGTTATATAATATATATATATATATATATATATACACTAACATAACAATTGGCCTCCCATGAGCTCCCGCAGTAACATAACAGACCTCCCGTGAGAGCGAACCAGTTGAACCAGCGCTTCCATTGCGACATTGTCGAGGCTGATACCCGCACGCGTTGCAGAGGAGGGGAGATACATTTGTTTCCCATTGTAGAGGATAGGATAGCTGCATGCGCCCATTGTAGAGGAGAGGAGATTCATTCCGGGGGAAATCTAGAGGATATAGGCGTTCCCAGGGCCCAATGAATTCGGTAAGGCCATTAACCCTACGAGTGTAGGAATTTCATGGGAAAAAACGGCCCCTGCAGCCATTAACCCTACTTCATTTTTTTCTGGAAATTGTGATTGTGATTGTAATTGGCGTTGGAATTTTTGAGAATCAGGCGTTTTTTTTTTTCTTTTGGAAATTCTTTAAGTTTGTCAATAACTACCATTGAATGCAGCTGTAGTGGTTTTTGACAGATATGACCTTTTCCCCATTTTTCACCACACTTCAAGCACAACCTATCATCAAGCCTTCTCTGATACTTGTTAGACGTGAACATTAATTTAGGTGTAACACTGGTATGACCCTGAAAATAACTTCTAGAAGATTTTCCAGCCAAAGAATTGGACTGATCATTTCCTCCTGGAAGTTGCAGCCACATCTACCGATTTTGATGTAATGGCTGTCTTGTCCACCTTTCCATGACTCTTTCCCATTTAACATTCTATGAAATCCTTGGTGAAAGCTTCAACCACCTCCATTGCATGATAGACAACTACAACCCCCAAGGTTGTGGGGTTGTGGACACATCAAAGTTGTGGGCGTAGTTGAAGATTCACAGTCCTAGGTTCTGGGAGGAGGCTTCCAACCCATGTTGTGAAGTGAATTAGAAGTCACAGGAATTAGAAGATTCACAACTTCCTGTTATGAGGTCAGAGAACTCGCATTGCACCCTTGTGGAAATTAGAGTTCTACAATAGTACAATGGCCAGAAGACCACATTGCCCAATATGAAAATGACACCCCCAGATGATTGTCTGAGAGGAAGTTGAACGATTGAGGCATTTGGCCTTTCAGCTTCTATGTGTATTGAAATTTCAGTCCAACAACAAAATTGGTGTATAGATGCACATGTGATTGTATGAGAAAAGGGACACTTGTAAAAACTGTGATATTTTGTAAACAAGTTTTGTTTGGACATAAAGTTTTTGTTTACGAAATTTTGGGTGGCATTTTTGTGGATGCTCATAATATTTTGGTTTACTCTTCATGTATTGTTTGAGTTCTTGTTTCATGGACTAACAAAAGAAGAATTATTGTGCAACAAAAACTCAGTTCCACAACACCTTGTAAAATAATTTAAGCCACAAATCTAAAAGCACTTGTAATGATTAAGCCGTGAGTTTGAAGACCACAAACAAACAAAACTTGAGATCAATTATCAAATCTTACATTAAAGAAACTCACATTTTTTTAGCTTTGTAAGGAGAAACATAACAAAAATGACTAGTATTGAGTTCTTTAGATTATAGATGCATTGGCATGGAGAAATGGATTGAATTTATAGATTAGAGCATGGAAATTTTGAGTTTGGGTTGAATTTAAATTTACAACATTGATACTTGTTAGACGCGAACATGGGTTGAATCTTGCTCTTACCTTTTTCCCAAGGGCTGTTTGATTGTATTTTGGAGACACATAACTAGATCTCCTAATTTGAAAATGGCATTTTGAATGGTGTTGGTAGATCTATTACTTGATATATAAGTTTTTTGAAGAGGATGATGCCATTTTTGACCATCCAAGTCCATCCCTTATTGCCATCTATAACATATTGTAGAAATTGGATTGTGGGAGGATTGACTATGTAATCATCAATGAGGTTTTGTAGCGAAGCAGATTGATAGATTGAAATGGTGTTCGACAATTGCATTCTCTTTTCCCTTCTCATATATGATCTCATAGTTGTAGGTGTAAAAAATTAGACCATGGTGAGCAGATTCTGCACTTAGGTAATCAACCATAAATTATGAGACATGGAAAAAATCATCAAGTCTTCCTTGGTTAATAAGTCCATTGAATAATCCACATCACCCACATTTTGTAGTAGGTTATAGGGACCATAAAACTTGGGTTGAATCTTGCTCTTAACGTTTTTCTCAAGAGCTGTTTGATTGTATTTCGGAGACACATAAATAGATCTCCTAGTTTGAAAATGACATTTTTAATGGTGTTGGTAGATCTATTACTTGATATATAAGTTTTTTGAAGAGGATGATGCCATTTTTGACCATCCAAAGCCATCCCTTATTGCCATCTATAACATATTGTAGAAATTGGATTGTGGGAGGATTGACTATGTAATCATCAATGAGGTTTTGTAGCTAAGTAGATTGATAGATTGAAATGGTGTTCGACAATTGCATTCTCTTTTCCCTTCTCATATATGATCTCATAGTTGTAGGTGTAAAAAATCAGACCATGGTGAGCAGGTTGTGAACTTAGGTAATCAACCGTAAATCATGAGACATGGAAAAATTCATCAAGTCTTCCTTGGTTAAGAAGTCCATTGAATAATCTGTGGTAATCACCCACATTTTGTAGTAGGCTATAAGGACCATAAAACTTGGGTTGAATATTGCTCTTACCTTTTTTCCCAAGAGTTGTTTGATTGTATTTTGGAGACACATAACTAGATCTCCTAATTTGAAAATGGCATTTTGAATGGTGTTGGTAGATCTATTACTTGATATATAAGTTTTTTGAAGAGGATGATGCCATTTTTGACCGTCTAAAGCCATCCCTTATTGCCATCTATAAAATATTGTAGAAATTGGATTGTGGGAGGATTGACTACATAATCATCAATGAGGTTTTGTAGCTAAGTAGATTGATATATTGAAATGGTGTTCGACAATTGCATTCTCTTTTCTCTTCTCATATATGATCTCATAGTTGTAGGTGTAACAAATCAGACCATGGTGAGCAGATTCTGCACTTAGGTAATCAACCATAAATAGTGAGACATGGAAAAATTCATCAAGTCTTCCTTGGTTAAGAAGTCCATTGAATAATCCACATCACCCACATTTTGTTGTAGGCTATAGGGACCATAAAACTTGGGTTGAATCTTGCTCTTACATTTTTTCCCAAGAGCTGTTTGATTGTATTTTGGAGACACATAACTAGATCTCCTAATTTGAAAATGGCATTTTGAATGGTGTTGGTAGATCTATTACTTTATATATAATTTTTTTGAAGAGGATGATGCCATTTTTGACCATCCAAATCCATCCCTTATTTCCATCTATAACATATTGTAGAAATTGGATTGTGGGAGGATTGACTATGTAATCATCAATGAGGTTTTGTAGCTAAGCAGATTGAGAGATTGAAATGGTGTTCGACAATTGCATTCTCTTTTCCCTTATCCTATATGATCTCATAGTTGTAGGTGTAAAAAATTGTTACGGAGAAAAAATTCCTATGGCTTGGGGCAGACCACAACATACAGATGACTACCAGAAATCAACTCAATTCCCAATGCAATGCTATTATAAATGTAAATGCTAAGATGTGGAGTAAATAACCAACCTTCAACCGGATGTTTGAAGTAGATCCCCATTGAACTTTCAAATCTCTACACTTGAACTTGTAGCTTAGTCTCAACAACAAATGCAAGCGAGTGCATATAATACATGAAAGATATTAGCATAAACAATAGCACGGTCCATGATATAATAAGCAAATGTAACCCAATGTAATTAAACAAACATTCACAAGATCAATTGGATGAGAAAATGAGTATTTCTATTAATGAAAACAAGAAGTACATGATACAACCTCTTGTCGGAAACTCATCTGAACCAAGAACTAGGTCCCTCCACCACTTCAATCCCCCATGTAATGGCAAACTCAAACTATGAAGGAGTTTGGTAGGGGAACATAAGAGGTTCACAAGAACAAGGATTAATGGATGTAGAATCAAGTCACGGAAAAAATACAATAGAGTTTCTATGCTCTCTCTTTCCTCCTCCTTCCATGCACCATAAGAGCTCAATATATAACCCTCCAAAGGTAGGTGAAAGGTTGAATCAAGATGTTTCTGGGGTACATGGAGGGCCAAAGTGTTAGAAAAACAGGATTGCAGAGCAATAAAAATAAACAGAAATGCAAATATAATCACACACACATTACAAGAGAGACACAGATATATCGTGGTTCACCCCAACTTGGGCTACATCCACATTGAAGTTGCCAGTCCTTATTATTATTCCGTCCAGCAAAGTGAAGGGATACAACCTGCAGCATAGCTGCTACACTTCCTCTTCACTGTCTCACAGTCTCTCTCTTTCGATCTCAGAGATATTTACAATGCATAAAACCTAATACATCATTAACCCTAGCCATGTTACAATGTCTCTCTTTTATAAGGGAAATACAATGGGAAAATACCATGGGTTACCCAAAACCATGGGCCCGAAAACTGGTGGCGAAAACAACCCCAAAAATTTTCCTTGGAGGCTACGCCCCCGAACCCCCATTTTCTCGAGGGCGTTGCCCCCGAACCCGTGTAACTTGGGGGTGTTTCCCCCAAACCTCCTTTTTCGGGGGCGCTGCCCCCAAACCCCCGACGGGGGCCCACTAGCCCCTGCACCCCCTAGACCCCCTGAGCATCGAGTTGGGATCATAACCAAACTAGGGGTACGGACATGGCTGAATCATCATCTATGAGACTGGAAGATATGGCTCCACAACCAACACAAAGGTCACCCTGAGACCGCTTTTTGGAGTGAAAAGTGAATTTCTATTGTTTTTTACCATTTAAATCGATGTATGCGGGCTATATTGGTACAACCTGCATATACGCTAGGTATAGTGGAACAACTAGCGTATAGGAACAAAAATAGGGAACAATGGGTTCCTGGAGGACAAAATGTGGATCTGAGTCAATAAAATGAATACTGGAGGTCAATGAGTGTTGATGCTCACAAGGTGGATAATTACGCTGTAACAGATGCCCCCTAATGTGTGAGGTCAGAGAAGGTACTTCGATGACCGAAATATTATAAATCTCAGAAGTGGAGTGATGGAGACACAAATGGAAGGAGTAGCTCACTCATCATAATCCAATGATATCTATGAATACATGTCGGTACAATACAACAATATGATACAATGGCCATGAATAGGCAGTACATAGTGAATACATATCATAAGCGATCATAGCCATGACCCATATATAGTAAGATATGATCTCCTGCTGAAAAGGAAACCACTGGTGCAAACTGAAGGTACAAACTGCTGATGTATGAGAATGACATCTCATAAGTAAAATCACGATCATGAGTAGCATACTAAATTCCACTAAAGTCTGGGGTCTTCTACACAAATCACCAATGGTGCATGCCTTATCAAGCGAATAAATGTGCTGATGTCGAATCTGATGTGGAATCGTCTGATTACCGGTCATTGATGTATACCATTAATAGACGCGAGATAACCCACCAATAATGAAAATGGGTATCAAGGCACGTAGTACATTCATCAAAGTGTGAATAAAGGTGTTGAGGTCGAACACTCTAACAAATCCATCGATCAACAGGCATTTATGAATCCCCAACTGTCAATGGCGAGAGAACCTACCACTAATGATTGCAAGCCTCAAGGTACTCAACCGACTCTAAGTCTCAATTCCAGAATAAATGGGTTGGAGTCGACAGAATGAAACTCGCTGGAAGTGTTGATGTATTTGTAACTTCGGAAGATATTCACTTGTATATTACATTTGTACTTTATTGTATCCCCAACGGAGATGTATTATTCCTCCGGTTGGAAGTGTGTCATTTGTATTTGCAAGTGTCGCAAGTTACATTGTAAGTGTCGTAAATTATATTTGATGGGTTATTAGACCACCTGTGTGGGGTCGGCCCTGTATGATTCATGTGGATGGGTTATTAGGCTTCCTTAGGAAGTCGACCAGTTAGGGTTAAAGGCAGGTCAAGTCATTGTATAAATAGAGAGTGTGTGTCTCTCATTCTATTCATTCACTCACTCACTCACTTCGCATTAGTGAGAGAGAGGAGGAGTGCGCAAAAGTGGAGGAGGAGAAGCTTCTAGGATAGTATGTCTTGTTTTGGGGTTTGATATTTGTGATCTTTGTATTGGTGCTCATTCTATCTCTGAGGAAGTTGTAGGGGTTTTTCACCTTCTTGGTTTCCCCCGGTGAAATGCTTTGTGTCTCTTGTCTCTTGTGTTTGATATGCTGTACATGTTGTTCTCTCAGTTAAGATCCTAGATCATATTGAATTAGATGATGAAAAAATAACATGGTATCATAGCTATCCTGAAGGAAGGCATTGTATGGCATTTACGACACTTGTTGCACTTGCGACAAATTGGAAGCTAGGGCTTGGTATAGTAAAAACCAGTCATCGTGGAACTTTCGCTATAAATCAGTTTTGGTGAAGGTTCAGGATCTGAAACTTTTACAGATCGAAGATGAAATGTTCATGTACCTTGTATCTAAAGCTCAGCCTCAGATTCGTTGTACTTTGTGGGATATGATCCGTACAGATTAGGGTTTCTGACTCTTCCAGAATGCAGTCCTAAATAGGTGACCTAGGAACAAAGGTCATATCTCGGGCTAGGAAGATCCAAATGGAATTCCATAAAACGTGATAGTTAGGGTATGGATTGTAGTTTCACAGGTCCAGGTTTTAGACACCGAAGTTGAAACAGTGACACGTGGAACTCCATACAAGTTCGCTATGTTGTTTCATCCCATAAACAGGTCACGTTGCGACACTTGGCATATCTCTCTCTTAGAGAATCCATTAAATCTCATATCTATGGGGTTGGAAATATGACAGGTCAGTCTACCACAGGCCGAAGTTTCAAACCCCGAGGATGCAAAATTTCTGATATACATCAGAAACAATATGGCATATATTTTTGTCCACACAAAATTGGATTCTGAGCACTTTCATTTTTGGCTCGTCACTACTGCGGGAAATTAGGGTTTCTGTAAAAGTTGGAATTTTTGGAATCTGAGACCACGGCTGGATGCTCCTCATCAAAATCTAAATTTAGAGACCAATATCGACGTTTTTGGTTGGGTAGAACCCTGGGCTCTATCAAACCCTAGTTCGGGATTTTGACCAGAAAACCAGAAAAACCAGAAAAACCAGAAAACCAGAATTTGACAGAAGCTGCAGATCTGAAACTCACAGGTCAATTTTGAAAGGTCAATTTTTGGAGTTCTCAAAATCTGAGCACACCATCTTGCTCGCCTCAGTCATCTGCATCTCCCTGTTTAGATAGAAGTTTGAAATTCGAAGTTAGTATTTTTAGGATTTCTCTGACAAACCCTAGCCAACTCCAGATCCAGTTTCAACAAATCAAATTGGATTAGGTTAATCCTAGAAGAGAATGATTTGGACACCTACATAAGTGAAGAAGTTCCAGTTCCAAAGGGATATGAGACTAAGGCCTTACAAAAGAAGACTACAAGCAATCCCGACAGGTATGACTTGAGGAGATACAGGTATGTTTTGAAATTTGTTCATGATTAAGTTTGTCTTCATATTATTGAGGTTAGTACAATCTTGATTAATTTTAGACTTGTCTTATCACCTTAGTAAAAGTATGAATGCATGTGAATGATAGAAGACATTCATTGATTAGGGTTATGACACTTATGATTGTACTAATGCATTGTGGTGTTGTATGAGGATGATGTTGTCCGCTAACATGAAAGGTACATCAAGAAAGACAAATCAAGTTCTAGATCGAGAGCATATGACCATGGTGACATGAAGACAAAGACTCATCCATAAGTCATTAATCACATACAAGCTCTACTTACGAGGTATGTATAATTTGGTCCTATAATGCTTAACTTATGATATATGCAGGTTACTAGCACAAGCTCTCTAAAGCATTGAAGAGAACAAAGAAGACATTGTTTGGGTATGTTATACATAACTCGAAAACATGATAATCCAGGTATGTTTTTCTTATATCAAGTTAGAATCCTACCTTGTGTTAGGGTCTCATATTAGTATACTTTCATATGATTGATAATGATTATTCATGAAGTTATAGTTTTGAATAATCATGGGTTTATGCATATTATGCTTCTTAGTTTGATGAATGGTATGACAAACTAGAAGAGTCCTATGGTCAAATAAGAATATGCATGAGTAAAAGAAGTACTCCTTGAAACCTTGAATACTAATGCTTGTGATAAATTACCTGTGTATGAAATGATCTGTTAATTTTTCAGAAATTTCAATTTGATCTAGGATCTTAAATGAGAGAATAACATGTACAACATATCTACAACATATCAATCATGGACACAATAATGCAAGCACACAAGAGACACAGAGTTTCACCAGGGAAAACCAAGAAGGTGAAAAACCTTGCAACTTCCTCAGAGATAGATAGAGTAATGATACAACCCAAGTACAAGAGATAGTCCTCCTCATAGCAGCTTCTCCTCCTCCACTAGTGCACCACTCTCCAATGAGTGTATGAGTGAGAAGTGAATGATCAAATAGAGTGCCTCCCGCACTCTATTTATACATGACTTGAATTGCCTAATAACCTTTACTAGGTCGACCTCAAATTAACTACATAGCATAATGCTGATAGGGCCAACCCCTAATATGGTGGTCTAATAACCCTTTAACCCACATGACTTATACAGGGCTGACCCCATCAAGGTGGTCTAATAACCCATCAAGTATAAGTTACGACACTTACAATATAAATGACGACACTTCCATATAGAGGAATAATAACATCTCTATAGGAATACAATATACATATGTGAAATACATTCCAAAGTTACAATTACATCAACACTCCCTCTTAACTAGGAGGGTATTTCTCGACACAGATCTACTAGCACAAGTCTTCTTCTCTGGATCATAGTCACTGGATCATCGTCATCGAATCATCATCATCGTCACTGCTGTTGCTATCTCAATCAATCTCTGATCTACTCGTCATAGGAAGTTCTACAGAGCCAGTCCTTTTTCATACTGGATGTAGGCCTACCACCTGCAGGTCTTCATCATCTACAGAGCCAACCCTTTTTCATGTTGGATGTATCACAGAGCCAACCCTTTTTCATGCTGGATGTGACCTAGAACAAATCTAGGATTTCTACCACAAAGCCAGTCCTTTTCATACTGGATGGGACCTAGAACACATCTAGGATTTCTGCCACAGAGCTAGTCCTTTTTCATACTGGATGGGACCTAGAACACATCTAGGATTTCCACCATAGAGCTAGTCCTTTTTCATACTGGATGGGACCTAGAACACATCTAGGATTTCCGCCACAGAGCCAGTCCTTTTTCATATTGGATGGGACCTATAACAAATCTAGGATTTCGGCCACAGAGTCGGTCTTTTTTCATACTGGATGGGACCTAGAACACATCTAGGATTTCCGCCACAGAGCCAGTCCTTTTTCATACTGGATGGGACCTAGAACAAATCTAGGATTTCCACCACAGAGCCAGTCCTTTTTCATACTGGATGTGACCTAGAACAAATCTAGTATTTTCCACCACACAACCTCAAAAGAGCATCCCAAGACTTATTATGGGCACACAGCCCAACCTATCGGATCTCCCAGGACTACATTAAATGTGGTCATGGAAAAACCTCGAAAGAGCATCCCGGGACTTATTACGGGCACATAGCCCAACCTATTGGATCTCCCAGGACTACATTACATGCCATAGGACAAAACCTCGAAAGAGCATCCCAAGATTATTACGGGCACACAACCCAACCTATTGGATCTCCTAGGGCAATATTATATGTCCTTTGCACAACCTATCCATGGCCACAGAGCATCAACCTGATACTCATCATACATCATCCTAATGTACATCATCACATGATCATCCTGATCATCATCATAGCGTCATCCTGATGCATATCATCTGGAGCAACATCCTGAAGCTCGTCATCCATGATCATCCTCATCATACAATGTATCCACCTGATACATATCATCTAGAGAAACATACTGAAGCTCGTCATCCATGATCATCCTGATCATATCAAGCATCTAACATGATGCATACAGAGTAGTAACTGGAGCATCATCCTGATGCTCATCATCCAACACTTACATCCATAGCCATGGGAAGGATCCTCCTCTCACCATGCTAGGAATGGCTCTTGCAAATGTGTCCATCACTTCTTCCTCGAAGTGTCGTCAACCTGAAGAACACCAAGCCTCTCTCTGAAGTACTCAAACTTCACTCTGGCTAGTGGTTTCGTCAACACATCTGCAACTTGTTCATCCGTCACAACATATAGGAGCTTCACTGCTCCTCTCTGCACCATATCCCTAATATAGTGATATTTGATCTCAATGTGCTTTGACATGTCATGGAACACTGGGTTCTCAGAAAGCTTCACACAACTCTGGTTCTCACAAAATATACCAGTAGCATCCAACGGGAGATCAAATAACTCAGACAGTAGCTTCCTAGGCCATACTACCTCACAACTAGTCGAACAAGCTGCAACATACTTTGCTTCGGCTGTACTCAGTGCTACGCAGGACTGCTTCCTGCTAAACCAAGAGATCATACCTGATCCCATACTGAAGCAACACCCAGAAGTGCGCTTCCTATCTGCAGCACTACCTACCCAATTTGAATCAACATAACCCTCTAGGTTAAACCTTTGATTCGCATCATACTTGAGCCCATAATCAATTGTACCTTTTAGGTACCTCAGAATATGCTTTACAACAACCTCTAGGATCTGTCTGGAACTGGCTTAATGTGTTCACCGCAAAGCAAATATTTGGTCTTGTGTTCGTCAGGTATATCAAGGACCCAATCATTTGACGATACACCGTGACATCAACAGATCAGACGAAGCATCACACAGAAGCTTCAAGTTCGTTGCCATAGGTGTAGCCATGGCCTTGCATTCCATCTTCCTGAACCTCTTCAGGATCTCTACTACATACTTCCCTTTTCCAAGGAAGATTCCATCTGCACTTTGCCACACCTCCATGCCTAGAAAGTAGTGCATCATCCCCAAGTCCTTCATCTCGAACTCGGCAGCAAGATTCCTCTTTGTGTCGACAATCAATCTATCCTCACCCGTAACAAACAGGTCATCCACATACAAGAGTAGAACCATAGGATTTCCTTCCTCAACCTTGTAGTAAAGGTTGGAATCTGCTTTACTCTTGGAAAGCTCAAACTGGATAGAAAGCTGTCTATCCTACCGTACCAAGTCCTAGGAGCTTGCTTCAAGCCATACAAGGATTTCTTTAATCTGCACACATGTGACTCTCTATCATGTGTTTCAAAACCAAGTGGCTACTCCACATACACTTCCTCTTCAATTACACCATTCAAGAAAGATGCCTTGACATCCATCTGGTGTATCTTCCATTTCATCACTGCAGCCATGGCAAGTACTGATCTAATGGAAGTGTATCTGGCTATAGGAGCAAAATTTTCTTCATAGTCTATCCCTTCTTTCTGGGAGAAGCCATGAGCCACAAAACTTGCTTTGTATTTCTCTATACTTCCATCTGCATCATGCTTGATCTTGTAGATCCACTTGGAAGTTACAACAGACTTCCCATCTAGTCTTGGGACCACATCCCAAACATCTTTCTTCATGATCGACGGATCATGGTATTCTTCCATTACTTCATCCTAGATCCTGGGAACTTCAATATCTTCAATAGATAGCTTTATTGCTGGAACAAATGTTGTAGTCCTTCTTTTGTAGGTGAGGGTATATGATCTTTCCTACAAGACAAATTCAATTGCACGATTAGAAACTTCTCATAGTTTTCATAACAAAATATTACGCATAAGAACATATGTCATATAGTCATGCAATTATCTTAGCCAATGCTTCAATACAACATTTATCCATATCCCGTAACTTTCTAGATGCCTTCCAATATCTACCAGAACAATGTTAAGAGTGTGCACAACTCCCAACATGTCAACAAAGAGGTTTCATTCTAGATAAGTAGCAATGGAATGTTGTACAGTGCCATATGCCACTTACCCATCACATTCCTATTAGTAGCATGCAATTATTCTAATATGCATAATACACACCCTAAGTCTAGGAACATAAGCATATACATCATTGAACAATATTATTTAAACAAACAAATATGCAAGAAATGACAATTCAAATACTTATCTTTGTTTGGTTTGTAGGGTGGACTCCCTCTCAATATTTGATTCCTTGCAAGAACTACTGGAGTGTGCTCCCTCTTGATCTTTGCTTCCTGGATTACCTGTCTTTGAACTTATATCCATCCTTGATCACTATGCATACTTACAAGTATCATCATTGTGTTATCCTCGAGACCTCATACATCATACATTCATTAGTATAATCTTAATACCATCAAAACACGATAATTTTAAACATGTATGGTCAAGATAATTTCATACACAGATAATTTATCACAATTCTTTTACTTATGCATATTCCTATTTGACCATAGGATTTTTTTGGTTAGTCATATCATCAATCAAAGTAAGAAGCATAATATGCCTAAACCGATGATTACATACATTTCTAACTTCATGAATAATTATTATCAACCATACAACAGTATAAGATCCTAACACAAGGTAGGATTCTAACTTGATATAGGAAAAACATACCTGATTATCATATTTGCTAGTTATGGCTAGCAATGTCTTCTTATTCTCTTCAATGACTTGTGCTAGTAACTTGCATATCTCATTGGTTAAGCATTGTAGAACCAAATTATACATACCTCATAAGTAGAGCTTCTATGTGATCCATGACAATGGATGAATCTTTGTCTTCATGTCACCATGGTCATATGTTCTTGAACTAGAACATGATTTGTCTTTCTTGATGTACCTTTCATGTTAGCGGTCAACATCAACCTCATACAACACCACAATGCATTAGTACAATCATAAGTGTCAAAACCCTAATCAATGAATATATGCATTCATAATTTTTATTAAGGTGATACGACAAGTCTAAAGTTAATCAAGATTGTACTAACCTTAATGAAGACAAACAAACCATAAACTTAATCATGAACAGATCTTGAAACATACTTGGATAAGTCATACCTGTCGAGATTGCTTGTAATCTTCTTATGTAAGGCCTTAGCCTCATCTCCCTCTTAAACAGGAACTTCTTCACTTATGCATGTGACAAATCCATTCTCTTCTAGGATTAACCCAATCCACTTGATTTGCAGAAACTGGATCTGGAGTTGGATTAGGGTTTGTCAGGGAAACCCTAAAAATTCAAACTTATGAAAGGATAGAAAGATGCGCCTTGATGAGATGAACAACCTGGTATACTCGGAATTTGAAAACTGCAAAGTTTCACCCCTCAAATTTGCTTTTCAATCTTCCGGACTCACTAGGGAGGACCCTGAATTAGGGTTTGAGTTTCCTGGAGATTTACCCAACCAAATAGTTTGATCCAAAGCTCTAAACTTTGATTTTTCCAAGGAGTTTCCAGCTATGGTCACATATTTAAAAAATTCTCATTTTTTCAGAAGCCCTAATTTTTCACCTTTCCGATCAAAGTCCCGAACTAGGGTTTGATCAAGCCTGGCCTCCTGCCCAACCAAAAAATTTGATCTTGGTCTCTAAATTTAGATTTTGATGAGGAGCATCCAGACGTGGTCTTCGATACAAGAAATTCCAACATTCTCCAAAACCCTAAATTCCCAGAGCCATGAATGAAGGTGCTCAAAATCCAATTCTGTTTTGACAGAAATATGCACCTCATTTTTTCTGGTGTAACTCCAAAATTTCAGATCTACAGGGTCTGAAAATTCTTCTTGTGGTATCCTGACCTGATATATTTCCAACCCCATAGGTCTAAGCTCAAATGGATTCTCTGAGAGAGATTTATTCCAAGTGTCACAATGTGACCTGTTTATGGGATAAAACATGAGAGCGAACTTGTACGGAGTTCCACGTGTCACTGGTTCAATTTTGACCTCTAAAAATTATACCTATGAAAGTACAGTCCGTTCCCTACCTTCCAATTTTTACGAAATTTCATTTGGAGCTTTCTAGCCCAAGTTGTGACCTTTTTCCTTAGGTCACTTGTTTATGACTGAGATCTGGAAGAGGCAAAAACCCTATATTGTACAGATCATAAATATGAAAGTACAACAAATTAGAGGCTCTCCTTTGGATACAAGGTACATGGGGATCTTGTCTTCGAGCTGTAATATTTTCATATCCTGAAACCTTGCCTAAATGAATTTATAGAGAAAGTTATATGATGAATGGTTTTTGCTATATCAAGCCCTAGCTACGCAAGTGCAACAAGTGTCATAAATGCCATACCATGCCTTTTTTCAGGCCAGCTCTGATCCCATGTTAATTTTTCAGAAATTTTAATCTGATCTAGGATCTTAACTGAGAGAATAACATGTACAACATATATACAGCATATCAATCATGGACACAATAATGCAAGCACACAAGAGACACAGAGTTTCACCGGGGAAAACCAAGAAGGTGAAAAACCCCACAACTTCCTCAAAGAGAGATAGAGCAATGATACAAACCAAGTACAAGAGATATTCCTCCTAGCAGCAGCTTCTCCTCCTCCACTAGTGTGCCACTCTCCAATGAGTGTATGAGTGAGAAGTGAATGATCAAATAGAGTGCCTCCCGCACTCTATTTATACATGACTTGACTTGCCTAATAACCTTTACTAGGTCGGCCTCAACTTAACCACATAGCATAATGCTGACAAGGCCGACCCCCAATAGGGTGGTCTAATAACCCTTTAACCCACATGACTTATACAGGTCCGACCCCATCAAGGTGGTCTAATAACCCATCAAGTATAAGTTACGACACTTACAATATAAATGACGACACTTCTGTATAGAGGAATAATAACATCTCTATAGGAATACAATATACATATGTGAAATACATTCCGAAGTTACAATTACATCAACATGATCATGACCTTACATATTTAGAATCATAATGTTTTGATAGTATTGAGATTATACTAATGCATGTATGATTATGTATGAGATATTGAGGATGACACAATGATGACACTAGTGCAATCTTAAGCATGCATAGCGGTCTAGGATGGATATAAGTTCAAAGACGGATAATCAAGGAATCAAAGATCAAGAGGGAGCACACTCTAGTAGTTCTCTGAGTGGATCCGACAATGGTGGAGAATTCACTTCAGCAGACTTCAAGAAGTTATGCAGTGATTCAGGGATTAAGAGGGAGTTGACCACTCCTTACAATCCACAACAAAATGGGGTTGCAGAAAGGTAGAATAGAACAATCATGGAAGCAGCACGGGAAATGCTTCATGATCAAGATCTGCCTATGCATCTATGGGAAGAAGCAGCAAGGACAACTGTATATGTACATAACAGAACACTATCAGAGAATCCAGTAGTTCCTACAAGGAAGCAAAGATTGAGAGGGAGTCCACCCAACAACCAAACAAAGATAAGTGTTTGAATTGTTATTTCTTGTATTTATGATTTCTTAAATGATGTTGCTCAGTCATGTACATATGTTCCTAGATTTAGGATGTATATTATGCATTTTAGAAAAGTTGCATTAATGAACAAGATACTACTAATATGAAAGTAATGGCTAAGTGGCCTATGGTACTATACAACATTCCATTGCTACTTATCTAGAATGAAACCTCTTTGCTGACATGTTGGGAGTTGTGCACACTCTTAACAATGTTCTGGTAGAGATGGAAGGCAGCTAGAAAGTTACGGGATATGGATAAATGTTGTATTGAAGCACTGGCTAAGATAATTGCATGACTGTATGACATATGTCTTTATGTGTAAGAATTTATTCTGAAAACTATGAGATGTTTCTAATCATGCAATTGAATTTGACTTGTAGGAAAGATCGTGTACAATCACCTACAAAAGAAGGACAACGACATTTGTTCCAACAACGAAGTTAAAAAAAACTACCTATTGAAGATATTGAAGTATTTGAAGTTCCCAGGATCCGAGATGCAGTAATGGAAGGATTCCATGATCAAGGAGTACTGGTCGATCATAAAGAATGATGTTTGGGATGTGATCCCAAGACCAAAAGGGAAGTCTATTATGACATCCAAATGGATACAAGATCAAGCATGCTGCAGATGGTAGCATAGAGAAATACAAGGAAAGATTTGTGGTTCGTGTCTTCTCCCAGAAAGAAGGGATAGACTATGAAGAAACTTTTGCACTTGTAGCCAAATGCAGTTCCATTGGAACAATACTTGCTCTGGCTACAGTGATGAAGTGGAAGATACACCAGATGGATGTCAAGACAACTTGAATGGTGTAGTCAAAGAGGAAGTGTATGTGGAGCAGCCACTCGGTTTTGAAACACATGACAGGGAGTCACATGTGTGCAAATTGAAGAAAGCCTTGTACGGTTTGAAACAAGCACCTAGGAAATGGTACGACAGAATAGCCAACTTCCTGACTAGTTTTGGATTTACCAAGAGTAAAGCGAATTCCAACCTTTACTACAAGGTTGAGGAAGGAAATCCAATGATACTCCTACTGTATGTAGATGACCTGTTTGTGACAGGTGAGATTGGGTTGATTGCTGATACGAAGAGGAAGCTTGCTGCCGAGTTCGAGATGAAGGACATGGGTATGATGCATTAACTTCTAGGTATGGAGGTGTGGAAGAGTGCAGATGGAATCTTCCTTGGACAAGGGAAGTATGCAGTAGATATCCTGAAGCGGATCGGGATGATGGACTGCAAGGCCATGGCCACACCTATGGCATAGAACCTGGAGCTATTGAGTGATGCTTTATCAGATTCAGTTGATGCCACGATGTATCATCAAATGATTGGGTCCTTGATGTACTTGACGAATACGAGACCAGATATTTTCTTTGCTATGAACACATTGAGCCAGTTCCTGACCGATTCGAGACTTGTTCACCTGATTGCTGCAAAGCATATTCTGAGGTACCTGAAGGGTATGATTGATTATTGGTTCAAGTAGGATGCGGATCAAAAGTATAACCTGGAGGGTTATGTTGATTCAGATTGGGTAGGCAGTGCCATTGATAGGAAGAGCACTTCGGGGTGTTGCTTCAGTATGGGATTAGGTGTGATCTCTTGGTTTAGAAGGAAGCAATCCTGCGTAGCATTGACTATAGCCGAAGCAGAGTATGTCACAGCTTGTTCAGCTAGTTGTGAGGAAATATGGCTAAGGAAGCTACTGTCTGATTTATTTGATCTCCAGTTGGATGCTACTTGTATCTTTTGTGACAACCAGAGTTGTGTGAAGCTATCTGAGATCCCAGTGTTCCATGACAGGTCGAACCACATCGAGACCAAATATCACTATATCAGGGATATGGTGCAGAGAGGAGTAGTGAAGCTCCAGTATGTTGCGATGTATGAGCAGATTGCAGATGTGTTGACCAAACTACTAGCTAGAGTGAAGTTTGAGTACTTCAGAGAGAGGCTTGGTGTTCTTCAGATAGAAGAGACTTCGAGAAGGAAGTGATGGGACACATTTGCAGGATCCATTCCAAGCATGGTGGTAGGAGGAACCTTCCCATGACCATGGATGTAAGAGTTGGGTGATGAGCATCAGGATGATGCTCCAGATGATATGCATCAGGACGATGCTCCAAATGATATGCATCAGGATGATGCTATGATGATGATCAGGTTGATCATGTGTGATGAGCATCAGGATGATGCTCTAGATGATATGTATCAGGACGATGCTATGATGATGATCAGGATGATCATGCGATGATGATGTGCATCAGGATGATGCATTGTATGATGATGACCAGTATAATCATGAGCATTAGGACGATGCTCCATGCGAGGGTGATTAGATTGATCATGAGTATCCGGATGATACTCCGTGGCCGTGTATAGGTTGTGTGATAAGCATATAATATTTCCCTAGGAGGTTTGCAGATACTCTTGCGAGGTTTTTTCTATGGCCTATAATATCTCCCTGGGAGATCTGGCAAATGCTCTTTTGAGGTTTTGCTTGGAGGGACATATAATATTGCCTTGGGATATTTGCAGATACTCTTGCGTTGTTTTTCCTATGGAATATAATAGTTCCCTGGGATATCTGGAAAATGATCTTTCGAGGTTTTGTCCGTGGCATATAATATTTTCCTGGGAGATCCGATGGTTTGAGCAGTAAGCTCGTAATCAGTCCTGGGATGCTCTTTCGAGGTTTTTCCAGACCACATGTAATCAATCCTGAAGATCTGATAGGTTGAGTAGTAAGATCGTAATCAGTCCTGGGATGCTCTTTAGAGATCTTGCAAATCACAAGACACTCTTTTAAGGTTTTGTGGAGGTCACCTATAATATTTCCTTGGGAGATCCGATAGGTTGAGCAGTAAACTCATAATCAGTCCTGGGATGCTCTTTCGAGGTTTTGTTGATGCACGTAATCAACCCTGAGGATTCCACAGGATGGCCAGCTCACAGAGATGATGAAGACCTACAGGAGGCTAGGCCTACATCCAACATGAAAAAGGGATGGCTCTGTAGAACTTCCTATGACAAGAAGAATTGAGAGATAGCCCAGTGATCGAGATGACGAGTACAACAGCAGTGACGATGTTGCTCAGTGATCCAGTGATGATGAGCTAGCTCCAGAATTTAAGACTTGTGCGTATGTGTATTGATGACCCATGTCAAGAGAATACCTTCCTAGTTAAGAGGGAGTGTTGATGTATTTGTAGCTTCCGAAGATATTCACTTGTATATTACATTTGTACTTTATTGTATCCCCAACGGAGATGTATTCTTCCTCTAGTTGGAAGTGTCATTATTTGTATTTGCAAGTGTTGCAAGTTACATTGTAAGTGTCGTAAATTATATTTGATGGGTTATTAGACCACCTATGTGGGGTCATACCTGTATGAGTCATGTGGATGGGTTATTATGATTCCTTAGGAAGTTGGCCAGTTAGGGTTAAAGGCATGTCAAGTCATTGTATAAATAGAGAGTGTGTGTCTCTCATTCTATTCATTCACTCACTCACTCACTTCGCATTAGTGAGAGAGAGGAGGAGTGCGCAAAAGTGGAGGAGGAGAAGCTTCTATGATAGTATGTCTTGTTTTGGGGTTTGATATTTGTAATCTTTGTATTGGTGCTCATTCTATCTCTGAGGAAGTTGTGGGGGGTTTTCACCTTCTTGGTTTCCCCCGGTGAAATGCTTTGTGTCTCTTGTCTCTTGTGTTTGATATGTTGTACATGTTGTTCTCTCAGTTAAGATCCTAGATCATATTGAATTAGATGATGAAAAACTAACAGGAAGGAGGGCATTAATGAACCCCCCATCAGCCAACACGAGGTAACTAGCTACGCTGAAATATTTGGAAGAACTCGGACGTACATATCGGACTGTATGGGATGGATGACATGCAATAGACAAGAGATATGAGGAGTGGCCGACTCAGGTTTCAATACTTCCTTTGAACAAGAGCATGAGCATATGGATAGAATCAGGCATCATAGACTCAATGACTAGATGATAATGATACTTTGTGATGCAAGAGGCATTAAAAAAGGCTCCATAATGACTGGAAGCTTAACCAGCTGGTGGAGATAGATCCGATAAACGAGTACAGCTCCTAAGGTCCTACTAATGTACCGACTCATGATAAATGGAGTGGAAATGAATGCTTTGTTCAAAGGAGACACAACAACTGCTAATAAGAGGTAGTAAATATTTTCCCATCCGACTTTTTGAATTATTTTATTTTTTTGGTCTTTTTCATATTAGGAAAGCTTGAAAAAGAATAAAATTGCTTATAGTACAATGAGTGAGGGAACGAGTTTCAAGTGCAAGCAAACTAGTTCCAAGCAGTGGAACATACCTATGATCAATGCAAGGAATCATGTGCAAGATGTGGACACTCGAGGGGTGTTCCCTCAAGGTAAGTGTCATCAAGCTACGGAAGATAAATGGAGGCTCTGCTTGGCTCAGGAGGTAAAGTGCTCAAGAACATGGATAATAAATGAGAAAAGCAGGAGCCGGTACAAGGCTCAAAAGGCAAGCAGGATAATGCAATGCAATCACAACTCAACATAAAAGGGGAGTCCTTTTTTGTAAAGTTAGTCTCCTCACCCGAAAAAGTGTAAAACAATGAGAAAAGAACTCTTCTAGTCATGCATGACTAGAGTATACCTTTTTCGTAATTAATCCACAAAAGTCTGGAAAAGGGGTAAACTTATACCTAAGTGAATGTCGCTTCAAATCCTTTAATGAGTTTGAAATGACAAGTATACTCGTCAATCTTGTTTGATTTGAAAAATTCTAACAAGGGCTTAAAAAAGACTTTATAAAAATCTTTTCCGTAAAGGTTTAACGAGCTCGAAAAAAGTAAACTTGTGACCTCCTTAATTTTTTTAACGAGCTCAAAGGAGAGATGGAAGAATGCTCATAACCTCCTTACTATTTTTAACAAGCTCGAAGTAAAGGTGGAAGAATGCTCGTAATGGGAGCAGACGAGTGTGAGGGACATGTGAGACTATTTCCAAGTGCATGTAACAAAGATATGCATAATGCAAGGAGCATGAGCAAGATAAGGACACTCAGTGGGTGGGGTGTCTGAGAATTCAGATGGAAAAAGGTTCAAATGCATCTTAACAATGGGGAGGCCTAAACCTATATGCAAGTTTCCAAATATGCCTTCCATGACCAAACTAAATGTTGAAAAGGACCAATAAACAAGTATAAGTCTAGCAAAGAATCCTGTCTCCAAGAAACACTAGTACCAAAATCATATCTAAAACAAATGTAAAGACAAATCTGATACAAGTCCCTGTGGTAGAAATACTTTCAAATTCACTATTATCAACCCCAGGTATAACGCAGGTAGAGATCACCAATGACGACTCTATAGTACCAAAGCCTAAGGGATTACAATCAAAATGATCAACATTAGGATGAAGATCAAAGTTGAAGGATGTGGAAGAATCTGCAAGAAAAAATTCATCATTACAGGAGTTGAAAGCTCTAGAATCAAACTCAGCAGGAACACCGATTTGTGGATCTATAGGAGAGTCCAAAAACTCAACATTAGGAAAATCAGACTCTAATGTCAAACCGGGGCTTGAACCAACTGCAATTGGATCAAAATACAAACAGATGGCAGACTGTACTATAGACTCATCTCGTTCGAGAAGATCAAGGGTGGGAAGGAAATGATATCTATGACAGAGATCCCCCCAAGGATTGTCATTGCCAATCATGGCTTCGACAATAGCTTCATCCGAAGGTAAAGCACTGTCAAGGAAATCATGTGAGCAATATGAGTCTACTTCCCACGTGGGAAGCATAACGGGATCTTCCTCTTCTGTCCATGAAGAGGAGAGGTCCGGCTTTGCAGTGGCTTGTTGAATCTCATGGTAGGAAAACTCAGCTGCAGACAATGGCATGGCCATCCCGATGTGCGCAATGCTTCCAGATGAGAAACTCGTGGAAGGTAAATCCCATGAATTATTAAAATATGATGTCCGAAATGGTACATTCTGTAATGAGGATGAGGCACTATCGGAAACGGTTCCTATAAAGGAGATTGGTGAAACAAAGTTGAAAGATCCCATTAAAGAGGAATACAATCCTACACCAATATTTCCAGTTGCCGGCTGAGAATTTTCGATCTAAGGAAATTTCCTTCCTCGTGATGCAATGGTATTGGAACTT
Organism: Larix kaempferi; assembly: GCA_027924585.1. NCBI lineage: Eukaryota > Viridiplantae > Streptophyta > Pinopsida > Pinales > Pinaceae > Larix > Larix kaempferi. The sequence goes on along the minus strand of BSBM01001321.1, from coordinate 6,612,063 downwards.
GTGAAATCAAGCTGATCAATCGTCACAATCTTGCCTTCGTGTGGAAAGTAGATAAATATAAACACAGAGGACACGATCACTCACATAGCATAGATCCAATTCCTACCCAGCAAAAGGTTGTAGTCGAGGGGTGCATCAACCACTTCGAATTCAATTGGCATGGTATTCCCACCCAAGTGGACCTCAAGGAAGGGGATAATACCATGCGGTCTGAATGAACGACCATCGAATGTAGTCAACATGGTCATAGACTTCGAAAAAGGAGGTGAACCTAGATCCTTCCAACAAGCTAACGACATAACTGACGTAGAAGCACCTTCATCAACCACGGTACGTTTAACGATTGTCTGTAGTCACCTAACGTGGACTTGGAAAGCCACGTGGTAGGGAAAATGAGGCTGGACATCGGTAGTGTTGAAATTGATAATGTCCAGGATACACTGATCCTGGACACCCAAAGCACATAAAAGGGCAGTCCTCTGAGAAGGATAGGCTTGGAGAACCTCGAGAGATAACATGGCGCACAAAGTATGACCCAAATCTTCTACAATAGAGTAGTTTTGGGTGTCTCGAGCATTGGGATTATGTGTTGAGCGCTTACGAACACCTTTTGGTATCCGTAGCATAGAGTTCGGCTTCTCGATATGCAATGGAGTATCAGGAGGAGGGGGCTCATTCCCTGATGGAGGTTGTGGAGCGCCATAATCATGAGAGTGAGTAGCAACATTAACTTCAGTTTTGACCATATTAATGCATCCGTGACTGCTAGTAGGGGTAGAGGACGTCGAAGTTTCATAGGTCCCACTACCGGTGATCAAAGTACCCGAAGCCATATTTTGGTGGTGAGGAAGGGGATCCTTCAGCACAGCTGGGCCCTGTGCTATGTGCTTCATGTATTCTTCAAGACGAGGACACAAATGTGTAAGGTGATCTTATGTGCAAAGATTACAAGGGAATTTCACTTTACGTCTAGGTTTTTGGTCCCCACCAGCATTTCTGTTGTCCCGAGGAGGGTTGGAGTTCTCTTTCTTAGGATTGTTTTTATTCCTATTATTCCCAGCCCTACGATTATTCTTCCCCTTTTTCTTCCCACCAGGTTGCTGGCTACCTGATGAGTTCGCTGATTGTATAGAGTAGACATTCGACGATTGGGTGGAAATAGACGAGGCGTGAGCCTGTCCGGGGGTAGATTAGCTAATGGACAGATTGTGCATCTGGTTCGGAACCAAATATACAGGACGAGTACTCGTGGATCCAATAATGCCATCCGCATGTGGTCTAGGAAAAGGCTTAGGCTCATGTCGTGACTGCGGTGCATCAGGTATAATATCGTATAAGATGCCAAACTAAGCGTAGACTATGTCTAGCTGTTGGGATTTGAAGATAGCTTGTTCCTTGGTCATAATACTGGACAATGAAACATCTTTTGAAATGTAAGGGAGTAAATACTTAAGGAACCACTCCAACATAAACTCTGGAGGAATGTTGGCTTTCACTAGCCTCTTCTGCTGATGCCACTCCTGAATATGGTTAGAGATGTGCGTGGCTTTGTCCTGATGGAAGGTGGACAAAAGTTCGGTGCCAGTGTCATAACAGACTGGAAACTGAAAGTGGTCCAAGAAAACCAAAGCTAAATCGTTGAAACCTCTATATGTGCCCCCAGGAAACTCAACATACCATTTCGCCACTACCCCCGTGAGGGTGCATTGAAATAGCCTCAAATGGATAGAGTCATGGTTCAAGGAATTTGATGAGCACCATAAGTGAAAAGTAGTAACGTGATCACCTGGATCCTCACCCTTATTCCCCTCAAAATTTGGAATGTCAGAAGGGAGCTTGGTGGGGACTGGAGGCCATGTAGGATCGTGACACATCAGATCATTTGTGAGCTTCGAAAGATCTGGTAGATTCAATTTAGCAAGAAAAGGGAGCTGAGGCTGTGAAGCTAGAATACGAGCTCCCGAAAGAGACTGGTTCTGTGAACCGTAAGGCGAGATTATATACATCGAAGTTGACACCTGTGGTGCCGGCGAACTCTGGTAATAACTGTGATCGTGACTATAAGGATAGTAACCTCCTCCAAACTGGCCCGCGTTGGAATACACAGGAACATGCGTAGTAGGGATTCCATGGGAAGGATTGGGATAATAAGTAGGACCAACTGAAAATCCATGAGAATGGACTCCATGAGAATGGGGTCCCATATACCCACTCGAGGAAGGAATACTAGCCGAGTGAGGGCCGTATGAAAATGGTATGTGAGCACTCCACAGAACCGAAGGGCTAGAAATAGGAGGGTTTTGCGACATCACAAAAGCGTTCGAAGGTACATGAATAGAGGAATGCTGATGAAAGGACAGAATGAAATTTGTGGATCCAATACCTAATGTGAAACCTCCACTCGAAAATGGGTTCACACTAATGCTAGGGGTTGATGAAGGAGGTGTTCCTCCACCAACAGTCGGATTAGATGGAGGGATGTGACTACTCCCAAATTGATAGGTTGTGAAAGTAGGCATAGTGCCCCGAACTCCAACACTAGAGCTAATGTGACTACTAGACATGGTGGACGTAACAATCGGCGTATAGCCGAGCATACCATATGTAAAAGGAATTGAGGTGGAAGGGATAGATGAAGTACCATAACCTGGCATCCCATATCAAAAACTAGATGGTTGTGTATCATCGAATGGGTTCATGCTCATGGGTGGGGACATCCCAAACCCATGAGGAATAGTGTGTGGAGAACCTCCTCCCCATTCACCCCTAGGAGTGACCGGAGGGGAGTTTCCCATTGTGCTCATGGATGGAGTCACTGGGACTCCAGTCGTGCCAGGTGTAGAACTCATAATAGAATCTCCTTGAAGCTCGTGAAATGTGTGTATAGGATCAGTGGTAGTCCTCTGACGCTTCCCAACAAAAGGCTGCGACGGATCGCTAACTGCTAAACCAGCTAACCTACGAGATCGACGGAGAGGCGGATCTCGATCTATGATGAATCCAAAAAGTCAACCAATAATCATCTCCTAAAGGCCTACTATATCGTCACAGAGCATACACCTAAAAGAAATCTACAGCCAAATGCACACAAATAGGATTGGCTCAAGGGACCTCCCGACACTGAAACCGGTATGTCTCACCTAGGAGAGGCTTGAGACTCCCAAACTATAACCAGAGGTAACATAATCAGTTATAAGGGCCCTCAGACTTCACTGCGTGCACAGGGTCAAATCCCTATACATAAAACAATTGTGGTGTCCGACCCCTATCTGACTCAGGATACTCACATAATAAACGCTGCAAGCACCCTATGTGATACCTAGGTAAAGCAAATAAGGTCACCACGTATAAACAATGCTCAGGAAGACACTCGCAGGTGGGATCCATCGTATGGGCAGGGTAACTAAGCCCGAAACTCAAGAGGGTCAAATCCGCCAAGATCCCCTGTACATGAACAAATCCTGGAAATATATCCCACGTTCAGCTAGTATTGGAGGGCTATCTCCGCAACCAACCTCCCGTGACCTCCTACTTAACTTTGGTTTTAGTAGAGCTTCCTGAGAATACTGATGTATACCATGGGTTTCACCACTCCCTGGTCAGACACATAATGTTTGGTTCAATAGTCTTGGATTGTTAACTCACAATGATCTATTCCAAGACTTTAAACCTATACTAGTTGGTGCACCCTATAAAAGAGAAAATCGTTTCTAATCAATTTTAGATTAAGCGTTAATTTTAAATGGATGTGATTACTCAAAGGATATGGTCGTGAAACTAATGATGTGTAAAGACTCGATGATATGCACACTCGGAAAATACTAGACTCATCTATCCATAAAAAAGGTATGCCACTATATGACAGTCAAATGAACGATTCAAAAGGCAATGCAATCTCTTTATATTTTCATGCTCAGGAAAGTCCTAATGAAGGCATGAGCACTCTAATGAAAAATGCAATAACATAAAGTAAAATGATTTTGTATTTTCAAGTATAAATGAAATGAAAATGCAAATTTATTTTTGTGTTTTTTCAATATGAATGAAAAAATGCAAGCAGAATCAGAACTCTTTAGAAAAATGAAGAGCAAGCAAACCAACAGATCCTAAACAGCAAGACTCAGCCAAGCTAATGAGCTATAAAAATGAAAAATGGTTCAAAACCAAAAGGCTCAAAAACTAAAGAAAGAGGATTTTCTGGTCAATAAAAGAGCATGGAACAGTCAGGAAACAATCCTACTAAGACTTAGGAACACTCAAAATCAACCCAACAACAACCAAATATCGTAATCAAGACAATCCCAGAGTTGTACGTGACTGTTCATAGAACAATAGCGTTTGTACGCTGGCTACTATACTAACAATAGCGGGTAGACGCTGGCTAACCAAAGCTGACCCGCGTACAGGGCAAGACAAGTGGACCAAAAATGAATCAAACAGCCCAGAAAAAGCAAGTTTTCTAATGCAGATCCCAACGACCAGTCAATGACATAGAAGCTCGACAAACAGAAACTCAAAATAAGGAAGAATGCCTAAAAATACCCAAAATAGAGGTTCATCCCCAGCGGAGTCGCCAATTCTATTACGGAGAAAAACTTCCTATGGCTCAGGGTAGACCACAACAGATGAATTCCAGAAATCAACTCAATTCCCAATGCAATGCTATTATAAATGTAAATGCTAAGATGTGGAGTAAATAACCAACCTTCAACTAGATGTTCGAAGTAGATCCCCGTTGAACTTTCAAATCTCTACACTTGAACCTGTAGCTTAGTCTCAACAACAAATACAAGCAAGTGGATATAATACATGAAAGATATTAGAATAAACAATAGCACGGTCCATGATATAATAAGCAAATGTAACCCAATGTAATTAAACAAACATTCACAAGATCATTTGGACAAGAAAATGAGTATTTCTATTAATGAAAACAAGAAGTACATGCTACAACCTCTTGCCGGAAACTCATCTGAACCAAGAACTAGGTCCCTCCACTTGTTCCTCCACCACTTCAATCCCCCATGCAATGGAAAACTCAAACTATGAAGGAGTTTGGTAGGCGAATATAAGAGGTTCACAACAACAAGGATTAATGGATGTAGACTCAAGTCGTGGTGAAAATCCAATAGAGTTTCTATGCTCTCTCTTTCCTCCTCCTTCCATGCACCATAAGAGCTCAATATATAACCCTTCAAAGGTAGGTGAAAGGTTGAATCGAGTCGTTTCTGGGGTACATGGAGGGCCAAAGGTCACCCTAAGACTGTTTTTTGGAGTGAAAAGTGAATATCTATTGTTTTTAACCATTTAACTCGATGTACGCGGGCTATATTGGTACAGCCTGCGTATACGCTAGGTATAGTGGAACAACTAGCGTACAGGAACAAAAATAGGGAATAATGGCTTCCTGGAGGACAAAATGTGGATCTGAGTCAATAGAATGGATACTGAAGGTCAATGAGTGCTGATGCTCACAAGGTGGAAAATTACGCTGTAACAAAAATCAGACCATGGTGAGCAAATTCTGCACTTAGGTAATCAACCTAAAATTCTAGATAGTTCAAAATTGAAAACACCATTCAAAATAAAAACTATAGAGTACATTAACCTACAAAGACATAATGATGAATAGAAAACATGAAAATATGGAATTCCAAATCATCATCACTGTTTCTTTATATTAAAATTTGAAAACAATAAACTAAATGATATAGCTCAAAAACTCAAACTCTTGAACCACCACAGTGGTGTGGCTTTCTTATCCTTTTTAGACTAGGAAGAAGAATATGTACAATGAATTTGGACACATGCAAAACAACACCTCAACTGAAAGTATTAAACTCTAACCCTAATGTTCCTTCCTTGCATGGATAGATGAGCCAAGTTAAGTGCACCTCTATTGATGATGAACTAGGGCTAGCAAGCATTCATCCTCCTAAAGATTTGTTCTCTAACTCAAAAAGGGAATCCAAATGCATGAGTTCCTGGTTCTAACTAGGCACTACACCTTCTAATTAATTGTGCATGCAATTACTAGTTAAAGGAAAACCCATAATTAGAACTGAATTACTAAATATGGAAAGCATCTAAATTGGAATTGAGTTGAGAATGGTGTATGCATGCTACTTGTCTCTCTTTCCTCCATAGATTCCCCTATGCCCTCATTAACTACTGCATGGAACTATTGAAGGAGGTTGTACTGCTATTGTTGTCTAATTTGTTGGAAGAGAAAGTTTCCATAGCTGGAACATAGTCCAAGCCACACACAGGAAAAACTAACACTCCCTCTAAGCGAGGAAAGTGTTATTCGCCAATCCAAGCCTCTCCTTGAACATTTCATTCTTCCCCTTTGCTAGGGTCTTGGTCAAGTTATTTTCAACCTATTGGTTTGTAGGAATGCATTCATGTCATCTCAGTAAGCAAGCCATCAAGTAGGTACACCTCAGGACTGATTACACTGCCTCTGCAAAACCTACAAGATCTCCTAGGAATGATTACAATGCCTCTGCAAAACCTGCAAGAGCATCTCAGGACTAATCATATGCCTCTGCAAAACCTGTGTACCATACTGTCACATCATCGTCTTCAGATCATCATCATTGTCCACGGAGCACAACCCAGATGCACACACACAACACTTACACTCACCAGCATGGGAGGACTAACCTACTACCATCTGTGAATAACACTTACATCAACGAACATGGGAGGATGAACCTACCACCATGTCAGAATGGCTCAGCAATTACATCAATGACCATGGGAGGACGAACCTACCACCATGTCGGAAAAGCTCGGCAATTACATCAATGACCATGGGAGGACGAACCTACCACCATGTCAAAAAATCCTATTCATCCCTTACAACTCACCATGGGAGGGCGAACCTACCACCATGTGAGAATGGCCCAACCCTTACATCTGCACCATAGGAGGATGAACCTACCACTGTGTGAGAATGGCCCAACCCTTACATCTGCACCATAGGAGGTGAACCTACCACTATGTGAGAATGGCCCAGCCCTTACATCTGCACCATAGGAGGACGAACCCATCACTATGTGAGAATGGCTCGTGTGCATCTGTGTCTCCAGACTCATCACTTCCCCTTGGAAGGTATCTCAATTTGAAGTACACCAAGTCTCCCTCTGAAGTATTCAAACTTCACTTTGGCAAGCGGCTTGGTCAACACATCGGCTATCTGCTTGTCCGTTTCAACATACAGGAGCTTCACTGCTCCTCTATGCACCATATCCCTGATATAGTGATACTTGATCTCAATGTGCTTCGAGTTGTCATGGAACACTAGGTTTTCTGACAACTTCACACAACTCTGGTTGTCGCAATATATACAAGTAGCACTTAGATGGAGATCAAACAAACAAGAGAGTATCTTCCTAAGCCATACTGCCTCACAACTGGCCGAACAAGCTGTGACATACTCTATTTCAGCTGTACTTAGTGCCACACAGGACTACTTCCTGCTAAACCAAGAGATCATACCGGATCCCATATTGAAGCAACAGTCTGAAGTGCTCTTTCGATCAATGGCACTGCCTGCCCAATCCGAATCAACATAACCCTCCAGGTTAAACTTTTGATTCACCTCATACTTGAGCCCATAGTCAACTGTACCCTTTAGGTACCTCAAAATATGCTTTGCATCTATCAGGTGAACATGTCTCAGATCTGTCAAATACTTGCTCAAGGTGTTCACTGCAAAGTAGATATTTGGTCTCGTATTCGTCAGGTACATCAAGGACCCAATCATCTGACGATACATCATCACAGCATCATCCTGATGCATATCATCTGGAGCAACACCCTGAAGCTCATCATCCATGATCATCCTGATCATATAGTGCATCCACCTGATGCATACCAAGTATCTACTTGATATATATCATCTTACATGATCTACTCGATCATACAATGTATCCACCTGATACATATCATCATACATGATCTACCTGATCATACAATGTATCCACCTGATACATATCATCATACATGATCTACCTGATCATAACAAGCATCCAACATGATGCATATACAGAGCACTAACTGGAGCATCGTTCTGATGCTCATCATCCAGCGCTTACATCCACAGCCATGGGAAGGATCCTCCTCTCACCATGCTTGGAATGGCTCTAGAAAATGTGTCCATCACTTCTTCCTCGAAGTGTTGTCAATCTGAAGAACACCAAGCAAGAAAGCTGTCTTGACATCCATCTGGTGTATCTTCCATTTCATCACTTGCTTTGTATTTCTCTATGCTGCCTTCTGCAGCATGCTTGATCTTATAGATCCACTCGGAAGTCACAACATACTTCCCTTCAGGTCTTGGGACCACATCCCAATCATCATTCTTCATGATCGACGGATCATGGCATTCTTCCCGGATCCTGGGAACTTCAATATATTCAATATCTTCAACAGATAACTTTGTTGCCAGAACAAATGTTGTAGTCCTTCTTTTGTAGGTGCTCGTATACGATATTTCCTACAAAACAAGTTAAATTGCATGATTAGAAACTTCTCATAATTTTCAGAACAAATTCTTACACATAAAGAAATATGTCATACATTTATGCAATTATTTTAGCCAATGCTTCAATACAACATATATCCATATCCTGTAACTTTCTAGATGCCTCCCAATCTCTACCAGAACATTGTTAAGAGTTTGCACTACTCCCAACATGTCAGCAAAGAGGTTTCATTCTAGATAAGTAGCAATGGAATGTTGTACAGTGCCATAGGCCACTTACCCATCACATACATATTAATAGTATATTGTTCATTAATGCAATTATTCTAATATGCATAATACACACCTTGAGTCTAGGAACATAAGCATATACACCATTGAACAATATTATTTAAACAAACAAATATGCAAGAAATGACAATTCAAATACTTATCTTTGTTTGGTTTGTAGGGTGGACTCCCTCTCAATATTTGCTTCCTTGTAGGAACTACTGGAGTGTGCTCTCTCTTGATCTGGATTACCTGTCTTTGAACTTATATCCATCCTTGATCATTATGCATACTTACTAGTATCATCATTGTGTTATCCTCGAGATCTCATACATACATTCATTAGTATAATCTTAATACTATCAAAAAACATTATGATTCTAAGCAATCTTAAACATGTATGGTCAAGATCATTTCATACACAGATAATAAACATTAGTATTCAAGGTTTCAGGGAATACTTCTTTTACTCATGCATATTCTTTATTTGACCAAAAGACTTTTCTGGTTAGTCATATCATCAATAAATGTAAGAGACATAATATGCATAAAACCTTGATTTCTAACTTCATGAATAACCACTATCAACCATACAACAGTATAAGATCCTAACATACGGTAGGATTCTAACTTGATATAGGAAAAACATACCTGGATTAATGTGTTAGTTAGGTATGTCTAACATACCCACATGATGTCATCTTGTTTTCTTCAATGACTTGTGCTAGTAACCTGCATATATCATAGGTTAAGCATTGTAGAACCAAATTACACATACCTTGTAAGTACAGCTTCTATGTGATCAATGACAATGGATGAATCTTTGTCTTCATGTCACCATGGTCATATGTTCTTGAACTAGAACATGATTTGTCTTTCTTGATGTACCTTTCATGTTAGCGGACAACATCAACCTCATACAATACCACAATGCATTAGTACAATCATAAGTGTCAAAACCCTAATCAATGAATATCTACATTCATAATTTTATTAAGATGATACAACAAGTCTAAAGTTAATCAAGATTGTACTAACCTTAATGAAGACAAACATACCATAAACTTAATCATGAACAGATCTCGAAACCTATCTGGATAAGTCATACCTGTCAAGATTGCTTGTAATATTTTTATGTAAGGCCTTAGCCTCAACTCCCTCTGAAATAGGAACTTCTTCACTTATGCAGGTGACTAATCCATTCTCTTCTAGGATTAACCCAATCCACTTTGATTTGCAGAAACTGGATTTGGAGCTGGATTAGGGTTGTCAGAGAAACCCTAAAAATTCAAACTTTGAATTTCAAACTTCTGAAAGGATAGAAAGATGTGCCTTTCTGAGCTGGTCAAGCTGGTATACTCAGAATTTGAAAACTGCAAAGTTTCATCCCTCAAAATTGCCTTTTAGATTTTCGGATTCACTAGGGAGGACCCTGAATTAGGGTTTGATTTCCCAAAGCTTCACCCAACCAAATAGTTTTATCCAAAGCTCTAAACTTCGATTTTTCCAAGGAGCTTCCATCTATGGTCACAGATTTCAAAAATTGCCATTTTTGCAGAAGCCCTAATTTTTCACTTTTTCGATCAAAGTCCCGAATTAGGGTTTGATCAAGCCCGACCTTCTGCCCAACCAAAAAATTTGATATTGGTCTCAAAATTTCGATTTTGATGAGGATCATTCAGCCATGCTTCGGACATAAGGTACATTTGGATCTTATCTTCGACCTGTAAAAGTTTCAGATGCTGAAACTTTTCCAAAATGGATTTATAGCGAAAGTTCTACGATGAATGGTTTTTTCTATATCAAGCCCTAGCTTCGCAAGTGCAACACGTGTCATAAATGCCATACCATGCCTTCTTTCAGGCTAGCTTTGATACCATGTTAGATTTTCAGAATTTACTTCAGTATGATATAGGATCTTAACTGAGAGAACAACATGTACAGCATATCTACATCATATCAATCATGGACATAATAATGCAAGCACGCAAGAGACAATAGACACACAGAGTTTCACTGGGGAAAACCATAAAGGTGAAAAACCCCACAACTTCCTCAGAGATAGATAGAGCAATGATATAACCAAAGCATAAGAGATAGTCTTCTCCTAGCAGTAGCTTCTCCTCCTCCACAAGTGTGCCACTCTCCAATGAGAGTATGAGTGAGAAAGTGAATGATCAAATAGAGTGCCTCTCGCACTCTATTTATACTTGAATTGACTTGCCTAATAACCTTTGCTAGGTCGGCCTTAACTTAACCACATAACATAATGCTGACAGGGTCGAACCCCAATAGGGTGGTCTAATAACCATTTGACCCACATGACTTATACAGGGCTGACCCCACCAAGGTGGTCTAATAACCCATCAAGTATAAGTTACAACACTTACAATATAAATGACGAAACTTCCGTATAGAGGAATAATAACGTCTTTATAGGAATACAAACACTTCCATATAGAGGAATAATAACATCTCTATAGGAATACAATATACATATATGAAATACATTCCGAAGTTATAAATACATCAATAAGAAGCAAAGTCAGTAGAATCATTTTATACTCGAGTTATTGGTCTGATTAATCAAATAAAGTCTCATGGAGAAAATATAAGTGACCAAAGAGTTGTTGAAAAAGTTCTTAGAGTTCTTCCAAAGAAATTTGAATTTTTAGTTGTGACCCTAGAGGAAGACAAAGATCTGTCCCAATTTAATATTGATGAGTTGCAAGCCTCATTACTCAATCATGAACATAGAATCAACAGATCAGATACATCATTAGAAGGTGCATTTGTAGCACAGTCATCCATAGGTCGTGGAAGAGGTGGGGGAAGATCAAACTCTAGAGGCAGAGGAAGAAGTTATTCCAAAGGAGTTCGCCGTAGCATCCCTGCATATGTCATTGGTAGAGGTCAGAAGCAGATCCCCAGTCAGCCAACTAGACAGAGGTATGATAAATAAAAAATTCAATGTCATTACTGTAAGAAGTTTGGACACTTTTCATAATGCAGGAAGACGCAGTATGATCAAGGAAAGCAAGGTCAATCTCAGTCAGCCAAGCAACACCAACCCTTTGACCAACTCATTTTTCTTAGCATGTACATCTCCACTTGAATGCAATGCTGTCCAAGAAAGTCCAAATGACATATGATATTTAGACTCAGGCTGTAGCAATCACATGACTGGTAATTTAAATCTATTTTCTAGTCTAGATAAATCAGTTCAAACTGATGTCACACTTGGAAATAAAATTCAAGCCATTGTTTTGGGTAAGGGTACTATTGATATTCTAACTAAGGAGGGGGAGCAGAAATTTATGCCTGATGTTTATTATGTTCAAGGTTTGAAGCATAATTTAATGAGCATTGGACAACTAATTGAAAAAGGTTACATAATTCACACTGTCAAAGCATTGTCTGATTAAAGACACATATCCAAGCAATCGCTTAATAGCTGAAGTGCAGATGGCAAGCAATCGCTTGTTTCCTTTGAGGATAAGGCCAAACTTAAAAGGAAAAACAACTCAAATTGTTCATGGAAGTCAGAATGAAAATTTCGGATCTGCATTCAAAGTAGAAAGTAAAGAAGCAGACATTCACTGCGACAAGGAAGAAAAAGACAACAACAAATAAATGTGAGCAGCGTTTCAAACAAAAATAAAGGATGAATCCTGGTTGTGGCACTTCATATTTGGACATCTGAATTTTGGTGGGATGAAGCTACTTCACATGAAGGACATGGTGAAAGGATTTTCATTGATTGAAAAGCCATAAATAATTTGTGAAGGCTGTATATTTGGCAAACAACACAGAGAGACTTTTCAAGTTGGAAAATCATATAGAGCTCGCACACCAGTTGAAATTGTGCACTCTGATATTTGTGGACCAATGCAAACACCATCCTTGGGGGGATGCACTTACCTCCTCACATTTATTGATGATTTCACAAGAAAAACCTGGGCATATTTTCTAAAACACAAATATGATGTGTTTGGTTGTTTTCAGTAGTTCAAGGCACTTGTGGAGAAGCAAAGTGGTTACAACATCAAGATCTTAAGAACAGATAGAGGTGGTGAGTATGTTTAAAATTATTTCTTAAACTTTTGTAAAAATCATGGCATACACAGGGAATCCATTGCGCGGTATACACTGCAGCAAAATGGCATCGCAGAGAGGAAAAACAAAACCATTATGGAGATGGCGCGCAGTATGTTGGAAACCATGAATATGTCAAATGAATACTAGGCTGAGGCAGTGGCAACTGCTGTACACATCATGAATCAATGTCCGACAAAGAGTGTGAAGAACAAATTTCCGCAGGAAGCCTGGACAGGTATGAAACATAGTGTTTCACATTTAAATTTTTTTGGTTGTGTTGCATACGCACATGTTCTAGATGAGCTAAGAAGGAAATTAGACAATAAAGGACAGAAATGCATTTTTATTGGGTATTCTGAAGACACAAAAGCATAGAAGTTCTATGATCCTGTAGCAAGAAAAGTTACTATCAGTCGAGATATCCAGTTTGTAGAAAATGAAGCATGGGATGGAATTGTAGAGAATGTTAAAATCGTGTCTCATGTCGAACATGATGACATCGCAGAAGATGTGGTTGAGACTCTGCATGTGAATTAGAATATCATAGCTCCATCTACTCCAAGGACAACATGGCATGTTTAAGCACAAGGAACTCCGACACAAGTTGCAGTTCAAGATATTCCAACAAGCACACCAAGTGTGTAGCGAACTCCATCAAGCAGTTCACGAAGTTCGACATCATCAACTCCGACAAAGACAAGAAGTCTACGTGAGATATATGAGATTGGTACACCCAATTCATTCTCAGTTTTTACATTCTTTTCTCAAGTTAATGATCCACTAACATTTGAAGAAGTTGTTGAAGATAAAGTTTGGGCACAAGCCATGGATGAAGAAATATAATTCATTGAGAAGAATCAAACATGGGAATTAGTCGATGTCCTTAAGGACAAGGATGTGATAAGCGTGAAATGGATTTATAAGACCAAGCAAGATGATGATGGAAATGTGCAAAAGCACAAGGCAATATTGGTAGCAAGAGGGTTCACACAGTAGCCTGGCATAGACATCAATGAAACTTTTTCACTTGTAGCACGAATGGACATTATCAAAACAGTTTTGGCCATCGCAGCACATAAGACATGGCCTATTTACCAAATGGATTTTAAGTCTGCATTTTTAAATGATTATTTGGAGGAGGAAGTATATGTGGAGCAACCACAAGGCTACAAAGTCTCAGGATAAGGACACAAAGTATACAGGTTGAAAAAGGCACCTTATGGTTTGAATCAAGATCCTAAAGCTTGGTACATTCGCAATGACTCTTACCTCATTCAGAATGGATTTCACAGAAGTGAATGTTAGCCAACGCTGTACACAAAAATCAACAAGCAAGGTAATAAGCTAATTGTCTTCCTGTATGTACCTAGGAAATAGTGCATCATTCCCAAATCTTTCATGTCGAATTCAGCTGCAAGCTTCCTTTAGTATCTGCAATTAGTCTGTCATCTCCTGTCACAAATAGGTCATCCACATACAGTATTAGAATCACAGGATTCCTTTTATATCTCAGTTGAAGTATGCAAGTGATGTCTTGAACATATTTAAGATGTTAAACTGTAAGACAGCTCCAACACTAGTGATAACAGGTTTGAAATTGAGCAAGGAAGATGATGGATCCAATGTAGATCCGACGTTGTTTAAAAGGATTGCTAGTAGCCTTATGTATCTTACAGCGATAAGGCTAGACATCATGTATGGAGTCAGTTTAATCGCAAGATTCATGGAGTCACCAAAAGAATCTCATTGGCAAGCAAGTAAAATAATTCTGAGGTATGTAAGTGGAACAAAAGGCTTTGGTATTTTGTATTCTACCTTAGGAAATGTCACACTCATTGGATACACTAACAGTGAAAATGGAGGCAGCATAGATGACAAAAAAAGCACGTTTGGGAATACATTTCATTTAGGAACATGCATTGTATCATGGGCTTCAAAGAAACAACCTTTTGTAACTCTTTCTTCAGCAAAAGCAGATTATGTCATAGCTACAAGCGTTGCATGTCAAGTTATTTGGATGAGGAGGATGTTAAGTGATCTGTTCCAGAACCAACAAGAGCCCAAAGTCATTTACTGCGACAAAAATTCAGCTATCGCACTATCAAAGAATCATGTGTTCCACAAGAGAACCAAGCACATCGACACAAGGTATCATTTTATCAGAGAATTGATAAATAACAAAGAAATATGTTTAGAATTTTGTAGGTATGAATATCAGGTAGCAGACATCTTTACCAAACCATTGGAAAATGACTTATTTCAATATTTGCGAAGTTGTTTACGAGTGACAAGTTCTACATAGTGAACTTCGTCATGCACAGAGCATGTTTCAACTTTGAAACATTTTGTAAAATTTTGTTTTTGTTTAATGATCCCCATCTGCTCATAATTAATGGGGAGTGTTGAAAAAACGTAATACGAGCTGATTGCATATCTAGTTTGCACCGGCTTTGTCATTCTGCAATGTCAATCAGTCAGTCAATCTGCAACCAATATGGCACACGCATCATTGTATTTATGTAACCACGTTTGTATTCCGCATGTCAATAATTATTAGGTAGAAATTAATTGTAGTCTTTAATGTAACTCAATAGCTTGCAGGTGAAGCGATCTCAATTCGGTGGTTGTGCAATTCCTATATATAGAAGAAGATAGTTGAAATACAGAGAGAGATGTCTGAGGGAATAAGAGAAGAAGTGAAGAGAAAGAGTGAAAGGAGAAGAAGCTCATACCCGTGAAATGTATGAAGAGCCCAAGATCTGTAAGAAGTGAAAGATCATAGTAAAATCTCATCTCCATGTATTACGGTCAAGTTGCTCTATTTTGATAGGGTAATATATATAAGTCCAT
This sequence comes from Larix kaempferi, assembly GCA_027924585.1. Lineage (NCBI taxonomy): Eukaryota > Viridiplantae > Streptophyta > Pinopsida > Pinales > Pinaceae > Larix > Larix kaempferi. The sequence continues at coordinate 6,596,354 of BSBM01001321.1, read as the reverse complement.
AGTTTTATGTATTCATTCTCAAGAATGTTGAATATTGCATGTCGCACATCTTCTCCAAATTTTCTTGTGTAAATGTTGTTTACATTTACGGTCTGTAAAATAAATCAATATTTCCAAATAGTTCATAGTGGTAAAATTTCTATTTTAACAAGGAGTAGCTTTGCGTAAGCTTCATTTAAATGTTTTTGGTTTGTATGTCTTAGCAAGAAATATTTCAATATAAAGTTTGTTTAAGAGTTCCACGAAGTTAAGAAGTAACGTGGAGTAAAAAGGATCTTCAAGTCAAGAAGTCCACGAAGTAAAAGTATTTTGTGAAGTTAAGAACTTCGCATAAATGTGAAGTTGTGAAGTTGCGAATTTAATTTATGCGAATTTAACTGCGCATAAATGCGAAGTAAATTTATGAAATGCGAAGTTAATTTCCGACAAGCTAGTGTTCGACGAAGTTAAATTGCTCGGCGAAGTGAAATCCTAAGCGAAGTGAAATTTGGGGTTCCCTATTGTATGATTGACGAAGTCAAAACCGAAGAAAAGAAAACTTTCATTTACTGCGTAGCTCATCCAATTAACTACACGGTGTGATTTTCCCTTGAAAATAGGCCGCAATCATAAAAGGAATGCACAGTAAACCATAAAATGGATTATTCTCTCTGATCTATTTTAAAATACAAAGTAATCATCAATAATAATATTTCCTTGGAACTGAACCATGGGGATTAGAGCTCGAAGAGCTATTTCGTATTCACATATATTTACAAATAAACAATAATTCTTAATAAAAATTCATGAGAAGTGAAATGTAGATTAACAAACTTCTTTCAAACTATAGGTTCGCGACCATTAAAGGTACGACCGATGGTTGGAAGGGGCCACAATATAATTCGGATATCAACTTATTACAAACAGAAATTCTGGGTATTGAACCCTCGAAACTATTTTACATTTGAAACCTATAGGAAGGGTATAGATCCCACAAACCTTTGGGCGAGTATTAAACCTCTAAACATGTAAACAATGATTATACCAATTAATTTAGTAGAGCCGAGTTCAGCCGAGTTCTTTCTTCTTCGTTCTCAAAATGAGACTTCTTGTAAGAAACATACCATGGAAAAGGAATAAAATTCCAAACATTGCCCTTCAAGCTTCAGATATTTTAGAGCCACGATAGAATGTGGGATTAGCACAAGTTAGGTATGAACAAATGTGAAGTTCTAGTCAATAAATGATACACCGAGGCCAGTAAAACAAAAGGGTATGAGATAAGGCAAGCTAATTAAAAATTTATTACCTGTGATGCCAATAGATTGGAAGCAAAGCTCAAAGTTACAACAGTTTGTAGTTGGTCTCCTCTAACTCCCGTGAGAAGAATTGTATCATTGGTTAAAAAATTCGAGCATTAATACCAAATGCTAGCGAAAAAAAATCTACAAAAAATCGTTGAAACTCAATGGCAAGAATCAACAAATACGAGCTTAAGAACAAACCCTCTAGTAGTTACCTTGGAGCCAAGCCCCGAAAATGAGCTCCTCTCACGCTATCAATGCATAATAACCTTGAATTCTCCCAAATTGAACTCTACAGCTGCGAAGTACCCAAGGAATAGCACACTCCTTTAGTGAATTGTTAGTGCAATCTAGGTGGAAGGACGTGGTGCATACCCACTATCATGTAGCCATATTCCATCCACGTGCATGTGATCACATTAATGAAGCCACTAAGATGTGAATATTATTGTATAGAAACGGATTTCCCCATAGTTACTAATCGGAGTGATTTTGAATAAGTGTTAACCCTTTATTGTTATAGTGTTTGTGCTAGGAAAGATCACTTTCCCCCTTATAGCTCATGTTGTAAAGTAATATAGAAGCTTAGTTAACCTTCCATGGGAAACTTTATATCCTCTATATGTATTTATATCCTCTTTGTGAAGAAATGCAAGAATCAATTTGATTGAGTTGTAGTAATAGTTCAAAGTTACTCTATTGGTTGATTTCTGAGACAAATGTTGTAGCATTAATAGTGAATATCATTGCCTCCATTCATCAAAGTGATATTAGATATAAGATCAATAAGTTATCCCCCACGACTTATTGTCCAACTGCAGTATGCAATCTACATAAAAGAGTATAGTCGAGTAGAAGAACCACCACGTTGTGAAGTGAGGGGGGTAGTTAGCAAAGTAGATTTGCTGCAAGTGGTTGAAGGATTTATCAATGTCAGGTTGTGAGGCCATTGTGAGAGGAAGCTTTGCAAGTCATTTTTCAAAACTAAGTCACAATTGTTGTAATTGTGTCAAGGAGAGATGTCATTTAGAAAGATTCATTGTAGCCTCCATTTAGAAGGGTTGAGGAGCCAAGGTCGCTTGGATAAGTGGTTGCAACATAGATCTAGAAGTAGCCATCATTACCAAATAAAAGTTGATTCGGTATGAACTGGTGGTTCACTTGAAGTATTCTATTTCTATAAGTGATCTAGATGGATATCGGTGGCCACCCACCTATTACACTGGGTCAAAACAATTTCCCATTTTGGCAATTTTCTAGTAATTTTTCTACGGTTTTTCAGGTCCTAAACTTACAGGGCCATTTTGAGGCCTTAAATGACGTTTTTTGGTGATTGGGGGGGGGGGATTTGTTTGCCATGGATTACCTTATTCCCCAATTGAAAGTTGTAAATATCATATATACCTTTCCAACGGGCTATCGAACGCCCCAAATAGAGATCGTATGAAAAAGTTATGACCCCGGGAAGTTGACTATTCAACTAACCACCTTGGGGTCGTAAAATTTATGACGGTTCATCTTCTAGGGTTAGGTTTTTGGATGTTTCGGATTCTTTCCCTCATGCTTATGATAAATAGGCCCTTTCAACCTCTTTTTGTATTCATCTTGGCACGAATGAGCATAGAGGCCACATCTCTTCTCAGAGATATCTACCACCACTCTAGCTGTTTTATTTTATAGGCGGTTCTATTTCCGCTATTTAATAGAATATGTGTTTATAGTATCACTGCATTTCTTTCCATATATATGTGTATGCGAATATATATATGCTCTTTCATTTCGTTCTCACATAAATATGGATAAGTGGTATCGTAGCAATCTTCTCTTTGATTGTTTCTTGGTGCATGTCCCCGACGAGGTGAGGATATAGAGAGTTGGGTATTGAACTAGTTTCACTTGGGGATTATTACTTTCGCCGCCCCAAACTGCCTCCCATGGTGGAATAAAAGAGAGATGACGGAGAAAGAGATCCTATCAATTTGTTGCTTGAGGAATCCATCGCGCGAAAGAGGAATGAGATGATGGATACTTTCTCCTAGGTCCTTCAACGCATGTTGACGATAGCAGATACACCTTCAACGAGTAGTCATTTCAAAGATGCGAATCCCTTCAAGGTATAAGTTAAATTTGATATCCCTTTATTTGAAGGCCAGATCGATGTTGATGCCCTAAATAAATGGTTGAATCTACAAGAAGGGTATTTCTCTGTCCACAATTTTTTCGATAGGGAAAATATCATCTTTGCGCTCCTCAAGGTTGTCCCCCATGTCAAAAATTGGTGGAAAACTTATTGTGAGAAAAACTCATCAGATGAGTCTCGATTGTTTGAGGCCAATCCACTTGGGCCTCTTTTATAGATGTTGTTAAGGAACAATATTACCCTGTGGGAAACTATGATGACTAGTACAAAAAAGGACCATTCTACGTCAAGAGAGGGACCAAACGGTGTCAGAGTACACCAACAAATTTCATACCTTGGGCACAAAGATGGGTATCAAGGACTTCGAGCGGAACCTAGTACTAAAATATCGTAGTGGACTACACCAGTACATATGAACAGAGATGGAATTCCTGGACATCTCTTCACTTCGATCTGCCTATCGGTATGTTATCAAAATTGAGTAGAAATTTTAGCAAAAGAACAAGCACGACTTCGAACCTATGCAGAAGCAAGGAAAGGGAAACTCTGGCTTGCAGAACACGGGAAATGGAAAGGATAACTAGTCCCAACCACAAGTGAATAAGGGTAATGGAAATACAAACAAGGACACCGGAAAGTGGTGCGAGTTCCACAAAATCCCTTGGCACAACATTGATGAATGTCTCTTAAAATAGTCATTGGTGGCTGAGATCACAACTTCAGAATCAGATCCCAGTTTTGATTCTAATTCAGAACCCAATGTCATAGCCGTAAACAAAGGGAAGCAGATCATTTATGTAGAACCCAGTGTCACTATTGCTACCATAGAGATTCAACCAGAGGAACCTGAAGAGTCAGAGGTAGAGGAGAGACTCTTCCACTCATAGATGTGTGTGAAGGGAATTCCCCTACATTTTGTGTTGATGTATTTGTAACTTCGGAAGATATTCACTTGTATATTGTATGTATTACATTTGTACTTTATTGTATCCCCAATAGAGATGTATTATTCCTCCGATTGGAAGTGTCATCATGTGTACTTGTAAGTGTCGCAAGTTATATTGTAAGTGCCGTAACTTATACTTGATGGGTTATTAGACCACCTTGTTGGGGTTGACCCTGTATGAGTCATGTGGGTCAAAGGTTTATTAGACCACCCTATTGGGGGTCATCCCAGTCAGAATTATGTTATGTGGTTAAGTTAGGGCCGATCTAGTTGAGTAAATGTCAAGTGATGCAGTGTATAAATAGAGAGTGTGTCTCTCTCATTTTACACATTCTATTGTTCACTCACTTTGCATTAGTGAGAGGAGAGGAGGGTGCGCAAAAGTGGAGGAGGAGCATGCTACTATAGATATCTATCTATTGGATTTGATCATGGTGATCATTTTATTGATGCTTATTCTATCTCTGGGGAAGTTGCGGGGTATTTCACCTTCTTGGTTTTCCCCGGTGAAATGTTTTGTGTCTCTTGTCTCTTGTCTCTTATGCTTGAGATGATGTGCATGTTGTTATTTCAGTTAAGATCCTAGATCAGAATGTATTAAATTCTGAAAAACTAACATGGTATCAGAGCTATCCTGAAAGAAGGCATGGTATGGAATTTATGACACTTGTTACACTTGCGAAGCTAGGGCTTTACATAGCAAAAACCAGTCATCATAGAACTTTCGCTATAAATTCATTTTGAAAAAGTTTCAGGATCTGAAAATCTTACAGGTCGAAGATAAGATCCCCATGTACCTTGTTTCCAAAGGAGAACTTCTAATTCATTGTACTTTCATATTTATGATCTGTATAATATAGGGTTTTTGCCCCTTCCAGATCTCAATCATAAACATGTGACCTAGGAAAAAAGGTCACAACTTGGGATAGGAAGCTCCAAATGAAATTTCGTAAAAAGTGGCAGGTAGGGCACAGACTGTAATTTCACAGGTCCAATTTGCAGAGGCCGAAATGGAACCAGTGATGTGGTACTTCATACAAGTTTGCTCTCCTGTTTTATCCCATAAATAGGTCACGTTGCAACACTTGGCATAACTCTCTCTTAGAGAATCCATTTGAGGTCAGACCTGTGGGGTTGGAAAGATAACAAGTCAAGATACCACAGGAAGAATTTTCAAACCCTGTATATCTGAAATTTCAGTGTTACACTAGAAACAATCAGGTGCATATTTCTGTCAAAACAGAATTGGATTTTGAGCACCTTCATTCATGGCTCCGAGAATTTAGGGTTTCGGAGAATGTTGGAATTTTTTTTTATTGGAGACCACGGCTGGATGCTCCTCATCAAAATCGAAATTTAGATACCAAGATAAAATTTTTTGGTTGGGAAGAAGGCCGTGCTTGATCAAACCCTAGTTTGGGACTTTGACCGGAAAAGTGGAAAATTAGGGCTTCTACAAAAGTTGGAATTTTTGAATTCTGTGACCATGTCTGGAAGCTCCTCAAGAAAATCAAATTTTAGAGATTTGGATCAAACCTTTTGGTTGGGTGAAGCTTCTGGAAAATCAAACCCTAATTTAGGGTCCTCCCTAGTGAATCCAAAAATCTAAAAGGCAATTTTGAGGGGTGAAACTTTGCAGTTTTCAAATTCTGAGTATACCAGCTTGACCAGCTCAGCAAGGTGCATCTTTCTATCTTTTCAGAAGTTTGAAATTCAAAGTTTGAATTTTTAGGGTTTCTCTGACAAACCCTAACCCAGCTCCAGATCCAGTTTCAACAAATCAAAGTGGATTGGGTTAATCCTAGAAGAGAATGGATTGGTCACTTGCATAAGTGAAGAAGTTCCCGTTTCAGAGGGAGATGAGGCTAAGGCCTTACATAAGAAGATTACAAGTAATCTCAACATGTATGACTTATAGGTATGTTTCGAATTCTATTCATGATTAAGTTTATGATATGTTTGTCATCATTAAGGTTAGTACAATCTTGATTAATCTTAGACTTGTCGTATCACCTTAATAAAAATATGAATGCATGATAGAAGATATTCATTGATTAAGGTTATAACACTTATGATTGTACTAATACATTGTGGTGTTGTATGAGGATGATGTTGTTCGCTAATATGAAAGGTACATCTAGAAAGACAAATCATGTTCTAGTTCAAGAACACCATGGTGACATGAAGACAAAGATTAATCCATTGTCATGGATCACATAGAATATCTACTTACGAGGTATGTATAACTTGGTTCTATAATGGTTAACCTATGAGATATGCAGGTTACTAGCACAAGTCATTTAAGAGAACAAGAAGACATCATGTGGGTATGTTAGACATAACCAGCTAACATATTAATCTAGGTATGTTTTTCCTATATCAAGTTAGAATCCTACCTTGTGATAGGATCTCTTAGATAAGTATACTTGGCATGATTGATAATGATTATTCATGAAGTTATAGCTTTGAGTAATCATGGGTTTAGGCATAGTATGCTTCTTACTTTGATTGATGATATGACTAACCAGAAAAGTCCTATGGTCAAATAGGAATATGCATGAGTAAAAGAATTGTGATAAATTATCTGTGTATGAAATGATCTTGACCATACATGTTTAAGATTACTTAGAATCATAATGTTTTTGTATTAGATTATACTAATGAATGTATGTATGAGACCTCGAGTATAACACAATGATGATACTAGTAAGTATGCATAGTGATCAAGGATGGATATAAGTTCAAGGATAGGTAATCCAGGAAGCAAATATTGAGAGGGAGTCCACCCTAGAACCAAACAAAGATAAGTATTTTAACTGTCATTTCTTGCATACTTGTTTGTTTAAATAATATTGTTCAATGATGTTCCTAGACTTAGGGTGTGTATTATGCATATTAGAATAATTGCATTAATGAACAGTATACTACTAATATGCATGTGATGGGTAAGTGGCCTGTGGCACTGTACAACATTACATTGCTACTTATCTAGAATGAAACCTCTTTGCTGACATGTTGGGAGTTGTGCACACTCTTAACAATGTTCTGGTAGAGATTGGAAGGCATCTAGAAAGTTACGGGATATGGATAAATGTTGTATTGAAGCATTGGCTAAATTAATTGCATGACTGTATGACATATTTCTTTATGTGTAAGAATTTGTTCTGAAAACTATGAGATGTTTCTAATCATGCAATTTAACTTGTCTTGTAGGAAAGATCGTATACCATCACCTACAAAAGAAGGACTACAACATTTGTTCCAGCAACAAAGCTATCTATTGAAGATATTGAAGTTCCCAGGATCCGGGATGAAGTAATGGAAGAATACCATGATCTGTCGATCATGAAGAAATATTTTTGGGATGTGGTCCCAAGACCAGATGGGAATTCTATTGTGACTTCCAGAGATCAAGCATGTTGCAGATGGCAGAATAGAGAAATACAAAGCGAGATTTGTAGCTCGTGGCTTCTCCTAGAAAAGGGAATAGACTATGAAGAGACTTTTTCTCTTGTAGCCAGACACACTTCCATCAGATCAGTACTTTCTCTGGCTGTAGTGATGAAATGGAAGATACACCAGATAGATGTCAAGACAACTTTCTTGAATGGTGTAGTCGAGGAGGAAGTGTATGTGGAGCATCCACTTGGTTTTGAGACACATGATAGATTCATATGTGTGCAGGTTGAAGAAAGCCTTGTATGGCTTGAAGCAAGCTCCTAGGACTTGGTATGGTGTAGGATAGACAACTTTCTATCCAGTTTGGGCTTTACCAAGAGTAAAGCAGATTCCAACCTTTACTACAAGGTTGAGGAAGGCAATCCAGTGATACTATTCTTGTATGTGGATGACCTGTTTGTTACAGGTGAGGATAGATTGATTTCCGACATGAAGAGGAATCTTGATGTTGAGTTTGAGATGAAGGACTTGGGTATGATGCACTACTTTCTAGATATGCAGGTGTGGCAGAGCACAGATGGAATATTCCTTGGAAAAGGGAAGTATGCAGAAGAGATCCTGAAGAGGATCGGGATGATGGACTGCAAGGCCATGGCCACACCTATGGTATTGAACCTGAAGCTTCTGTGTCATGCTTCATCTGAGTTGGTTGATGTCACGGTGTATCATCATATGATTGGGTCCTTGATGTACCTGACATACACGAGACCAGATATTTGCTTTGCGGCGAACACATTGAGCCAGTTCCTGACGGATCCCATAGGTGTTCACCTGGTTGTTGTAAAGCATATGCTGAGGTACCTGAAGGGTACAGTTTATTAAGGGCTCAAGTATGATGTGAATCAAAAGGTTAAACTGGAGGGTTATATTGTTTCAGATTGGGCAGGCAGGGATGCAGATAGGAAGAGCACTTCTGGGTGCTGCTTCAGTATGGGATCAGGTATGATCTCTTGGTTTAGAAGGAAGTAGTTCTGTGTAGCACTGAGTACAGCCCAAGCAGAGTATGTTGCATCTTGTTCGGCTAGTTGTGAGGCAGTATGGCTAAGGAAGCTACTGTCTAATTTATTTGATCTCCTGTTGGGTGCTACTGGTATATTTTGTGACAACCAGAGTTGTGTGAAGCTGTCTAAGAACCCGGTGTTCCATGACAGGTTGAAGCACATTGAGATCAAATATCACTATATCAGGGATATGGTGCAAAGAGGAGCAATGAAGCTCTTGTATGTTGCGACGGATAAGCAGATAGTCGATGTGTTGACCAAGCCACTGGCCAGAGTGAAGTTTGAGTACTTTAGAGAGAGGCTTGGTGTACTTCAGATCGAGATTCCTTCCAAGGGGAAGTGATGAGTCCGAAGACACAGATGCACATGATCCATTCTCACATGGTGGTAGGTGTGTCCTCCCATGGCTGTGATATAAGTGCTGTGCCATTCGAGCATGGTTGAAGTGTGTCTTCCCATGGCTGCGATATAAGTGCTGTTCCATTCGAGCATGGTTGAAGTGTGTCTTCCCATGGCTACGATATAAGTGTTGCGCCATTATCGCATGGTTGAAGTGTGTCTTCCCATGGTGTAGATATAACTGTTGAGCCTTTCACGGATGGTTGAAGTGTGTCTTCCCATGCCGATGAGTGTAACTGCTGTGTGATGTGCATTTGGGTTGTGCTTCGTGGACGATGAGATGATCTGAAGATGATGAGGTGAAAGTATGGTACACAGGTTTTGCAGAGGCATATAATCAGTCCTGATATGCTCTTGCAGGTTTTGCAGAGGCAGTGTAATCATTCCTGGGATATCTTGTAGGTTTTGCAGAGGCAGTGTAATCAGTCCTAAGGTGTACCTACTTGATGGCCTTCTCACTGAGATGACATGATCAGTATGATCATGAGTATCAGGATGATACTCCATGGTCGTGGACAAGTTGTGCAGTTGCATGTAAAAGATCTTGGGAGATCCGATAGGTTGAGCCATGTGCTCGTAATCAGTCCTGGGATGCTCTTTCGAGGTTTTGCCATGACCAAATGTAATATTGACCTGGGAGATATGATAGGTTGAGCTGTGTGCTCGTAATTAGTCCTGGGATGCTCTTTCGAGGTTTTGTGGAGGTCACATATAATATTGCCCTGGGAGATCCGATAGGTTGAGCAGTGATCTCGTAAAAGTCTTGGGATGCTCTTTCGAGGTTTTGTTGATGCACGTAATAAGTCTTGAGGATTCCACAGTATGGCCAGTGATGATGAAGATCTACAGGTGGTGGGCCTACATCCAACATGAAAAAGGGCTGGCTGTATAGAGCTTCCTACGATGAGAAGAATGATGAGATAGCACCAGTGATCGAGATGACGAGTACAACAGTAGTGACGATGATGATTCGTGATCCAGTGACGATGATCCAACTCCAGTATTGAATACTTGTGCCTATATGTATTGATGACTTGTGTCAAGAGAATAAATTCCTAGTTAAGAGGGAGTGTTGATGTATTTGTAACTTCGGAATATATTCACTTGTATATTGTATGTATTACATTTGTAATTTATTGTATCCCCAACGGAGAAGTATTATTCCTCCGATTGGAAGTGTCGTCATGTGTACTTGCAAGTGTTGCAAGTTATATTGTAAGTGTCGTAACTTATACTTGATGGGTTATTAGAACACCTTGTCAGGGTTGGCCCTGTATGAGTCATGTGGGTCAAAGGGTTATTAGACCACCCTATTGGGGGTCATCCTAGTCAGCATTATGTTATGTGGTTAAGTTAGGGCCGACCTAGTTGAGTAAATTTCAAGTGATGTAGTGTATAAATAGAGAGTGTGTCTCTCTCATTTTACACATTCTATTGTTCACTCACTTCGCATTAGTGAGAGGAGAGGAGGATGTGCACAAGTGGAGGAGGAGCATGTTGCTGTAGATATCTATCTCTTGGGTTTGATCATGGTGATCATTATATTGATGCTTATTCTATCTCTGAGGAAGTTGCGGGTTTTTTCACCTTCTTGGTTTTCCCCACTGAAATGTTTTGAGTCTCTTGTCTCTTGTCTCGTATGCTTGATATGCTGTACATGTTGTTCTTTCAGTTAAGATCCTAGATCAGAATGTATTAAATTCTGAAAAACTAACATTTTGTTGTGGACAGCGGAAACCAAAAGAATCTGATATCATAAGAAGTCATCAAGAGATTGGATCTACCAATAACACCACACCCGAAACCATACACCATTGGTTGGATAATTCAAGGATGAGGTATCCATGTCAGTCATCAATGCCTCCTACCATATGGCATCAATCCCTTCAAAGATGAGGTATTGTGTGATGTGTCCCCACTTGAAGTATGTGATGTTCTTTTAGGATAGCCATATATGTGGAAGTGTCATGATGTATATTAATCACAACCTCGTAATTTCATTGTCACTTTTGGAGGTCAACTCTATCGGATACTAGAGATAGTTGCACCTACCCCAACCAAGCAGTGCAGGAAGCTAATATCCCACACTAGGAAATTTTCCCTATTCTCAATTTCCACTGAAGGAGAAAATCATATCACAGAGACATCCACAACCTCTGCACATGATCCCTCTACTCAATAGAAACAAGAAGAACACAAAATCATTGCAACATCGTCTATATGGGTACCTCTACAGTGCAATGCCATGCATTCAAGGTGCTCCTCCTGAAATAAATCATCCACACCGGTACAGACCAAGGATAAAAAAACAACCAAAATTGTTGGGCAGATCCAGTGCATCCATCAACAACAATTACAACCCTCTGAAGATATCAAAGAAAGGAAGCCTTTTCACTTAAGCAAATGTCGCACCAGGAGCTCAACTCAACACACAGTTCGACATATGATAAGGGATTTGATGCAATGGAGACCATTGCTTTCTAAGGGGGGAGGAATTATCTAGATGGATATCGGTGGCCACCCAACTATTCCACTAGCTCAAAACAGTTTCCCATTTTGGAAACTTTCTAGTAATTTTTCTACTGTTTTTTGGTTTCTAAACTTCTGGGGCCCTTTTTAGGCCCTAAACGACATTTTTTGGAGATTCGGGGGGGGGGGGGGGGGGGAATGGTTTTCACTAACATACTTTATCCCTTGATTGAAAGTTGTCAATCTCAGCTATACCTTTTTAATGGGTTATCAAATGCCCCGAATGAAGATCGTATGCAAAATTTATGACCCCGCGAAGTTGACTGTTCAACTAACCACCTTGGGGCCGCAAACTTTATGACGATTCATCTTCCAGGGTTAGGTTTTTGTATTTTTGTGATTCTTTCCCTCATGCTTATGATAAATAGGCCCTTTCATCCTATTTTATTTATTTATCTTGGCATAGATGAGCATAGCGGCCACATCTCTTCTCAGAGATAGCTACCACCATTCTAGTTGTTTTATTTTACTATCTATTCTGTTTCCGCTATTTAATAGAATATGTGTTTACTGTATCACTCTGTTTCTTTCCATATATCCGTGTATGTGGATATATATATGATCTTTCATTTTTTTCTCACATAAATCCAGATTAGTGGTATCATAGCAATCTTCTCTTTGATTGTTTCTTAGTGCATGTCCCCGACGAGGTCAGGATATAGAGAGTTGGGTATCGAACTAGTTTCACTTGGGCAAGATCACTCTCGCCACCCCAAATGGCCTCCCATGGCGGAAGAACAGGGAGATGATGGATCAAGAGATCCCATCAAGTTGTTGCTCGAGGAAGCCCTTGCGCGACAGAGGAACGAGATGATGGATAATTTCTCTTAGATCCTTCGATGCATGTCGACGGCGGCAGATACACCTTGAATGAGCATTCGTTTCGGAGATGTGATTCACTTCAAGGTACAAGTTAACTTTGATATCCCTTTATTTGAAGGCCAGATCGATGTTGATGCCCTAGATAAATGGTTGAATCTACTAGAAGGGTATTTCTTTGTCCACAATTTTTTCGACATGGAAAAGAAACCTTTGCGCTTCTCAAGGCTGTTCCCCATGTCAAAAATTGGTGGGAAACTTATTGTGAGAAAAACTCATCAGACGAGTCTGGATTGTTTGAGGCCAATCCCACTTGGGCCTCTTTTATAGATGTTGTTAAGGAACAATATTACCATGTGGGAAACTATGATGACTAGTACAAAAAATAGACCATTTTGTGTCAAGAGAGGGACTAAACGATGTCGGAGTACACCAACAACTTTCATACCTTGTGCACAAAGCTGGGTATCAAGGACTCCTAGCGGACCCTAGTACTGAAATATCACAGTGGCCTACACCGGTTCATAGGAACATAGATGGAATTCTTGGACATCTCTTCACTTGGATCTGCCTATCGGTATGCTGTTAAAATTGAGTAGAAATTTTAGCAAAAGAACAAACGCGACTTCGTACCTATGCAGTATCAGGGCAAGGGAAACTCTAGCTCACAGAACACGAGACAAGGACAACTCTATCGGATACCAGAGATAGTTGCACCTACCCCAACCAAGTAGTGTAGGAAGATAATCTCCCACACTGGTAAAATTTTTCCTATTCGCAATTTCCACTGAAGAAGAACATCATATAACAGATACATCCATAACCTATGCACATGATCCCTCTACTTAACAGAAATAAGAAGAACACAAAGTCATTGGAGCATCGTCTATCTGGGTACCTCTACAGTGCAAGGCCACGCATTCAAGGTGCTCCTTTAGAAATAAATCATCCACACCGGTGCAGAAAAAGGATAACACAACAACCAAAATTGTTGAACATCTCTAGTGCATCCATCAACAACAATTACAACCCTCTAAAGATGTCAAAGAAAGGAAGCCTTTTCACTTCAGCAAATGCCGCACCAAGATCTCAACTCAACACATAGTTTGACATATGATAAGGGATTTGACACAATGGATACCATTGATTCCTAAGGGGGAAGGAATGATCCAAATGGATATCGGTGGCCATCGACCTATTCCACTGGCTCAAAATAGTTTCCCATTTTGGAAATTTTCTAGTAATTTTTCTACGGTTTTTCAGGTCCTAAACTTTTGGGGCCGTTTTGAGGCCCTAAATGACATTTTTTGGAATTCGAGGGGGAAAATGGTTGCTAACGGAATATAGTAGCACCCAATCAGAATTTTTAAATCTCATATATACCTTTCCAACGGGCTGTCGAGTGCCCTAAACAAAGATCGTATGCAAAATTTATGACCTCGAGAAGTTGATTGTTCAACTAACCACCTTGGGTCCACAAACTTTATGACGGTTCATCTTCTAGGGTTAGGTTTTTGGATGGCTTGGATTATTTCCCAAATGCTTATGATAAATAGGCCCTTTTAGCCTCTTTTTTGTATTCATCTTGGCACGAATGAGCATAGCGACCACATCTCTTCTCAGAGATAGCTACCACCATTCTAGCTATTTTATTTTACAGTATGTTCTATTTCCACTCTTTAATTGAATATGTGTTTACTATATCACTCTTTTTATTTCCATATATATGTGTATGTGAATATATATATGCTCTTTCATTTCGTTCTCACATAAATCTGGATGAATAAGATAAAGAGAGGGAGATGCAAAAGAAGGAGAGGTATATTCAATGTTTTATTACCTCTGTTGATCTATTTAGTGTGGGATATCTATTGATAGAAATCATATATCAACTTTGTTATTAATCCTTATCATAAGATATGAAGCATTGAATTATAGTCCTATTCATGGAGTTTCTTCTTATAAAAATATATATTAGATAGTTTATTAAACAAATAACAAGTTTTTTCTGGAAAAGGAAAAAGATTTTGTTTTGTGTTTAGTTAAAAATAATCATGGCTTCAAGCAGTCATATCCTCACACATCCATAGATCGACATGCTTACAAGGAATAATTATGAAGTTTGGGTGATAAAAATTACATTGTTGCATTCATAGGATGTTTGTGATTTCGTAGTTTATGGGTATCAAAAACTACCTGATTAGGAAACTAAGCAAGCCTTGAAAAATGATAAAAAATATCAGCTAAGAGAGAACATGGATACGGATGAAAAATTACTCTCTCTCATCCAAAATTTCTTGTATGGTAGTTCATTTCCCTAGATCTTAGCAAGAAAATTCTCAAAGATAGCTTGGGACATTTTGGAGACAAATTATCTAAGAATTACCCAGGAAAAGATAGTAAAATTGTAGAATCCGAGAAAATATTTTTAGAATTTGAAAGTGAAAGAGTCAAAATATATGGATCTCTATATTAGTAAAGTCATTAACATTGTAAACCAATTAAGAAATCATGGTGAAGGCTAGTTGACCAAAAAGTGGTAGAAAAGGCTCTTGGTTCTATGCCCAAAAAAATTGTTGTAGTTGTAGTGATTAAGAACTCTAAGGAATTGAGTAAGCTATCAGTACAGGAGATATTGAAATATTTTCTTTTCCATGAATGAAGAATAAATAGGAATGATTATTTCCTTTTAGAAAATTCTTTCAGATCCCGAGCTTCTATCTCTAGAGGTAGAGGCAAGGTCAACATACTCATTGGTAAAGAGATGGTAAGGATGATTTAGAACAAGAAATAACATCACATCAAAAGCTTCACATTTCAAGGGTGATAAATAGTAGAAGATCATAGCAAAATTATAAGTATGACAAATCTAGATTCAAGTGTTTCTATTCCAATAAGCTAGGTCATTATGGACATGAATATGGAAGGAAGAAAGGTGACCTAAGAAAATCAAGTGCAAACTATTCTAACACATATAAAACTAATGTACATTCCTTATTCCTTACCTGTAATGCTACACAAGAAACTTCCAAATATATATAGCTTATATATAGTGGGTGTAGAAATCATATGGCATGCAACGGAAGTCTAATTTCAAAACTATATGGATTAATAAGAACTAAAATCAAATTAGGAACTAGTAATGTTGTCAATGTAATATAAAAAATAATGGTCAACATTCTAACCAAACAAGGTAAAAAAAGGTAAAATCCACTGTATATTATGCCTAGAGTTTGAAACATATCCTCATCAATGTAGGCCAGCTTACCTACAAAGGGTATAAAGTAATATTTAAGGATGATGAATGTTCAACCTTTGAGAGATCTCCTAGTAAGAGGTTAACGACTAGAATTCAAATGAAAAAGAATATGATGTATCCTCATGTTATGAATTATGGTAGACACAATGCTTCATTTTCCCAGAAGGAAACATGTTTATATCAGTACTGGTTGTGGCATCTCAGGTTTTGTCATATCAATTTTGGTGGACTAAATTGATTTCAAAAGAATGAAATGGTTAAAGGTATACCTCCCATTCAAGAGCCAATATGTTCATGTGATAGTTGCATTCTAGGAGAGAAACGCAGGGATAGTTTCCCTAAAGGAGTGTCTTATAGAGCTAGGGTACCCTTAGAATTGTTTCATGCATATCTATGTGGTCCAATGAAAACTTCTAGACACTGTGAGGAATTTACTACTTCCTAACCTTTTATAGATGATTGCAACAAAAATACCTGACTATATTTTCTTGTGAATAAATCTAAAAATTTTGACAAGTTCAAGGAATTTAAGGCTTTGATGGAAAGGAAAAGTGGCCATCATATTAAAGTGTTTAAAATCAGAAAAATCCGGTGAATATAATTCAAATGATTTTCAAGAATATTACAAGTAGGATGCCATCAAAAGACATTTTACAACAAGATATAAACCACCTCAAAATGGTGTACTAGAAAGGAAAAACATAACCATTATTAATATGTCTAGAAACATGTTGAAAGAAAAACATTTTTCAAATGGTTATTGGGGAGAAGAAATAGCTTTATTTGTTTATGTATTGAATATATATCCCACCAAAAGTGTTAAAAAGAAGTGCACAAGAAGCATGGGCATGTTTGTTCTATAGTGTAGATCATCTAAGAATACTTGGTTGTGTGGAATATGCTCATGTGCTTGAAGAACCAAGGAGAAAATTAGATGACATAAGTAAGAAATGTATTTTCCTTGGGTACAATGAGTTGTCTAAGACATACACATTGTGTAATCCAATCACCAAGAAATTAATTCTCAATAGAGATGTAAAGTTTAAAGAAGAATAAGCATGAGATGGAAGTATAGAGAAGACTATAGTTGTTGGAGTAGAAATACCTCAAATAGAACATGAAGCATATTTGTAGATTACAAGGTGGAAAACAAGGTTCACTATCCCAATCATTAGTTAGGGGTACTCCAATAAGGACCCCAATCAATTTTTTTCAAGGTGATTCATCTAGCCCAATTGGTCATTGTGCTCCTAGTCCTCATTCTAGTTATGAATTTGAACCTACTTTTGCTTCCTTAAAGTTTAGAAGGATGCAATGTTTAAAGGGAATTTATGATCAGTTGGATGTGCATTCAAATTTTCCGTTACTTTCATGGCAACCTATATATTTTGAAGAAGTAGTTAAAGAAGATAATTCAGTTAGGGAAATGGATGAAGAGATGGATTCCGTTGAGAATAATGATACATGGGATATAGTAGATCTAATAGAAGGTAAATATGCATTGGATTTAAATAGGTTTAAAAAACCAAGTTCAACGAGCGAATGGAGATTTTGAAAAGTACAATTCCAAATTGGCGGAAAAAAGTTTTCCGCAACAACATGGAATTGATTATGATGAAACCTTTGTACCAATATCAAGGTTAGATATATATAGTGTTTTCTTTTCCATAATATCTCAAAACATATCAAAATATTATCAGATGGACATGACTTCATCATTCTTAAATGATATTGAGAAGAAGAAGTGCATGTGGAGAGATAAATGTTTATAAAATAAAAGGAATTGAAGATAAGGTGTACATATTGCAGAAATATCTCTATGGGATTTAGTAATCTCGAATAACTTAGTACAATATAATTGATTTGTATTTGATTAGAAATGGATCTAATAAAATAAGCAATGAGCCCACTATATATACAAATTTAAATCAAAAAGGAAAAATTATGATTATTTGTTTGTATGTTGATGATATGATCTTCACAAGAAATATGTCAGTAGAAAAGGTCAAATCAACCATGAAACAAGAATTTGAAATGTTTGATTTGGGTTCATGATATACTTCCTTGGTATTGAATTTATCCAATAATATTTAGGAATTTTTATGTGTCAAAAAATGTATGCTAAGGATGGGCTGAAGAGGTTTAGGATTTTGAAATGTAAAATAACACCAATATAAATAGAAATGGAGACAAAACTTAGCAAAGAAGATAATGGATCTATTGTTGATCCCACTTTTCTCAAGAGATTGGTTGGCATACTCATGTATCTCACTGCCACAAGACTAGACTTAATGTGTGCAAACGCTTGATTTATAGGTTCATGGAATCTCCAAAATACTCACATTGGCAAGTTGGAAAGAGTATCCTAAGATATATTGTCGGAGCAACATGATATAGCATATTATATTTCAACACTAGTGATGATTTTTTGGTTGGATATACTGATGGTTATTTTGAAGGTACCATGGACGAAATGAAGGGTACTTCTACTTATGTCTTTCATCTTGGTCCAGGTGTCATTTCATGGGAATCCAAGAAGAATCCCATTGTGACAATATCATAAGAATAAGTTGAGTATGTGGGAGCTATAGAAACAATTTGTTAAGTAGTCTCATTGCACAGATTATTAGATGATCTTAAACAAGGATAAGAAGGACCAACTCCAATATATTGTGAGAACATCTCAACTTGATAGCTTTTTCAAACAACCATGTCTTGCTCACTTTTTCACCAAATGAGCAAGCATATTTACAATAGATATCATTTCATTATAAAACTTGTATATACTGATGAAATTTACTTGGAACCTTGTAAATCAAAAGACCAATTCGATAACATACTTACAGATCCATTAGCAAGAGATGTTTTCGAGTTTCATAAACAAAATATAGGTGTTGTAAATGCTTAATAATTTAGATACAATAATTAAGAGGGTGTTGTAAATGATTAATCACATGGGAAGATGATTTTGCTAATTTAAATTCATCTTCTATCCATTTTAAAATTTTGTATGTGATAGATTATTCAATCTCAATTTCATAGTGGAAAGTTTTCAAAGTGAAAAAGCATGGATTTTTTGAGTATGTTACATAATCATGTTAGAATATTGTCATCATTCTCACTAGTTATATAAATATCTAGAATGATATGCATTGTGTGTTCCAAGCGTGACTGCTACTTAGATCTAGATATTGTATATAGACATATTTATTCACCTAAATCTTTCTAGAGAAAAAGTTTAGATTGTTCTAATCAGATCTTTATAGAATATCCTATATGTATTTATATCATATTTGTGAATCAATGAGGTCATATCACAGAAAGTTATAGTAACAACAAGGGTTTCATCTATTAGGTGTGTTTAAGATAAATGTTGTAGCATTTATAGTTAATCAATCTTCCTACATCTATAAAAGTGGTATCAGATCTTGGTTTAATCATTATCCTCCACCATTTATTATCCAACTGAAGTTTGTAATCTACGAATAAGGCACCATGTTTGAATAAAAGAAGAGCTTTGAAGTGAATCATCGAATAAAGGTTTGCGATCCATGGATTTTTCAACTATGAATGTTATTGAGGTCGAACCTAGGACCAAAAAAGGATTTCAAAGAATCCAAAAAATATACAATAGATTAAAGCCTCACACTGATTTAGTATTTTGTAGAAGAATTAAATTTATTCCACCCCCACCTTAGATCCTAAAGTAGAATCGACCTAGTTGGAATCCAAGGACAAAGCCACTCAAGTTCCAAAAGAATCCAACTCTGCTAAAGAAGTTCATGTATATCAATATCCTACCGAATCATGGCTATCAAAATGGAAGAAGAAGAAAAATAAAAGGAATCACTGACCAATGTCGAATAATTACCTACACAATTTTCATTTGTTGAGGGTTCTACCTCTATAATGTATGAAATAGATATGTTGTCTTTAAAATTGAGGTAAACCTATCATTTCAAATTGTGAACCTTTTCTCTAGGTAGTTTGCAATGATTACCCATGCCTAAGCTATGTTGTGAGGATTTATGTTTGCACTATGTGTGGATCCAAGTCTCTTAAGGCCAATTACAACAAGGATTTATTTTATTATTATTTAGAATTCATGTTAGGACTTAGAAAATTAGAGAGATATGATTGAGACATATCTATCCCAAATCCATCTATGGATCAATTAGCCTGTGCCTATTGAGATTGATGAGCACTGACCCAATTCATTATTCCTTGAAAATAAGATTGGATAAAAGAGATTCTATTCAACCCTCATATATTTCAATTTGTTTGTTGATTGAAAATTTGTGGCACATCCATGTATTTAGTTTGAAGCTTGGGATATCTATGGTTTTTATATGTTAAACAATGATTTGAAGTCTGAATTGTTGAGATGGTCTATTGGGAAAGCGAGTCACACCAATCTCCAAGAAGATATGTTAGTAGTGATGCAATCTTCAATCTCTCTAAAGGGCCAATTAAGTAGGGTATTAAATTAAAATATGACATGTATTGATCTTGCCTATGCAAATATATGTTAAGAGTGGCTTTCAAGTTAGAGAGGTGGCCATGAAGTGGATGTGTATTGGAATTCCAAAATAAAGTGTCCATGCAAAAGGAAAAGGTGCAACATTGAAGAAGGGAAGTCAAAGAAGTGTCAATTCCCCCTTTGTGTGAAGAGATAAGGAAGCATCATGTAGCACCAACAACAAAGGTTTAAATGCTCTCAAAGAATAGAATTGATGAGATAATGTTAGGTGAGAAAATGTCCAATTTTTTAAATATTTAAAATGGCCATGTTTATTGTAATATACCTAGTGGAGTTAAATAGTTTCGACTTAGAATTATGAAAGGAGGCTACATAGGTATTTCATCATAAAGTCGAGGCTACATAGGTATTTTAAAAAATATGATGAAAAGGAAAAGGCCACTCACAAAACAAAAAAAATAGAATTATTTTTGAGGAACTATATGACAGCATGAGTTTCACAAATGAGGTATCTAGAATGAAGGTTATGGTTGATAAAGACCTCACAGAAGATGAGATGGAATATGATAAAGGAAATATTGCATATTGTCTAGGAGAACTCCTTGAATCCATGGCATGTAAGCCAAAAGTTGAAGTTCAAAATTAGTATTAGCTCACCCAATGTTTGCTAAAGTTGAAAGAATTTGAGGAGACAATTTGTGAAAATGAAGATGATGTAGATAATCAATCTAGTATTTTTCTTGATTTTATAAATTTAAAGGATGAATAATCGAATGGGGGAGAAACAACAATACTAACCTATGATGATTTCCTCAACAAAGAGGACATAGATGAAAAAGTTGAGAAATAATATATTTTGAAGAGCATGCCCATGGAGGTAATTGATTAGTTTCATAATATTAGTATAACTGATTGTGCATGTACAACGAACGATGTAGAATCCTTGTAGGTTCTGTAGAAATTCAAGAAAATTTGAGGACAAGATTGAAATGAGGTAAAATGTTGCCATGGAGAAGTTTCACATTAAGAACAAAGGAGCCATCTTAATATCGCATATGAAGAACACAATAATGTAGGTTCTATAAATTAGGAAGAGGAAAACATTGTTGTTGATCATGAACTAAAATTTGATGAACCTTGTGAAGATTTTAAAGGTTTAGACAATATTCAAGATGTTGTAAGTAGTCCTAATTAGTCCTAAATGACATGAAGTAGAAGGAGATATTGCAAAAGAATGCTAGCTCAAGAAAAGGCTATGAACAATGAAGTAACACATATGGTTAAGCAAATGAACAAGATGAGAATTGAAAATGAGAGGAAATATGATGACGAGGAATATCTTAATGAAAAACAAGTCATTGAAATCAGAAGGGAGATGAAATTGATTTATAATTCGATGAATGGAGAGGAAAACCTGCTTGTGGTTGAAAGTAATGAAGATGAAACTACCATAAAAACAATAGGATCAATGAAAAGGAGGACAACCATTGAAGCTATTGAAAATTTTGAGGATGATAGAGAGAATCAAGTCATAAGACTTGCAAGAATAGATAAAGAATATTTTGATAAAATAAATATAACAATTTTTAATGTTGCAAAAAAAATGGAAAGGACTGAAACAATCATGCCTTTGGAGGCCACATAAGTGGAAAGCAAACTAGAAGGTGATGCAACACATGAATATGAGATCCATTGTGAAGATGGACATGCAAATAATGAAGTTGAAGTGTCTACCATTATAGTAGTAGGGGAAGATATGAACAAGAAAACTTTGCAAGTGAATAAAGAAGAGGACAAGAAGGAGACCCTTAATAATCTGTTTGTCTATGAATGTGCATGTATTGAAGACAATCAAGAAGTTGTGAGATATCAAATTGAAGAGAATTTTGAAAATAATTTTAAATGATAATTGAAAGAGAACATGTAAATGATATTCTTATGATGTGGAGCCTTGTGGAAATGAGGTACTATTATCAAATGATGATGTTGCAAAAAATATTTGAGCAGATTGATGTTAGCATGGAAGAACATAAGTATAGGAGATGAGTTTTTGATATGTCCTTGTTGCAGAAGTTGTTACTGATGAGGATTGAAATTGTAGCCCATGAAGTGAAGAGAACTTTGAATATTTTTTAGGGTAGTTGAATAGAAGAAGAAATAAAGATGATGATGGTGAGCGATACATGATGAAGAAAAGTAGACCGAGAGTAAAGATGAAGAAACCAACGTATACTTGGTACAAGGTATGGCATGTAGGAAAAATAAGGTAAAACATTGGAGGTTTTTCGAGTTCTTTATAAGCCTATCTAAGACTAAGATGTTAGAAAGTGTGTTGAAATCTATTTTTTTGTAATCCCGCAAAGGTATTAGGAATTGTATTGATATAATATGTATAAATGTTAATGACATTAATTAATGGGGTGTGTTGGAATATTTAAATTACTCTAGCTAGTTATAGAAAGATCTATAATGAACTCTCTTATGTGTTTTATCAAAATATATTTCTTCACCTAGATCTTTAAATTGTTCTAATCAAATCTATCTAGAATATTCTTTATGTATTTGTATCCTATTTGTAAAGCAATAAGATTAGATCATGGACTTTATTAAAATGTAATGACAGCAAGGGTTTCATCTATTAATTGTCTAATTAATCCCTCTCCCTACATCTATCAAATCCATGAGTCCATGAGTTAAGGAGAATCATAAAAATGCTTTCTAAATATCTCTCGTTATAAAGTTCCGCAATGTGAATGAAAGATTCCCATGGAATACAATAGTTATTCTAAATTCGACATGGTGTCAATTAAAAACAAAGTTTTTTTTTGCCGCATGGAGATTGCATGTGTAACACACAAAAAAAAGGTCATGTGAAAGCAAATGTCATTCATTTTCCACCGCCAAATACATAATTCTCATTGAGATCAGAAAGCTATATTTCCTTAATCTAATGGATCTGTGGGCCGGCTCTCAAATATAATACTCAACGGTGGCTGCATGCAATTGGGCTCAGGCGTCGGTTTTGAGAGGAACCTACGCTTGAGCCCAATTGCATGCAACCACCCTTGAGTATTATATTTGAGAGCCGGCCCACAGATCCATTAGATTAAGGAAATATAGCTTTCTGATAACTCAATGAGAATTATGTATTTGGCGGTGGATTAGCTATTCCAAGTATTCGCTATCGAAGATCCTAAAATAATAATACCTGAGAAACATAATAAAAAATCTGCAACTTGTTGAATAATCTTATTGTAAAACAATAAGATTAGATCATGGACTTTATTGAGATGTAATGACAGCAAGGGTTTCGTCTATTAATTGTCTAATTAATCCCTCTCCCTACATCTCTATCAAATCCATGAGTCCACGAGTTAAGGAGAATCATAAAAATGCTTTCTAAATATCTCTCGTTATAAAGTTCCTCAATGTGAATGAAAGATTCCCATGGAATACAATAGTTATTCTAAATTCGACATGGTGTCAATTAAAAACAAAGTTTTTTTTCGCTGCATGGAGATTGCATGTGTAACACACAAAAAAAGGTCATGTGAAAGCAAATGTCATTCATTTTCCACCGCCAAATACATAATTCTCATTGAGATCAGAAAGCTATATTTCCTTAATCTAATGGATCTGTGGGCCGGCTCTCAAATATAATACTCAACGGTGGCTGCATGCAATTGGGCTCAGGCGTCGGTTTTGAGAGGAACCTACGCTTGAGCCCAATTGCATGCAACCACCCTTGAGTATTATATTTGAGAGCCGGCCCACAGATCCATTAGATTAAGGAAATATAGCTTTCTGATAACTCAATGAGAATTATGTATTTGGCCGTGGATTAGCTATTCCAAGTATTCGCTATCGAAGATCCTAAAATAATAATACCTGAGAAACATAATAAAAAATCTGCAACTTGGTTGAATAAACCATTGACATTCGGCTCGGCTCAACGGTTCGTTGATTTTACTTTTAAGTTTTTTAATCAAACCAAGCATTGATTTAATTTACCAATTCATTGATCAATTATTCCAATTTATTCGCTATTCCTAGAAGATCCTAACTTGATTTTCAATGGGTGAAAGGAGAAGATAAGATCTTGCAAGCCCAAGTCATTAATTTATACGCCTTTCCAGGGTCAACAATATCTATAAGCATTAATTTTATGTATCTGAAACAGTTAACGTATCTATCTCAGGTATGCAACTCAATGAATTGAATTATGTTGTGGAAAATCTCTATAAATAGTTCTGCATCTCTGTGCTCGTTCCAGATTTCAGATCCTTCCCACTGCCCTTCCCTCCATGAATGAACAGATGGAAGCAGCGCAGTCGGTTTCTGTTGATCAGCGGCCCCTCCATGCCCTATTATTTCCATTTCCGTTGCAGGGCCACATAAAGCCTTTCATGAATCTTGCCAAGGTTTTGTCCGCCCGCGGGTTCTATATCACTTTCGTCAATACCGAATTTGTCCAAGCGCGCCTCGCTGAATGTGGGGTAGTTATAACCGATGATGATTCCATGATGGGTAATAAGAATCATATGAATATCAGATTCGAAACTGTGCCCGATGGCCTGCCTCCCCAAAACGGCTGTATCCAATATCAAAATCTTCCAGAGCTCTTTAATTCCATGGTGGCTAACGCTCATATTCACTTGGGCAAGTTGATGGACAAACTCCGCGATCTTCCCAACGTTCCTCCAGTTACCTTTATAGTGTCGGATGGAATTTTATCAAAGACGCAGTATATTGCGAACGACTATGGTATTCCGAGAGTAGTGTTCTGGGTGACCAGTGCGTTCGGTTTCACGGCTTTTTTCAGCATCCCCCTGCTCATCGAAAAAGGATATCTTCCTCTCAAAGGTAGGTAACAAATATTAACATTTTGGTTGATTGTACTATAATTATAAGCTGTCTTTTTTCTTGGTATTTGCATCCACACAGAAACAATCACGGTGCATCCTCCAACCAACCAAGAGTAATTGTAGGCAGATAAAGATTATTAATCTAAGTTTTCTAGATTCAAAGAGTAATTGTAGGCAGATAAAGATTATTAGATTTAAATGCGAGAATTTAAATTGTTAACTTTAACTTTAACTCTAACAACCTATATCCCAATAACATTATTAAATGCACTATTTGATGCATATTGCTCGCCCTAAAAAGTGGTATATAATTCGCGTCTTTGTAGTTTCAATTTTTTCTATGTCCATAGATTTTTTTGAATCGATTTGCGTTTGCAGTATGATAAATGGATTTCCCTTTGCATTATGATAAAATAATTTCATGTTGAACAGATGAAAGCTGCCTCACCGATGAATATCTTGATGAAGTGAGAATAACTTGCATCCCTGGAATGCCCCCGCTACGGTTGAGTGACATTCCCATCCAATTCTTAGTCACAGACTCTGCGGATCCCGGATTACAATTCGGAATGACTGAAGCCCAGAGTGCGTTATCAGCAGCTGCTCTCATAGTTAACACATTCGAAGAACTGGAAGGCCCAGTCTTGGAGGCACTCTCAGTTAACCTCCGTGTATATGCCGTTGGTCCTCTACTGCTATCTCAGTCAATCCATTGTAAGGATAATCATGGACCCTCGGATGAATTGAGTATGTGGAAAGAAGAAAGTAGTTGTCTCAAATGGTTGGATACTCGGAATCCATGTTCTGTCGTGTATGTTTGTTTGGGAAGCATTGCAGTTTTGTCCAATGAACAACTCCTGGAATTTGCATGGGGATTGGCTTCCAGCAGCCAATCCTTCTTGTGGGTTGTCCGGCAAGATATAGTTGAGGGTGAATCTGCCATATTACCCAAGGAATTCATTGAGGAAACAAAAGATAGAGGTATGTTGGTGGATTGGGCGCCCCAGATAAAGGTACTGTCACACCCATCGGTGGGAGGATTTCTAACTCATAGCGGGTGGAACTCCACGTTGGAAAGCATCAGCGCGGGAGTGCCGATGATATGCAGCCCTTTATATGCGGAGCACCATACAATTGCAAAATTCGTTTGTGAATAGTGGGAAATAGGATTAAAATTGAAAAAGACGATGAAGAGAGAAGAGTTGGCCGTGTTGGTGAGGAATTTGATAGGAGGAGAGGAAGGAGATAAAATGAGGAGAAGAATTGGAAAACTGAAGGAAACTGCCAAACGGGCAGTTGAACAAGGAGGATCTTCTAACAACAACTTAGACAAGTTACTCCACCAAATAATTCCTCAAATGAATGACAGTCCAGATTATTGAAGCAGACGGAGCAAGTTGAAAAGGATATTCTAAAGACTACTGCTAAACTCAAATAAAAAAACTCAAATAAAAAGAGTTACCAAAATAAATATCCTTTTCACTGCAGTATACTTAGTAATAAAAATCCTTTCATTTTAATGTATAATGGCAATGGCTAAATTAACAAGAGCCATGAGGTGGCAATGTCCCCGACAGAAGCAAATGATTGGGGACATAATCTTTAATGATAGCAAGTAATTTGTGTCGTGTATTTCTAGTTTTTATGAATGCTGTTGCCTTTATTTAGAGGCCAACTTTGGAAAATTGAAAAGAAAAATGTGGTTTCAGCTTTCAGAATATTGTATCTAGGTAGCGGTTCTCTGGATTTTTAGTTATTGTCATTGATGGTTGTTTTTTCATTAGTTGTGGTCTTTGTTGTAGCAAAATAAACTAGCATAAAATCATGGAATTAGCATGTTCTTTTGATTTTGGATGAAGCAAAACAAATTAGTTATTGCAAATATTTGACGGGATGTAAAGGACAAAGGAGCAATCCAAGAATTATTACAAAATGACGAAAATGTTGAACAATGTGACCTATTCCTTAATGTAATTTGTTATGATCAGGGACATGTACATCAACTTTTGATATAAAGGCTAGAACATGTTTATGTTAAAAAAAAAGGATATTCCTATAACAATAAAATCCTAATATGTATTTGGTTCAAATCCTTTAGCTTCTTTAATTAAAAAAAGAATAATTAGGTAATAATTGAACCATCTTTTAGCAGTTGACAAAACACAGACAAAAAGATATCCCATTTTCCAAAATATATTAACATTAAAGCCTTGAAAGAAGCACTGCCAAAAACCATAGGTGAGGATTTTGGATCTTACCAAAGCTTCAATATCATTGAGTAGAATTATTCCCCAATGTAATCTTCCTTAGAAAAAAGTTGTATGTTCATATTAGACAAACTTCCAACAAGATCTAGTAAAAGAGCTATCTTAGAATAGGTGGTTTATTATTTGGAATTTAACACACGAAGCTTATGTCGATCTGGAAAACGACTTTTTGCAAATAGTGTCTTTGCAAAGAAGGTCTTGGTAAATCATTAGCAATGCAAACATCATAAACTTGTACACATTGTGCAATGGATTGATGCTTGTTGTTAGTGAGATGAGGCTATAATTTTTTCACTTGCAGATAGCAACTACATATGGTTCTGTTGTGTGAAAGTTGAAGGTTATATCATTTTGTCTTTGTAAACTATAAGAAAGTGATATAGATGAGGTATTCCTCGACAATGCAATGTGCATTATTATAAAAATGAGCAAATCTCATTTTCCTAATCCAACTTCATGTGAAGGAGTATAAGGGGATGACTTGATAGAATGCAAAAGAGATGGCTGTGAGAAGGTGTGTTTTTGTTAAAAGGTTGCTATAAATATCCAGTGTTTGATATAAGGCTTTTACTTATTTTGTTATTAAATGGGGGGTGATATTTCTTGTTTATTGATATCTCGTAAAAATGTTAAAGAATGCGTTGGTTGAGTCAAAGTTGGGAGTAAGTCTATGTCCATAGAATGTGTTGGAAGTGAGTTTTTATTAATGATAAAAAATAATGCAGGAGTATGAAAAACGGGTTATGTGGTATGTTTTTATTATATTATTCTTGCGCAATGTATTATTATGTATGCACTATTGGAAGAAAATAAAACATAGGTAAGTACTGTATGGCTTGTAGAGTGGCCTAGGGGGGAGAAGGCTTTAAGCTCAAGAATCCATCTGAGAACTCTTAAGAAAGAGCATTGGTTTGAGGGGTTTGTAGTGGCATGGAATATACTATAAGTTGCATACATTTTCCATTGTATTAAACTTCGTTGTAGATAGATATCTGGAGTTAAAGAAGATTTGTGGTTTTCAATTTCCCTACAACCCAATCATTGGTTGATGTATATTTTCAAGATTATTTAGATGTATAGATTTTGCATTTTTTCAAATCCAAGTTATGAGTCTTTAGGTATATTAGATAGTGTTATTTTGTATATTGCATTTTTTATTGGGTGAATGGTTTACATTTCTTAATGGGAAGGACAAGAAATATTAGTTTTGAAGAATAAAGTAATTGATCGATATAAATAGAATATCATGATTGTGGGAAAATGATATTTGTTAAATATTTACAATTGTTACTTAATTATAATAACAATAAAAATGGTTCAAAATTACTATTTAATTTTAGTTAAGTACCTATAATTTTATTATTCTATTTTCAGATCTTAAAATGAATGGAGAAAACACTTAAATTAAATTATATAATTTGATAGATTCATGTAAGTAAAATGATATAGCAATCCTTTATTCTCATTGGAATTGTTTGAGTGTTTTGATAAAGTAATAGCAGACACCATTAAGCTAAGTCAGATGGTTTGAGTTTGAAGTCAAGAACCATGGATTTGATCATAGTTCGAATTTCTTGATAGGTTGGTTTGAGATTCGTCTTTACATTTGTAGTTATATGTATATAAGTTTAAAACATAAATCAAAGTGATTGCATCCATTTTTTGTTCGTTGTTATTATGTCCCGGACATCTATAAATCGAGAAATTGGATTAATCTTCATTTGTAAATTTTGATTTTTATTTAGCTAAAGTTATACTATGGTTTATCCAATATTTATTTATTTGAAGTTTTAAAAAATATATTTAATTGCTTTTTCAACTGTGGTGTATAGGGTGATGTTGTGCTAGGGCTTTGTGCCCTAGGACGCGGTGGCGTTGTTGCATCATCATTCCTGTGTAATGTGGTGTGATGTTTGCAGATCCGGTATGGTGTTTGCAGGTGAGATGTTGTGTGGTATGGTGTTCGCAGGTGGGGACGGCAGCGTGGCATTGCGCCATGCTTAATGATGAATCGAAGATAGAAACCTTGTAGTGGTCTGTCTCGGAGAAAAGCAGCAGTTTATTGGAACAACCAGGGCTGCTTTGTCATTGATAAATCCTAAGAATGTTGTCTCCCAGACTAAATAGTTGATCGGGAAGCAATTGCATGATCCCAAGGTGCAGAGGGATGACCAAAGTTTGTTGTTTGCTGTCGAGGAAGGACGCAATGCAGCTGTATAGATTCATGCGCGGCAGTTTGGAGATAACCGTGGTTTTACCCTGACTTAGATTGTTGCCATGATTTTGTCAAAGCTTAAGCAAATTGCATAGATGAATTTGAAAATGAAGGTTGTTGATTGTTGTATTGCTATATTGATCTATTTCATAGATCTTTAAAGAAGAGTATTTTTGGATGCTACTATCATTGCTAATCTAAATCCCCTTTGCTTGATGCAGGAGACCATGGCCAATACTTTGGCTTACGGTATTTACAAGGCTAATTTGCCAAAGAGCGATCCGTTAAATGTTGTGTTTGTTCATATTGGGCATGCTAGTATGCAGGTTTGTGTTGTTGCTTTTAAAAAAGGCCCGGCGAAGATCCTGGCTTATGCTTTGGATAGATCTCTTGATGGAAGGGATTTTGATGAGGTTGTTTTGAAGTAGTTTTTAAATCAGGTGCTGAAACCCTAGAAATGATGTTCAATCCTCAACACTGAAACCCTTCTGTATGTTTTCATTTTTTCCTTTCTTTTTGCTGATTTTTTTTCTATTTTATAAACCCTTGAAGCCTTGTGGTAATCTTCAACGTTAATACTTTTTTGTATGTTGCCATTCATGTTTTTTGCAGAAAGATTAGATAAATTTGTGGATCCGTGTGAAGGCTTATTAAGGTGAACTTTGCTAAATATATCTCGAGAGCGGTTGATACTAGCAATGAATCCTGTTTAGCGCCTGAAACCGTTGCATATATATGATAGATGGCTCAAATGAGTCTTTCTTAGTTCTCCCCAAGCTTCAATTCCTCTTCAAGGATCTTGGACAATAGTTCTTACAGGTCAATTTCTAGTGGGATGGCTGAACTTGGAGCTTGTTCTGTGGATTTGTCCTTAGTTCAGCCTTCCAAAAGCCTAAAGATCGCTGCAGTTGAAAATCTTTGTGAAAGAATTGAGTCTATTCTGTCTCTCGCCGCTGTTGATTGCGGTGATGCCGAAATTGTGGTCCAGTCTTTTCTGAGTGAGGCTTTGTAACCTGCCTATTTTACCATGGTATGGGTTGTTGTAGAGTATTGGTAAGAATATGAGGTGTTAACATTTTGGCTGGCGATATTGTAGACTATGGGATGTTCTTTTGCATGATAATATGCAAACAAATTGACAGTATCAGAGGATTAACATTAGAATCGATCCTGTTTTCTAATGACTTGAGTAAGGTTCGAATTTTGGAGTATGAAAATCTGGAATTGAATTGGAAGGGTTGCTATGAAGGATATTTTAGAAGAGAGGCATATTTTACAAATGACAGTAAATGCTACTATATTCACTTAACAAAACCATTTCACCGAATATTTGTTGAAAAATTAGTAAAAGCCAAATTCAATAAGCATTGCATTCCAAATTTCTAGAGAAATTCACTATTAGCTTTGTAATTTTTTAATGTATTCTCCTTTATAGACAACAGAAATCATGAAGAAATAACATTGGCTATGAGCTTCCTAATTTTTTTAATGCATTTTCCTTTATAGATAACAGAAATCATGAAGAGATAACTGTTAGTAGCCCAACATATGACTTAAAAAGAAACAACCAATAAGATCAAGGTGTGTTTATCATATGTAGCATAGTAGAAAAGCAATAAAAGAATTATTGCAGCGTGTCATAGATTTACTTGGAGGGATAAGTGCACATAATTGAAAAGCAATGAAAACATTAAAAAAATACCTGCGATATTGAGCTCTTTGAATATGGGAAATGTACAAGTATTGAATACATACCGATACATGTTTTCAACATTCAAAGCCATTGAAATCAATCTACTGTTGCTAAAACTTTATCATTATCAAGTCAAGCAATTCAAGTTTCAAGAGATGGCTATCCTCTAGCTTTTGTGATTGGAAATGTCACAGTAAAATTTTTTTGTGCAACGGTTAGAGCAGTATGTTTGCAGACGCATGAATTATGAGCACTGGACATTTTCATTATGGGCGTTGTGAATAACAAACGCACTTTGCATATGCCTAATGCTTTATGCGTCTAATTGCCTACGTC
The DNA here is from genome assembly GCA_027924585.1 of Larix kaempferi. Lineage (NCBI taxonomy): Eukaryota > Viridiplantae > Streptophyta > Pinopsida > Pinales > Pinaceae > Larix > Larix kaempferi. Next base: position 6,564,663 of record BSBM01001321.1, on the reverse strand, counting down.
TTCAGCTCATAGTAAATGCATATGATGGAGAACAGTACATAGAGATGTATTACTATTTCTTATGTTTTGCTTGGAACCTTTCTGAGGTGATCGCTTTGTGTGATTGACAGAAATCTCACACCAAATGATTCATTGGAAATTACCAATTTCCATAGAGTGGGAGCTTGAACCTGATTCAATTTACTGCATGTTGAAAAATAAAATGCAAAACACATAAAATCAAGTAACAGACATGCAAGATAAATTGCATTGCCATTTTGCAAATGAAATGATTGCAACCTAATTATATTTGACAAAAGAAGCAATGACATTAACGCAGTTCAAAATCATTGACATATACATGGCTGAGCGAAAAAATAGAAGCAAATGTGAGTATCATTTAAAAAATGCTAGAGAGTTTGTATTGTTTTTTTCAAAACATTTTTTAATTTAATTAACAGGTACTGTGTATTTGAACATAAAGCTTTGAAAAGCAATTATTCTTGTAATTATCTGGGCTCTAATTTTATGCAGCAGTGCATTTTCAATGTTAGAAACAATATAGACCGTGTTCTAGCAAAGCAAGCATATTTTGGGGAGCAACTCTACACAAACGAAGTGTGTTGCAAGGCTATTGAACTTCAAACCAAGAGACAACAGAACATAAACCAGATCAGTTGATCAGAATCAAGTGCAAGGACTGTAGCTGATTACCATAGACATGAACAAAATATTGACATTTGAAATGTTGAAAAGGCATGTATCTATCAATACTTGTAAACTATGAATAATATTACAAAAGCGTATAGGTAGATTGTTTTCAAGTATCCAAAGAGGAAACATCAGTTGTTGAAGCATGAAAACTATGTATGTATTTTGGTTTTCAATGACTATGGCTTTGCAATTACAAATGAAAAAGATGATGACATTTGCAAGAAAGCTATGAAGCTATTGTGACGGATGTAGTAAACAACATTAAAAAAGTGAAGAATATATATAAGTGTTTTTGGTTTGTTTGCGTTTTCAACAACCATTGCAAAAAAGATGAACATCATTCACATTTGCAAGAGTTCTGTGCATATATCGATATCTATGCCTAGGAAAGGACGTTCAGTTTCATAGAATATATTTTTGTACAATTCCAAAAAACATAATTCAGAATCAAAAACTTTTGCAAAATATATTCTTGGGAATCTGCTTGCATTGCTATCTGTAGATTGCAATTGATATGGGACGTCCTTAAGCTGTCAGCAGGTTCCATTTTCAAAACCTAGGAGATGCTGAGTGTTAAAATTTTAAAATCTGGTAGCAGAAGATGAGACATGACAGAGTGCATGTCTCCACAAATTTAGAGGATATAAATAAATAGTGGTTTATTATCAGTGATTAGAGATAAATAAACATAAGACAACCCACAGATTTCATATACTTTTCATTTACATTGATGGAAGTAAATAGATTGGTCTTTGAAGAGTGGCTGACTATCAAATATCTACCACCATCAAATGAATATGATACGTTACCGATGAAAATTGAAATCATTTCATCTACACTCATACAGAATTCAGAGTTTAGAGTGGGGAATTTATTCATTTGTGTAATCTCTTTATACCTAGACTTTCTGCCATGTGACGTCAGGTTCAATCCTCAGAATGGGGTGGTTGTTTGCTGAACTTTAGACTATATTTAAATGTTTAGATATTTGTAATTGTTGCTTGACTCAAAGTTAGTTACTGCTGCAAACTATCACTAGTCAACATGTACAAGCATTTGATGTCACTGTTCACTAGTGTATACACAGCTGACAGTGTCGTGATCTTTTGCCCAGTTATAGTGACTTGTACATGCGTTCTCCATATTTGTTGTAACCTGTGGATGTCTACAAACTCTGGGACAGACTCTGTATAAAAAATCGTGTGCATAAAAGAGGACTCTGCAGCAATCAAATGCTTGGAAAGTATATAGTATGAAAGAGCAGAATTGTAATCTTAAGACAAGTATGCACAACTGGAGAAGGACTCAAATAAAGTTATGTTTATGTATATATATTTATAGGTTTGTATCAAAATAATGACAACAGATGCTGTCAATATATCAGATCCATAGACTGTTGTTGTATATGCACTGGTACAAAACCATGGCAGTCGACCATGCTGCATGTATAATTACATTGATTATATCAAAAAAACAAAATTTCAATCAAGTTTTTCCTTTTCTTTATATGGTAGCTATTTCAAATGCACATAATTATTTGTCAGAATTGGATATGTTCTTTGCAAACTATGAGCTGAAATCATCATGGTCACTGTAATGACAAGGACACTGAAGTTTGCTTCCTGTACATTGAAGAAAAGAAAAATATTAACATCAAAAGCAATTGATAATTGAAAGCAAAACATGTTACAAAAAATTAAAACATGAGAGTGTTGAAAGCAAAACATGTTAGATGTGAATTTGAAGCTAAAGTCTGATCATATTCATGAATATGTTAAATCTATCTATAATTTTTGCTATCTCTGTGACTAAATCGACAGAAATTAGTATAAATGTACAAAGAGATTATATCATAATAAAAAGCTATTCCATTGACACCCAGATGAAATGCATAGTTTGAAGTCCGAAAATTGTGCCTTTGAATCAAAGCATTTAAGACAAAAGGAAAAAGCTTTGGGTCACAAATACAGTTGCATTATTAGATGAGTTGTATTCTAGAACATGATTAAATAAACTGTATGCTAATAAAGTGAATGCATATTGACATTAGCCTATCATCATTGAATCTCAAGACTAGCTATTGATCATTGATAGTAAAAAAAACTAATATTTAAAGCAATCGAAAGTTACACATAACAAAGGTGGGTAAACTATCAACAACAATTAAGAAAGGTTATTGTTTTAACAGTTGCTTGTGCATACCTTGTGTCTAGAGTTTTTTGCAGTTTACTATTCTATTGTTCATTGCAAGAGTGAAAAGGCCTTGTTGGTTGAATTTGCGCAGATGGCGAATAGTTGTTGTGATAGCCTGACAATATTGTTCATATGAGATAGCTACAAGAACTGGACAATATTCTTTCAGCTGTGCACCTCGAAGACTGCATTCGAGGATGCCCTGATCTGTTTCCAGTTTGCATTGCAACATATGCTCATAGGCTGCAGCTGTTTCTTGATTACAAAAAGAACAAAATGTGGTGCTTTGGATCATTGGAAGCTTGCATTCTGCGCATGTACATTGGAATGGCGGTGCAAAAGCATTTTTAATTTTGAGCAATCCATATATCTATTGTAATTTTCAAGATAGGAAATATACGGAGTATGAGATAAGTACAAATATATATAAATAGTGCAGGAGAAAATACAAGTTGCAAAGAACAAAGGGAGAAAAGAATTATATCTATTGCTAAAAGTATTGGAAAGAAAAGCCGGGGAAAAAAAGAAACATATTTTCTTTTTAAATGTTGTAATAGTATAAATGCAAATAGAGTGTTGCAGAAGACATGGACGTATGCAAATGTTTTGGGACAGTGTTGAGATAGGCTTTTTTGTAGCTACAACATAGTTGATTTCATGAATATGGATTGGATAGATAATCTTGTTAATAAAACAGTTGATATGGATTGTTTCTTGTTTATGATAAAATATAATGAATAGGTAATTTTTAAAACATTTGGTGAGAACTGAAAAGATAGAACATATGTGAAAAGACAAATAGAGTATGTAGTTTTGTCTTTTTTCTTTTTTGTGCTATGAATTAGAAGAATTGTTACAGTGATTTCATAGTTTAACAAAGAACAATGCAATGTATCTCTGACCTGTGTCTTAGCTTCAACAATCATAAGCAAATCTTGAATTGCAAATTCGTCATTGAGTGGATCAATAAATGTGGCCTGGGAGGCCTTCATCAGATGACTGCCTTTTGGGCTTGGTCGAATGATGTTTTTGAATAAATAGAGTGGTGGCTCGTCCTGTGCAAGTTGTTGTTGCACTTGTAGAAAGAAGTTTTTATAATTGTCATTGACTTGAAACTGTGAGAATGAAAAAGAAAAAGTCAGGAAAAAATGTATAAATAATTTGCAATTGACAAATAGACATAAACTTAGAGGAAAGTGCAGTTGTATCAGTAATTAACAATGAAATGACAAAAAAATAAAATTCATATCAGCTTTGGAAAGAACAAAAGCAAGTTGACTGTACAGTTGCATAGTCATTTGGAGTTTCACCATCTCTGATGTAGAAATCCAATTGTTTGTTTTTGTATTCGCATGCAACTCTATAGCAGCAACTGAACCAACAACATATGCCTCATCAGATGAAACCATCTCAGCAATTGTAGTATCTGGAGGAAGACAACGTGTTTTACACACTTGATCTATTGTTTCAATGTGGCTGCAAGGCAATATTGCTATGGAGTTTATAGCATCGCCACGATCATATTGGCCTCTTTTCTTTAATTCAAATCCAATAATTCAGACACTCTTTCCAGGCAACAAGAAGTTGCCAAATCTGTTGATGAGGTTATCATTCATGGTAATAGTAATTGTCATGAAACCATGTTTGTCTACAAGGTCTGCATGCAGAATCTTTGTCTTCACAGGCGAATTTTGTGTTCGATTTTGTGCAGGGCCATAGACAATTAAAATATCTCCTTCAAAAACATTGGCATGAGACATAGTACATAACTCTACAATAGATGAAGGCTGAACAAGTGCTTGCTTTAATCTGTGAACATAAGAAGATGGAACATAGAAAGCAACAATTAAATTTTACAATTGTCTGTTGTTGGTAGCTATCTATACACAATTACATTATTTCTAGGCAAGGACATGAAAAAGAATACAGATTATGTACAAGAAAATTGGTGAAATAAATTAACTTAGATTTAAGTAGAAGAGATAAAAATTAAGAAACAGAAATCTAAAACAAAAAAAATGACTAGGTTCGATGCAAAGCAACATTACCTCTTTGGACTGGTTGTTTTTGCATTTGAAATGGGAAATGAGGCTGCTGCAATTGATTCTGTCTCTGCAATTTTCTGTGAAGAAGAAACATTTGCTTCGGCACGTGGGGAGCTCAATGCAGATGTCATTGCAACAATAATCTGCTTCTGGCAACTTTCTTTGTCTTGTCTATATTTTCTGAATACGTTTTTTTTTTTAACCAATTCTGAAAAACGATCTAGATCTAAAACCATTAGTAGTCACATGCAGAGCATAGATCTTTATAGACATAGACTAAAGCAAATTGAATTATCAAGAATTTTGGAAAGGGATATTGCATTGAGTTTTGGCATATAAGAAAGAAGAAACAAATGTGTTGATGTCAATAACTATAATTTGAATATCTATGAATAGAAGTACATAAGATTGAGTTTTGTTTGAGTAATGTTTCGGATTAATCAATAGTCAATGAATAAAATAAAAAAATTGCAAACAGTTTAGGTAACTGCATTTGAAACATAATGGTACAAAAGAACAAAACATTGATTCTTGTCTATAAAAGTAGACAAAAAGCTATTGTTCGATGTTTATAGCTGAAGCAATAGTGTTTTTTTTCCTCTTGTTTTGTTTTTATTTTTATTTTTATTTTTCAAATTATTGTGCATAGAAAATAGTCAGTGCATATTAGCCAATGGTCGTTACAAAATAATGGATGGCATGTCGGAGTATGCATGAGGAAAAAGGAAATTGGAGGTTGAAAAAGCAAGGGAATTGGGCAATACTTTGTTCATTGCAAAAGAAAAGAAAGAAGTTAATTGCCAAATGTCGGTTTGCTTTTTTACGTAGATTTTTGGTTGTAGTTTCAAAAATTGAGAATCAATGTCTTTGAAATTTCAAAAACTCAAATAAAAGAAGGAAAGGAAAATACCATGGATATATGCTTTGAAATATGGAATGCAGGTAGATCATATTAAATCAAAAGGGATTGATAAAAAACAGCTAAAATGGTCTGACCAATATGCATCTGAGATAGTAAATGAAATTGTGTCAAGATCCAAATTTGTCCAAAAATGATCAATCATAGAATCATAGCTAGTTGTGCTATGACTTGTTTTTAACTTCAATTTTTTTGTTTGCATATATGATTGGATTAATTTTTTAGTCATTGTTTCCTTCAACATGTCGATGTTGAAGTCACCGGCAAGAACAACAGGCATTTCCGTATTATTGTTTTGTGACAAAATGCAATTGAGTGCACAATTGACTTTGTCAAATTCAGTATTTGGTTTGATATATATATTTATAATCTTCATGGTGTTGTTATGAAGTTTAAGATCAATGACAATTGCCTCAACGAATTTTTCATTGTTTGTTGCGGTTTGCAAGATTGGAATCTCTTTTTTGACAGCTATTATGAGACCATGCACCGAATAAGTTGCAATGCATGTGTATTGGTTTGCAAACATTGTGTGCATGGGAGGCGAATGCAAATGAGTTTCTTGCAAGCATAGAATGTGTGATTCTAATAGTTCAGTGTCATGTGCAATGTCCTCAATGTGCAGGACCATACTGTGTGTATTAAGTGAACATATAATAAGATGTTGATTACAAGGAATTGACTTTAGACCATATTGAAATTGCAATGGTGCAACTTTTATTAATCTACTTGATTCGGCAAGTACTTTTGATGAAACAGTAAAGTTCTTTTGTTCTAATTTGTTTACAAGATAGAGACATTCAATGGTTTTTACACGAGAAAGTGCAGTGTAAAGAAGGCCATGCCTTGTAACCCCTTTTGGATCAAATGCAACTTTTTCAAGTGTCAAACCTTGTGCTCTATGAATTGTTCTAGCACATGCCAATTGAATCAGGAATTGTATCCTAACAAAATTTCTTTTATTGCCAAGCAAGATCTATGTTGATATTCTTTTGATAGGTATCCAGTTATGGTTTATAGAATTGTTGTATAGACAATGCATATTAGTACGTGTAATTGCACCTATCTTTGGACCAGGAAACTCAATCCAGATAACGTCTGAGCATGTTTTGTTGTAGTGCCGAAAAATAGCTTCCGTTCCATTTACAAGTCCATCTTCAATGAGATAGTTTCCACCAATCAATTCAACAAGCATGTTTTTTTTCAATACAATTGATTGGGGAAGTTGATTTGTTTTTTGCCGTTCATAATTGATGTTAGCTTCATCAATTTTGCTGTCATGTGCTATAAATGTGAATGCTTATGTTTCTACATATGACAACATTTTTGCATTATGGAAATCGACATCTTTGTTTCGATAATACAAGAATGGAAATGTCGGATCAATAGGTGCCGGTCTATGGCAATGTGCATTTAAATATTGAATATCGCTAACTGACTGCAGGCCTTTTCTGATTCTATTTAAAATTGATATGAAAATGTCATTTTCTTGTCTAACAACCTTTGTAAGTTCATAATATTTTATATTGTCAAGCCAAAAACTATATGGGAACTTGCCTTGTCGGAAAGTTGGAAATTCAAAAATTCAAGAATCATGTACAGGTTCAGCTTGAAATAAATCACCACAGAAAATTACATCAACACTTCCAAATGGATTTGTTGGAGCATGCTTGATTTTGTGCATATGTTTGTCTATGTTATAAAGCATATGTGAACCTTTTAAAGATACTTCATCAAGAAACAACACTTGAAGTTGATCAAAATCTTTTGTAAGAATATCTAATGTATTTGAACTTAATGGGAGCAAGTTGCTAGAATTCAGGGGAAGTTTAAAAGCAGAATGGACAGTGATGCCATCGACATTGTATGCCACTTTTCCAGTAAGTGCTGCAATGAGGCCTTTTCTTTTCAATGGGTCACTTCCAAGTGCTTTATCATACAATAGAACAAGAGCATTGAAAAGAGCTTTTGCAGTATGTGTTTTCCCTATACCAGCACTTCCTGTTAGAAATAAGTGTATTGGCTTGGAAGGATTGGTTTTTTTCCTAGTAACAATCTCTTTTACTATAGACTGTTGTTCATTGTTTAGGTTTCTTCTTGTTGCAATATATTGCTCCATGTTAGGTAGAAAAGGTTTTTCTTTGAAATTACAAAGATTTAGGTCTTGTTCTAGACTAGTTCTTTTTTTATAAACAAGATCATTATGGATATCAATTTTTTGAAAAGCCATGGAATCATACATGGGTTCCGATGTTGCTTCAGAAGAATTAGCAAGTTCCAATTGTGTTTCGACAATATCCTTTGCAATGTCAAGATCACCCCATTTGCTTATTGCTTTAGGGAAGAATGCTTGCTCAACAATTGATACTTGTGACTTGTATTGCTCATATGCTTCTGTCCAAGTTTGAAGCAAATGAGTTAGAAAGTTGTCCAGGTGTCTAAAATGGACAAAGAGCAATAGCTTTTCCCATGCAAAGTTTTCTGGATCTTTTTCTTGTCTATATCGTATATATCGAATAATGCATGGCCTATTTCTTTTGATTGTTTTCCTGTCTATGAAGCAATAAAAGGAAGCATATTCAGCAAGGCTGACAGTTTCAAGTTCACTAGGACGTTCAATGTATCTATCTATTATTGAAGGGCAAAGTATGTCTTCAGATTCATCTAATTCTTTTTTCAATAGAGATGGTTTTTTCAAGGCAACAACTCGTTTATCGTCAGGAGCAGTGTTGATGAAAATTGTTTTTCTTGATGATGAATACAAAGGCAAAGAGAGAATAATATGGACCGCTTGTCTAATTGACATTTGTTGCATGTTTAAGAGTGTGTTTCCTAATTTGCGTATTGTTTCAAGTTGTCCAGATTTGTTTGCAATTGACTCTTCCTTGATCTTCTTTAATGCCTTTGTCATAGGTCTGTCTAATTTCGTTATATATGAAGTTACATATGTCGTCGTAGCATAAGCATCTAAAATGAATTGAGCATCAGTATTTGCTTGCCACAATTTTGGAATGTTCTTTGCAAATGCATTTATCCAAATATGCGATGGATGTCTTTTGAGTAGTAGCGTAGGTTGGTTAATCAAGCAACGTAGTAGCACAATGTACTTGTCTTTGTCCAAATTCAACTTTTGAAGAAATGATTCAAAGCATATGTTTTTTTCATATTGGTTAGATTCAAGAGTAGAAGTAAGGAGTTTTGTTTTTTCATTGAGATTGTTCGGCTCATTGTCAATGGGTTCTAAAATTGTTGTAGCATCGATCGGAAACATAGGAAATCGGAATCTGCAACTAGAACGTCGATGTTTTCTACATGCACGTGTGTGCCGATGGGTTTGAGTCTTTTTTAATTCTTCAGTAAGCAAAGAAGAATCTGTTGAAATGTATTTTTCAACAAAAGTTGTTATTTCATGCTTACTATTTTTACCATATACTGGTGCATTCTCAATCCAAAGAAGACCATGATCATGTTCATTTCCTCTTTGTTGAAATTCAGTTGTGAAAAAGTAATCATTCACGGTTCCAAAGAGAGAGTTGTTTTTCAATATCAATGACTTCATCGAGTTCATTTTGTGTCTATAATAGCGACTGCAAATGACAGGATGCTTTCTAATCAAAGCATCGATATCATTTTGTGAGGGAAATAATGTCGAATTGGAATTGTTTTTTGTTTGAAGATGTTGTAAGGCATTGCACAATGGTTTCCATATATGTTCTACAGAAGTGAAGCTAACAAAGAAAGTTGGTGGCCCTAGTTTCCTAACCATTGAAAAAATATCTTTCCTCATGTTTTCAAAATAGTCTGGAGATGTTCGAATAGTTTTCAAGGTACGAAATGCAATTGGAGACTTTACAATGTTCTCAAGATTGATTTGTGACTTGACATCCTTTGCCTTTAGTTTTTTCCCTTTCAATTCACCTATGCGAATGGATATCCATGCAGCATTAGAAATTTGCTGTATCAATACTTTGACTGTCTTAAAGAACAGGTTTGTAGGATGAGCTTCAAAGTCCATACTTTCATGTTGCAGCTCCCATTGGAATATTTGTTGATGTCGATACCGCTTGTATATGTCATCTGGTCGACTGCATCCATAGAAAAGTGTTGGGAAATTAAGCTCCTCAGAGAATTTGTCCTGGAAAATGCCTAGAGGCTTCTGGTTTTCAGTAGGTGCAATTTCTAGAAGCTTGGTAGGCAAATCGTCAATAAGCTGTGTTTCAGCATAACCATGGACCAATGTTTCAGTTGTTGCATCAAACTCTGTATCGGCAATGTCCTTGTTGCTTTTATCTGAACTTGTGGAGCTGTTTTCATCGTCAATGGAATTGTCAAATGGAAATTCAATGGCCTCCTTGATTTCTAGCTCTGTGAACTTTGCCTCCCAATCAGGAACGATACAAATTTTTTCCAATTTGTAAAGGTCTGTAGCACAAAGACTTTTCAATGCAACCATGACAATATTAGGATGAACATTTCTAGCGATGTAAGCATTTTTGTATTCCAATCTTCGTTTTAACATAATTCCAATAGTCATGTCATCATCAAGGTTTCTTGGAAAAACCTTTTGTATCTTGTCCAAAGACGAGGGGACGTTTATAATTGCACCAGTCAAGCCTAATTGAGCTCGTTTGTAACCAAGTTGACGTATTTGGGAAAATGCAATTCTTGGAGAAACAAGGCGTTCTTCCAATGGCGTTAACATATCTAAGGATGCTAATGAAGTGTTACGTCGAATATTTAATGGAACTGCAAATACAGGAATCTCTCTATTGGACACGTTTTTTTTGCAAAATCTGCAAATGTACAGGTCAAGTGCAAAAGAAGCTGGCATATTCATCCAAGGCAATGAGTTCAATGAAAATAGCGTTTGCTCATAGATACAACGTATGTCTTTTCTAAAATGCAAGCGTTTGCATATGCAACATGCATTTGTAGGTGTATCTTCAATTGCTTTTAAATATTGAATTGTAGCTTGTTCCGCTTTTTGCTTTTCTTTTTGTTTTTTGAAAGCTTTCATTGCTGCAAAACACATTTCACTTTTTGTTGAGCGAAGGTTCTTGAATGGTTGCTTTGCATCATGCCCAAGTATATTGATATTTGCATTGCACCAGTCCACATTGATATCAGGTGTAGCTATTTTCGTGTCCAATATCTTTGTATTCATTATCATCTGTTTTTTCATTTGACAATTTTTTGTAAATTGTCATTTGTTTTTTTCTTTTCTTCTGTTTGTGCATCTATTGAATATATTGTATTCACATTATGGCTGGGAGCAATTTTTGATTGGTTGATATTGGCTTGTTTTGGTTTTGGTTTTTGTTTTTGTTTTTTGGAATCTTCGATTCTTGCAAAACGCATATCACTTTTTGTTGAGAGAAGGTTCTTGAATGCTTGCTTTGCATTTTGCTCAAGGATGTCGATATTTTCATCGACCCAGTCTGCATTGATACTAGACATATATTTTTTTATGTCCAATGTCTTTGTATTCTGTATCATTTGTTTTTTCATTTGACAATGTTTCTGTAAATTGTCATATGCTTTTCTTTTCTGTTGTGTTTGTGTATTTGTTGAATATGTTTTATTGATGTTATGACTGGAAGCAATTTTTGATTGGTTGGTCTTGTTGCTATTATTTGCATCAATATACAAGTCATTTGACATTGTTGTTTCCATGTTGAAACAACCTATGTCAAAGTTTTTTTTAACTAGTGGATGAAAATGCAAATGACCTTTGCATGTTTCATGTTGCAACAGGAAAATGTCTTTCGTAGATCTTCTTGTTGATTGATATTGTTCTTGAATGTTGCAAAAACATGTGTCCCAAATGAAAATATTTATTTTCAACATCTCACACATCCATTGAATTGCAAATTTATAGCCTTCTATATGTCCAATGCTAAAAGGCTCAGCCAAATTTAGCACAAATGTTTGCCAACTAGAAATAACACAAGCTTCATTTACCATAGACAATGGCAAGTATGTAGACAGACATTTCACTGCTCTATTGTCATTGGATTGTATGCAATTGAAGAAGGTTTGGGCTATTGTCTTTCGAAGGCTACTCATGTCAAAGATGTTAGACAACTTTGAAACCGATTCAAACAAAGAGTCAGAACAATGACCTTGAATGGTTGAGAAGATGTCAAGATCTTGTTGTATAAGCATTTGTCTAAAAGTTTCAACCTCTGTGCAAGTCTCTGGACAAGATTTGTTGAATATGTCAATTGGTAATTGCTGAATTGCAATATTTTCAATGACACATGATTTGCAACTTAACAATGGTTCAAAGTGACCAGCAGAAGGTATATGATCATGAAACAAACTGTTATAGCACTAACCAGGAAGAGTAGAGTTGAAATAGAGATATCTTCTTTTTGTTGAAAAAGACCAAACATCGACAGGTGCATTCAACCAATTCGCAAACCATTTTATGCAAAATACATCACCCCATAATCCATACGCATTGTTATTATATGAAGGGCAAGCTGACTGAGACATCCGTTGTAGATAAAGGTTCTTGTCTTTTAAACCATGTAGCTGGAACAAATAATCAGGTGAAAGCTCCAGGTTTGATGAAGATATTGCAAGAGGATCTCCTTGAGCCAGTTGATGGGAGAAATGATTAACAATTGCTTCTCTTATCTCTATTGATGTGTATCGAAAATGCAAAAGAACGGCAAACGAATCGAACAAGCAATCTCCATTTTGGAAATGGAAAGCTTCCAACCGTAGCAAATGCTTTTTTGACAATTCAACATCAATTGCATCATCAACTTTGTCTTTTGTTGATAAGACTTCTGAAGTACCTGGTTGCAAGTGCACTGATCTTAACATATTGACTAATCCACTAGATTTAGTCGCTCGAACTGCAAGTAAGAACATGCAATAGAAAAGAAAAACAAATTAATTAAAGTCTTTGAAATCAAAAATGAAAAATGTAGCAATTTATAAGAACAACAATTTAAGAGGAGACCTGAGCTAGTGCATAAAATTGTTAATCTTCACAACTTTATGAATGCATCTAGTTATTGCATAAAATATCTCTTGACATGATTGACAATGCAATCGATATACAATGCATCGACAATGATTCTAGATTTGCAATGGTTCAAGATCTGGAGATGCATTTGGAATAGGGCTAGATCTGTATTTGGGTATGGATTTGGAGGTAGGTAAATGTAATTTGCCTTTTTTTACTTGGGAAAAGAGATGGGCCCCAGATATGCTTAGCTTTGTAATCATTCAGGGAGTTCACTCGAGTACCAATGTTGTTTGACAGCTTGCATGTTGGGGAAGTACCGGTCAGTTCACGGCCCAGGTAAAACTGATAATCGCTTTGTCATGAACGACAGCTGTTGGTTCATCTCACGGGTGAGCACTAGTCAATCAGGTAGGGGTCGTTGCCCATTTCATTGGCGGGTCCTCTCAATGAGCCAGCTACTCCAGGGTTCCCATGGTACTCCTTGCAATGAGATTTAGGGCTATTCCCAAGTACTTTGCACAGTTAAGCAACCAGGAATTATTCCCGGTTCTGAACATGCAATTGAAATGAACAATGCAAATGCAAGGGAAAAATGGAAGAAACTTGAGCCGATTTAGCATTAGAAAGTTCTATCATATCAGATACAGGGAACATGTAACAATTAACTAAGTAAATGCCAAAATAATAGAACACTTAGCATTTGATTAAAGCATGTTTGTAAACTTTAAAAGAAATCAATGTTTATGGAATGTTTTATAATTAAACACAGAATTCGAATCATATTTTTAGATAGGATCAATTTCAAGTTTCTTGTTACTAGTATTTCTCATGCCATTGAAATTCAATTGATGACAGATGAAATTGGCATCAGAAGATTCTAACCATTTAATCCGCATCAACCCACGACCACCACCAAGTCAATAGTTGCAAGTTATGTGTTATATGTCATCAAAATATGACTAGTAAATCTGTATTAAAACATATTTTTACATACCATATGTAGTATCTAATATATATGAGCTTTATGAATATAGTTTACATAAAGTCTATAGTTGGGTTGATATGTATTAGTCCAATATTGAGTATGCATTTTATATGACAACAAACATAGTAATTACAACAACAATACTAATTACAACCATTCAACAATAAGCCTATGTATTATTCCTAATTGTCAAGTTGTTTTCATATATGACACATTACAAATAATCTATGTGTTGCTAAAGATATGGCAATGGAATGTGGGCAAGGAGAAGAGTTATTTACAGAAGGCATTTTGACAAATAAAGAGGGAATGCAATGACATATACAAGTACTAGTAGCTAGACCTTGTAGTTAAGGTGACAGGTAAAAATTAGAACAGGATAAAGACGATATCTTGTTTACTACATACATGTAGTATGCATTTTATATGACAACAAACATGGTAATTGCAATAACAATACTAATTACAACCATTACAACAATAAGCCTATGTATTATTCCTAATTATCAACTTGGTTTCATATACGACATATTACAAATACTTTATGTGTTGCTAAAGATATGGCAATGGGATGTGGGCAAGGAGAAGAGTTATTTACACAAGGCATTTTGAGAAATAAAGGGGGAATGCAATGACATATACAAGTACTAGTAGCTAGATCTTATAGTTAAGGTAACAGAGGTAAAAGTTAGAACAGGATAAAGACGATAGCTTGTTTACTACATATATGTTGTAAAGGAGTTGCATATGTTATACACAAGATTACAAATGTCAACAACAATGCCATGTTCAATCATTCATTTATGACATAAGTTGAATGGAAAACCTAAATCGATAGCTATGTTTTTTTCGTTTTCAAGGTGGTTTTCCTGTGCTTTGTTCAAGGTGTTTAATGCGAGGTATGAACTAGGTTGTCCTTCATATGCATAGGTTTTGACATTGTGGTTTTATCAATTGCAGGATTTTTGTGGGTTGTCCTTCCGCTTTTGTAGGTGCCAGTGTGGAAAGAAGCTGGCTATGGCAATACTACGTTTCCACAATTCACCTGCCATTCTCGTAGTTCAGATGTCAAATTCAGCGGCAATCGAGGACATCCTCTGGTCCAATTTCAAGGAAGTTTTTTTGTGTTTAGTTCAATGTGTTTAATGCGAGGTATGAGCTGTGTTGTTGTTCATATGCATAGGTTTTGTGTCGTTGCAAATCATAACCAAAACAAGTGCAATGTCAATGACATCGACACCTAGTGGCTCTTGCAAGTGTATGCTCTTCCATGAAAGCAGGTCGCTTCTGTAAGTGCAAAGAATTTGGCTGTGGGCAAGCAAAAATTCAAGTTGACGAATTTATGTTTGGCATTTCTTCCGGTATGGCCGACTGTAATTTATGGCACGTTTTGGGTGGTTTTATCAACGGTCTCGCTTCAGGTAGCTGTAATTTATGGTAGATGTTTGATGCTTCTATCAGCGTTTTATGACGGATGGTTTGTGATTTTATCGGCATTACCGGTTCAGACTTCTCTATCATTTTCAGTTCTAGTGTTTGTAAATTCAAAAAATTGAGAATGGGCTTTATCAATGTTGCTGTTGAATAGATGGGACTCATAACCATATTTTGTCAGTTCTAAAAAGTGCTAAAGATAGTAAAGGATAACTTGTTCAAGAATCATGGAATCTAAGCAACAACTAGGTTGATCTCTGCACATAGAAAGTGAAGGAAAAAATAAAAATGATGAAAAAAATGCGTGAAGTCATAGGTGAGAAAGCTAAATCCATAGCTATGTTTTTTTTGTTTTGAAGGTGGTTTTCTTTTGCTTCATTCAAGGTGTTTAATGCGAGGAATGGGCTAGGCTATTCTTCATATGCACAAGTTTCATTGTTGTGGTTCTAGCAACTATGGGATTTTTGTGGGTTGTCCTTTTGCTTTTGTATGCGCCAGTGTGGAAAGAAGTTGGCTATGGCAATATTGCATTTCCACAGTTCACCTGCCATTCTCGTAGTTCAAATGTCAAATTCAGTGGCAATGGTAGAGTTCCTCTGGTCCAATTTCAAGGTGGTTTTTTTTTGTTTAGTTCAAGGTGTTTAATGCGAGGTATGGGCTGGCTTGCTTTTCATATGCGCAGGTTTCGTGTCGTTGCAAATAATAGCCAAAGTAAGTGCAATGGCAATGACATTGCCACGTAGTGGCTCTTCGAACTGTATCCTCTTCCATGGAAGCAGAATATGAGGCTGTAACAGAAATTGCTTGTAAATTCATATAATTGACAATGTGCTTTACCAATGTTAGAGTTGTATAGATGGGACTCACAACCATATTTTGTCACAACTAGAAAGTACTAAAGATAGTAAGGCATGATTTGTTGAAGAACCATGGAACCCAAGCAGCAACTAGCTTGATCCGTGTACGGACAAAGTGAACAAAACAAATGCAATGTCAATGACATTACCACCTAGTAGTGGCTTTTCCAAATGTATCCTCTTCCATGAAAGCAGAATATGAAGCTGTAACAGTAATTGCTTCTAAATTCAAATAATTGACAATGTGCTTTACCAATGTTAGAGTTGAATAGATCAGACTAACAACCATATTTCGTCACAACTAGAAAGCACTAAAGATAGTAAGGGATGATTTGTTGAAGAACCATGGAACGCAAGCAACAACTAGCTTGATCCATGTATGGACAAAGTGAAGAAAACAAAAATAAAAAATGATGAAAAAATGCGTCAAGTCATAAAGCAGCCACATTTTAAGAAAATAGAATAAGAAATATATATATATATATATATATATATATATATATATTGACGGATCAAGGTCGATTGAATCATTGAAAGAAAAATTGATTAGTAAAACTTCTAGCTATTGCAAATCAAAAGTCAAAGCAGATACCAAAGTTAATAGCAAATTGATTAATAAAGTACAACTGGAAACTACTAAAGATAGCAAGGGATGATTCGTTCAAAAATCATGCAACCCAAGCACCAATTGACTTGATCCATGTATGCACAAAGTGAAGAAAAGAAAAATAAAAATGATGAAAAAAATGTGTGAAGTCATAGATCGACTCCATTTGAAGAAAATAGAATAAAAAATATACCTATACATATTGATAGATCTGCCTCAATTAAATTATTGAAAAGAAATAAATATCTAAAATGGAAATAACGAGTAAAATTTCTTATTTTTTATTCATGAACTGGGTCTGCTGCAAAAAGTAGAGGTCAAAGTATCCACTGCTTCTAGGACAGTCCATGGCTGATTTTGTGCCAGGATTTTTGTTTTAAAATAACTGATCCATATTCCTTGAAGAAGTCAGAGTTTTCATGGTCCTTTTGTCTTTTGCATGTTTAAAGTTTCCCTAAGTCAGGAAGGCTCTATTCTTGGCCTTTAGAAGCCCTATTGAAGACACTCTACAGTTACAGCACTCTGTAACAGGTCCTCTTTTATGCACACGATTTTTCATACAGAGTTTGCCCCAGAGTTTGTACACATTCAAAGGCTCCAACAAATATGGAGAAGGCATGTACAAGTCACTATAGCTCAACAAAAGATCATGGCACTGTCAGTTGTGTATACACCAGTGAACAGTGACATCACATGCTTGCACATCTTGACTAGTGGTAGTTTGCAGCAGCAACCAACTTTGAGAGAAGCAACAATTACAAATAGTCTAAGTATAAAGAGATTACACAAATGAATAGATTGTCCAGTCTAAACTCTGAATTCTGTATGAGTGTAGATCAAATGATTTCAATTTTCATTAGTAATGTATCATATTCATTTGATGGTGGTAGATATTTGATAGCCAGCAAATCTTCAAAGACCGATCTATTTACTTCCATCAATGTAAATGAAAAGGATATGAGATCTGTGGGTTGTCCTATGTTTATTTATGTCTAATCAACGATAATAAATCGCTATTTATTTATATCTTCTAAATTTGTGGGGACATGCATTCTGCCATGTTGCAACCTTTGCTGGCAAATTTTAAAATTTTAACACTTAGCGTCTCGTAGGTTTTGAAGATGGAACTTGGTGACAGCTTAGGAATGTTCCATATCACTTGCAATATACAGGAAGCAATGCAGGCAGATTCTCAAGAAGGGAGGGTTCTGAAGAAGTGCCTTATTGCAAGGGACCATTTTGCAAATGCGTCCCAATCCAATGGCAGCACCCAAGGATTCTTCCATGTTCTTGATACCGCCAAAAAAATTTAAAATAGGAAAAAATTGGTTTTTTATTTGCTTCTTTTGATTAAACAATGAGCTCTGCAATAGGCTTTTCAAATAGTTATTGACATTTATTTTTGCTATTCACAAACAATTTCTTAATACACAAGGCCAAACTCTTGCATATCCTAAAGGTTTTGGAAGCTAACGTATCAGCCATAACTTTTGCAAAAGCAACAACTACAAATGTTGAAACATTTAAATACAGTCTAAAGTCCAGCAAAGAAGCACCCTGTTGCAAGCACTGAAACCGATGTCACATGGCAGATAGTTTAGGGATAAAGAGTTTACACAAATGAATAAATTGCCTACTATATAGTCTGAATTCTATATGAGAATAGTTGAGATGATTTCAATTTTCATCAGTAACATACCATATTCATTTCATGGTGCTAGATATTTGATAATCAGCCAATCTTCAAAGCTTCATCTATTCACTTTGATCAATGTAAATGAGAAGGGTATGAGATCTGTGGATCTCCTTGTGTTTATTTATGTTTAACCAGCGAGAATAAATCACTATTTATCTATATCTTCTAAATTTGTGGGGCCATTGGTTCTCTCATGTCCCATCTTCTGTTGTCCTCTGAAAATTGGACACAGTAGGTCCCCAAAACCCATTCCTATTGTCTTACTTTTAAGAAACATGGGTTTGATAACTAAAGTTAGACAGAAAGCATTGTCATTGGCCCAAGTATACACAATCAGGTCTCTGTTTTAGAAAATTAAATAAAAGAAATGAGTCTGTACTTCCAAAAAGAATGGAAAGCACATGGTTTTGTCCCATTCTTAATAACAGGAAAAGGCAATGTTTTGTACTTCCAAACATACACAGAGAAGCTAGATTCCAGTTGTCAGGATAGAAAAGGTTTTGTGCTTCCAGCCATATAAACAGAACTTAGATCTCAATGATTTGATCAGGAAAATGTATTTTGCAAAACTGAACCATCTATGAATCAAACAAAATTCCTTGAAATTTCAACATTTGCAAAAATGCAGAAACATGAGTAATCCCAGGTGTTTACAAAACGCAGAAACATGAGTAACCTCAGATCTTTGCAAACTGTCTAAAAAAAACATAAGCACACTCAACCTGTTGACATGATATGCATAACTCTCGAAATTTGCGGGGCCATGGGTTCTCTCATGCCCCATCTTCTGCTCTTTCCCAAAAATTGAGCACAGCAGGTCCCCCAAACTCATTCCTCTACTCTCTTACCTTGAAGGAACATGGATTTGGTAACTAAAGCTAGACAGCAAGCACCGCCATCAACTCAAGCATACACAATCAGCTTTCTGTTTTAGAAAATTAAATAAAGGAAATGAATTTGTACTTCCAAAAAGAATGGAAAGCACATAGTTTTCGCAAACTATCTCAAAAAAACATAGGCACATTCAACTTGTTGACATGCTATGCATAACTCTCTAAATTTGCGCAGCCATGGGTTCTCTCATGTCCCATCTTCTGCTTTCCCCCAGAAATTCAGCACAGCAGGTCCCCAAAACTCATTCCTCTACTCTCTCACCTTGAAGAAACATGGATTTGGTAACTAAAGCTAGACAGCAAGCATCGTCACTGACTCAAGCATACACAACTAGCTTTTTGTCTAGGAAAATTAAATAAAGCAAATGAATCTGTACTTCCAAAAAGAATCAGAAGCACACAGTTTTCCCCCATTCTCAATAAGAGAAAAAGACAATGTTTTGTACCCCCAAACATATACAAAGAAGCTAGATTCCAGTTATTTGATCAGAGAAAGTTTTGTCCTTTCAGCCATATAGACAGAATTTAGATTTCAATAATTCGATCAGGAAAATGTATCTTGTAAAACTGAACCATGTATGAATCAAACAAAATTCCTTCAACTTTCAACATTTGCAAAATGCAGAAACATGAGTAACCTCAGGTCTTTACAAAATGCAGAAACATGAGTAATCTCAGGATTTTGCAGGCTGCCTCAAAAAAACATAAGCACACTCAACTTGTTCATATGTTATGCATAACTCTATACAAGAATCAAAATTTACATTTCACAAAAAATATCTTGCAAATATCCAAGAAATACAGAGAGTCTGAAACTCAAAATTATATTTTCATTGCAAGGGAAACGGATCTGGATGATCCAGATATCCAAGCATTGGCAGACTAACTCACCAAAGAGTATTCAGATTGTTGATGGAATATGGAAACCAACTCACCAAAGGGGAACTTTTTGTTTTGGTTTTATTATTATTTTTTAAAATGGATTTTTTTAATGGAATTGACAATTTTTGGGTTTTGACAATTTTGAATTTAATCGTATCCCAGAATCAAGTGATAGATTTGCCATTTCCAAAGGCCTTAACTTGAGATCACTCACAATGACACAGTTCTGCAGATCCGAATTTCATGACTAAAGAGAGCTTGTCGCAAATGTTATAATGACCTTAGATCTACGCGCCGGAACTATCCCGACCGTTAGATCTACATGATTAGTTAACAACTTGTAGACAGGTGTAAGGCCAATCTTACCTAGCAAACTGATACTATAAAGTATCAATGTCGTCCAATTCCGATAAAAAATGAGGGCTAAAACAGCAAAAAAGGGTAACATAAAAACATTGTCACCATGCTCATTCATACATAACTCAATAGATTCATCAATAGAGAATGGAAAGAGGAGAGCAATAAAACAGAAAATAAGTACAAATTCAATCAATTCGATTCAAGCCCCACTGATCCATAAAAAAGGGGATCGGATCTTCTCTTATCAAAACAAATGAGATCTAATTCGTAAACTGTTCTAACTCCCTGATTTACACTATATTTGGAAAAGTTGTCTCCTACATGGCTGAGAGAGATTACAAACAACTGGGTCCTGCTCCAACTAAATTACTCTAGAACCCTATTAATTAAAATTTTAATTCTTAAAATAAAGAGACAATGCTGCTTCATGAAGGACTGACATCCATAATCATCCATAACCATGCACCGTGATGCCATCCCGCTGCTACTTCCTGCGCCACAGCGCCCGAGGCTTGCGTCACCGCGGACGACGCCAATCAAAACCCAACAAAACAACCCGTCGATAATTAAAAAAAATACCATTTTCTCCAAACCTAAAGTTAACTATTACCTCCACCATATATTAATCAGAACAGATGTCAACTAATGCCCCTGACCGATTCATATATGTCGCGGACACTCAACCTGTTCATATGTCGGGGACACTCAGGATTTTGTAGGCTGCCTCAAAAAAACATAAGCACACTCAACCTGTTCATATGCTATGCATAACTCTATACAAGAACCAAAATTTAGATTTCACAAAAAATATCTTGCAAATATCCAAGAAACACAGAGAGTTTGAGAAATCTGATGACTCCAACGAATTCAGAGTCTGAAGCTCAAAATTGTATTTTCATTGCAAGGGAAATGGATCTGGATGATCCAAATATCCAAGCACTGGCAGACTAACTCACCAAAGAGTATTCAGATTGTTGATGGAATATGGAAACCAACTCACCAAAGGGGAACTTTTTGTTTTGGTTTTATTATTATTTTTTAAAATGGATTTTTTTAATGGAATTGACAATTTTTGGGTTTTGACAATTTTGAATTTTAATCGTATCCCAGAATCAAGTGATAGATTTTCCATTTCCAAAGGCCTTAACTTGAGATCACTCACAATGACACAGTTCTGCAGATCCGACTTTCATGACTAAAGAGAGCTTGTCCCAAATGTTATAATGAACTTAGATCTACGCGCCGGAACTATCCCGACCGTCATATCCACATGATTAGTTAACAACTTGTAGACAGGTGTAAGACCAATCTTACCTACCGAACTGATATTATAAAGTATCAATGTCGTGCAATGCCGATAAAAAATGAGGGCTAAAACAGCAAACAAGGGTAACATAAAAACATTGTCACAATGCTCATTAATACATAACTCAATAGATTCATCAATAGAAAATGGAAAGAGGAGAGCAATAAAACAGAAAACAACTACAAATTCGATCAATTCGATTCAATCCCCACTGCTCCAAATTACATGATTACAATGCCATGGTGTGGTTTAAATACACAACCGGGAGATCAATTATGTTCCACAAAGAAGGGGATCGGATCTTCCCTTATCAAAACAAATCAAATCTAATTCCTAAATTGTTCTAACTCCCTGATTTACACTATATTTGGAAAAGTTGTCTCCTACATGGCTGAGAGAGATCACAAACAACTGGGTCCTCCTCCAACTAAATTATTCTAGAACCCTATTAATTAAAATTTTAATTCTTTAAATAAAGAGACAATGCTGCTGCATGAAGGACTGGCATCCATAATCATCCATAGGCAAACATCAAGAGACATAACAACACATACTACTAGCATCCATCAACCACACTTCAACATGAAGCAAAGTTCCAGCATCAAGAATCTCAATGCATAAATCAGCTTCACCAACCTGTAACCGCCACTGAAAGTGTGACAAAAATCACATGCAGGCATCCATGTGAAAATGGGGGGGGACAGAGTGGGGGGGAGGAGGGACAAGCTATAAAAAAATCCTTTTACAGGTTTGTGACGGGTGGCAGAACAAATTCACATGCTTTGATGACCGGCAATGAAAGTAGCAGCAGCAATTTGGGCATAAGGCATAAATCAGCCACATCAATCTGCAACCCCCACTGAAAGTGTGACAGAAATCACATGCAGACACCGATGTGAAAAATGGGGGGGGCAACAGAATGTAAGTGAACAAAGCTCTCTACAGGTTCGTGGCAGATGACCAAACAAATTCACATGCTAAATTATTCTAGAACCCTATTGATTAAAATTTTAGTTCTTAAAATAAATAGACAATGCTTCTGCATGAAGAGCTGACATCCATAATCATCCATAGACAAACACCAAGAGACATAACAACACATACTACTAGCATCCATCAACCACACTTCAACATGAAGCAAAGCTCTCGCATCAAGAACCTTAACGCATAAATCAGCTCCATCAACCTGCAACCCCCACTGAAAATGCGACAAAAATCACATGCAGACATCCATGTGAAAATGGAGGGGGGGGTAACAAGGTGTAATGGAAGCCTTTTACAGGTTTGTGACAGATGACAGGAAAAAATCACATGCTTTGATGACTGGTAATGACAGCAGCAGTGGCACTTTGGCCACAAGACATAAATCAGCTACATTAACCTGTAATCCCCACTGAAAGTATGACAAAAATCACATGCAGACACCCATGTGAAAATGAGGGGCTAACAAAGTGTAAACAAACAAAGCCTTCCACAGGTTCACATGCTTCCATAGCTAGTAGCAAAAGCAACAACAACACCTTGGCCATGTCAATTTTCAACATCTTACCTTACAAACGAAATACAAAATGGTGCTTGAACTACTAGA
Source organism: Larix kaempferi (assembly GCA_027924585.1). Taxonomy (NCBI): domain Eukaryota; kingdom Viridiplantae; phylum Streptophyta; class Pinopsida; order Pinales; family Pinaceae; genus Larix; species Larix kaempferi. Next base: position 6,541,223 of record BSBM01001321.1, on the reverse strand, counting down.
TGTACAACAAAGCAAGCAGTTGTCATCCCACCTCCCAAGAATAGTGGACAACTTTGTGTAACGGATCAAGAACCCCAATTCCAATGTCCACAAGACTAGGTCAATGCAATCGCCAACAGGGTGTCCAGCATTGCCGGCTCCAGCTGGGCAATTTATGTGTTCCTGAAAACCTTCTTCCATGCTCTCGGCATATTTGGTCTCCTTCTTAAAAAATCAACTTCCTATTTGAATTTCAAAGCTCTAGTTATTATGTTCACTTCATTTGACAACACCATGGACAAAAAAATAAACAGACCTAAGCAAACGACACCAACAAATAACTTTATCGTATGCCCATTCAAGGCAAAAAAACACAACAATTATTCAAGTCCATGAACAACATCAATAACCATAACACAACAAAGGCTTCCATATATGTTTTTCATCAAAGCGACGGTAAAGCCCAACAAGCTGCTTTCTAAAATGAAACGAAATTTGTCAATTCTCCCAGCAAAAACCCTAAACCCTGTCTTTTCCTTTCACTCAAAAATCCATCTCCTTCTAAGAAAATCAACTTCCTATTTGAATTTCAAAGCTTTAGCTATTATGTTCACTTTGTTTGACAACACCATGGACAAAAAAATAAACAGACCTAAGCAAACAACACCAACAAATAGCTTTATCGCATGCTCATTTAAGGCGAAAAACAGAACAATTATTCGAACCCATGAACACCATTAATAGCTAGAACACAACAAAGGGTTCCATACATGTTTTTCATCAAAGCGACGGTAAAGAACAAGAAGATGCATTCTAAAATAAAGCCAAATTCGTTAATTGTTGCAGCACAAACCCTAAACGTTGTCTTTTCCTTTCACTAGAAAATTGCACAAAAAAATGCGAATACATACCTAGTCCACTGAACCAGCAACGAGACTTCAAGCCAGCGGAGAGCAACAGCTGCAGATATCGTCGAAACCGAGCAACCAACACCATAACTGAAAACGATATAGAACTTTGAACCGATAATGCCGATAAAATCACAATCAACCCGCCATAAAACACTGATAAAACCACCAAACATTCGCCATAAATTACAGCCCAAAACCCGCCATAAATTACCGGCGGCCATGCCGACATAAATGCCAAACATAAATTCTCCATCGCCAATTTTTGCTCACCCACAGCCAAATTCTTTGCACTTACAGGAGCGGAAGGACAGCCTTGCATCAAACAACTCACACCGGCATTTATTCCCACAGCCTCACACCGGCAGCCACAGGAGCCGAAGGTTGACCCACACCGGCATCTACAGCAGCCCAAGAACAACACCCACATACGAATCAGAACAACAGCTGACACCGGCATTTATTCCCATAGCCTCACACTGGCAGCTACAGGAGCCGAAGGTCGACCCACACCGGCATCCACAGCAGCCCAAGAACAACACCCGCATACAAATCAGAAGCCCGGAAGAACCCGTCGATAATCAAACCCCCGCATTAAAGACCTCGAACCAACCGCAGGAAAACCACCTCGATCACTGAAAACTGCCTCGGTAACAGCCTTCGAAAACCACGCGCTGTGACACCATCCCGCCGCCGCCTCTTGGGCCACAGCGCCCGAGGCTCGCGTCACTGCGGATGGCGCCAATGAAAACCCAACAAAACAACCCGTCGATAATTAAAAATAATTTAAAAAAATACCATTTTCTCCAAACCTAAAGTTAACTATTACCTCCACCGTGAATTAATCAAAACAGACGTCAACTAATGCCCCCGACCGATTCATATATGTCGGGCACATAATAATGTTTATTTATGTTTGAACTTACTAAAACTTACAAGAATTTATGTATATAATATATTCCTAAGAGTACTGCTAAACTCAATTAAATCCAATTGCCATTGGATTTAAATATTATATAATATATTTTAAAGAGTAATGTCAAACTCAAATAAAAAAATTACCCTAATTACAAGGATTTAATTATGTAATACTATATTCTAAATAGCAGTGCTAAACTGAAATAAAAACAGTTTCCATAAATCATAACTTAGAATGATATTATCAAATAAAAAGTATCACTATAATGTTTTATTAAAGTTTTACTATTAACATCAAACATTTAATAAAATATTTAATTGAGAGAGCCTTATTTGGATATTTTCTAAGATAGAAATATGTTGGTAAAATTCAAAATAGTTAATTTTAAGATGAAATTATTAAAAGTAATTGTTACAATAAAAAATTAATATTGTTAAATTATTTGGATATTATTTTCATTTTTATTAAAAATAAATTTATTTTAAAATATTATTTTTAAAATTTAAAATAAAAAATCATATTGTAATTATGTATTTAAAATTGAATTAAAATAATAATCTTAAAATTAGAAACTTTTGAATTTGAAAATTCCAAACTTTGTATTACTTAAAATATAGGTTTTGTATTTAATTCATCTTTTTTTTTTTTTTTTTTTGCATATAAACAATTAAGAATCCTTGAAAGTTATGATTATCAAATCTAAGAAGGTCACTTAGTTATGAAGGTCAAGGATTAATGGAGGGTGGAAAGCTTAGTTTTCTCTTGAAAATAATTGTATGTAATCAAACCTGATGATGTGGGATAAAAAAAAGTTCATATTTGAAACTCGCTTTTTATATTGTACAATTGTGAAGTTTGGGTTGCATCATCTCTAAAAAGAAGTTCATATTTGAAACTGGCTTTTTATCTTGTAAAATTGTGAAGTTTGGGGTTGCATCATCTCTAGAGAATCATGGAGAAAAGCTGAACAAATTCAAAAGAAGTTTATAACTTATAATCTCAAAATTAAAAGCAATATGCCATATCATTTATCATAATAGAATTGGGTCTTCCCACCATCATGCATGCTATGACTAGCCACTTTATGTACAAGTACATGATAAATAACATGGGAGATCGGATTCTTCCTAAAATTACTTTAAATTCTAGTCAAGACCACATGTGGCTCAAGAGAGGTTGGTATAAAGATGCCATGGCTGGGTTAAACCATTGGGGGATTAACTATATGCCACTATGCAAAATAGAAATAACATTAAAATTATTATTACATGTCTAAGTTTAAAGAGAAAATGTGGAGCAAGAAAGAATTAGAGGTTAAAAGAAAAATTAAGATACTATAAGGTGGTCATTAAACCTAATCTAAAATATCAAACCTATATCTAAGTTTTAACTATTTCTAAGAAGAACATTAATATAGCTAGGATAAGAACGAACTCTCATGAGTTTCATGGTGAAAGAGGATGCTCCACAGTTCCTAGAACATTGTGGGTGGAAATGATTTTCCATATCTCTGAGACTATGAACATTAAGGATGAAAGTTATTTTCTCTTAGAGTTCCTTTTGTACAGACACATTAGATGTACTTTCATAATCTTTGTTACAATACAAACCTCTCTAACCTTCTAACATGTCAAACCTCCATAACCTTCTAACATGTCAAAACTATGGTGACCTAGGAAAACTTCTTTCTAAGCTTTTTGAGCATAGGAATAAAATTTTGTGGCAATCAAAATAATTTTTCTTTCTTTCCTCTTAAAATCAGATATCTTTTAACAAATTTGTTTTCAATTAAAAAATTAATATATTTAAAATTCCAGTCTTTTATATTTTTACTATGTCATGAAATATATATTTTGGGAACTCAAATCCCCCGAATTAGTTGACAAAAAATATCAAATTTATATTTACATTTTATTTTGTTTATTTATACTTTTATAATTGTAATTTTAAATTAATTAGTTTAGATATAAAAATTTCAATATCAAATATTAATTGAATTATTCAGTTTTTGAAAATTTGAAAGTACAATAAAGACACCAAGCTAGCAATTGATTAAAAATATAAAAGTACAACAATCAACTACTATGTTTAAATGCTAGTTGACTCATCAAGGTTTAACATATTTCCTTGCATTTGAGAAAGAAAATCTCTTAGTCAATTAGATGTAGTTTTAGGTCTTATTTGAGGACCAATGGGAATTGAAATTTATATATTGGACTAACTGTATGGCATGCTTGTTGTAGTGCCATAGCGCATGACCATGAAATCATCTAAAGTGTATCCCTCTAATAAAGAGGATGTGTTATCAATTTATGGAATCAACCAGTAGATAGGTAACAAGGGTGGTAGGTGTACCAATATGGTAGCTTGATGTTGAATTGGAAAAGATAAGATTGAAGGGAAAAAGCATGTTAAAGAGTATTTATAAGTTGGAACCAAGTAATGAGTAAGGTGGAGTTTAATATGTTAAAAATTGAACCATGTATATTTGTGGTAGGAAATTACCTTTGTGTAGAATACTATTGGTAAATACTGCAATCTTTCTCCAGTAGCATCATGTTGTTGATATGTTTGATCACTCAATAGTAATTCCAAAACTATTGAAATATAGCTCAATAAAAGGTGTTTGGTATTCATGAACTAAAAGAAAATAGAGTAGTAGTTCATTGGCAACAAAGAAGAAGAGGGAGTGCATGATTAGTGGTACATGACACTCTTATTGTTATTGTGTTTGAAATATGCGTACATGATCGATTGTATATAACTCCCTCTTTCTTGTGTTGATTCTCTTGACAAGAGAGCATGATCATTAAGCAATTTAAGATGGGTTACAATAGAGCACTAAAAGGTGAAAAAATAAAGACTTTTATAACTGAAGTTTTACGAGATAATTGTGAAGAGTTGAGGAGACTTCTTAAGAGTATAGAATGGCATGAAGCAACAATAAGCCAAGAATTGGGATATATGATCAGATTTCATTATAAGGGAGGTTGCACAAGTATTTTAAAAAAATTCAATGAAAAGGAAAAGGATACTCATAGAACATGAAATTAGAATTATTTATGAGGAACTATATGAGAGGAGCTTCACAAATGAGTTATATAGAATGAGGGTTATGATTGATGAAGACCTCATAGAAGATGCGATTGAATCTGATATTTTGAAATATTGCATATTTTCCACGTGAAATCCTTGAAGCCATGGCATGTAAGCCATAAGTTGAAGTTGAAAATGAGCAGTAGCTCCTCCAGTTTTCTAAAGTTGAAAGAATATGAGGAGACAGTTTGTGAAAATGAAGACGACATAGCTAATGAAGCTAGCAGTTTGCCTAATTATATAAATTCAAAGGATGAAGAATTGAATGGGGGGAGCATCAATCCTAACCTATGTTGAATTCCTCAATGAAGAGGACAACCATGAAGAAGTTGAGAAATAACATATCTTCAAGAGCATGTCCATGGAGGTAATTGATTAGTTTCATAATATTAGTATAATTGATTGTGCAGGTAAAATGAATGATGAAGAAAGCCTTGTAGGTGCTATAGAAATTGAAATAAATATTAAGGACAAGATTGCAAATGAGGTAAATGGCAGCCGTGTAGAAGCTACGCATGAAGAACAAAGGATCCATGTTAATGTTGCATATGAAGAAGACAATCATGCATGCTCTATATATGAGGAAGAGGATAACATTGTTGTTGATCATGATGTAAAATTGGGTGAACCTCTTGAATATTTTAAAGGTTTAGATAACATTCTAGATGGTGTAATTAGTCTTAAATTACATGATGTAGAAGAAAATATTGCAAAAGATTTAATAGCTCAAGAAAGGATGAAGTAACATATATATGGTTAATAGCTCAAGAAAAGGATACGAAGGATGAAGTAACATATATATGGTTCTAGGAAAATGAATAAGTCTAGAATAGAAAATGAGGAGAACTATGATGAAGAGGAATTCCTTAATAAAGAAGGAGTCATAAAAACTAGAAAGGAGGTGAAATTGGTTTATAATTGATGAATGAAGAGGATAACATGCTTGTGGCACTACTACATAGAGGGGGGTTTTAAGATAATATTTAAGACATTTATTGGCTAAATTGTCTTAAACTGAGACAAAAAGAACTTGTGTATTGTCTTAAGTATTGTCTTTAAGCGAGTGTCTCAAATTATTGTCTCTATAGAGACGATATATAAGACAAATATTATTGTCTCTCCAGAGACATTTCATTTTTGTCTCTTTTGAGACAGTAGCTGATATTGTCTCTATAGAGACTATATATCCTTAATTCCAACTATTGTCTCTCTAAAGACAATATAAATTTTTTTTATTAAAAAGAATAAAAAAATAAAATAATTTAAATATTATTTGATAGGTTCAGTAGAAGTCGCATCCCTCCATAGTAGAAGGCCGCATCTCCTTGACGTAGCTTCTTGACACACTAAAGGGAGCCCACGGGCATTCACATTTGACACAGTGTGGAAGTTGTCACTATTGCACACTCAACAGCAGAATTCCAACAATATCAATACCAACAACATAATTCCGCCAATATCAATACCAACGGAGTAGCATGCTTGATGTTCCAAGTTATAGTTATGACATCTATGGAGAAAGGGCTTCCATTCATGAACCGAGATGATTTTCTGCTATTACATTTATTTCTTTAAGTTTATCTCAGTAGAGGAGGGCCCATGCATCAACTAGATAGCACAATAATTAACTTCTTTACGGCTATCAACGAAGATGGGTAACTCTCCGTAATAGTTGACAATTGAATGATAGGGAGTTGTATTTGTTGTTAAAAAATTAGAGAAAATGTAGGCCGGGATTCCATTGGCATGAATGTTGTTCTCATTTAATTAACAGAAATCATTTATTATCTTTGTTGAAACTAATTCATCTAGATGCTTGAATTGGTCGGGATTCTGGAAGCAAAGATAATGAATCAAAAGAATGATGAGATCAAAGTGGTGAATGATGAGATCAAAAGAATGCACCATAAGCAACAACGAAAGTGGTGAATGATGAGATCAAAAGAATGCACCATAAGCAACAATATGAGGTTGTAGCATTGCAGCTAGAATTCAGAGTTGTCAAGTACGAAAACATTGTTATCTTTTTAACTCCATATAGTGCCATGAGTAGAGTCAAATCTACGGCAAGTCATGGCACGGGCTCGCACTTACAGATCTGGATTGCAATCTGCAATATGCCATTTGTTCTTTATATTGTGGAGGGATCTCCAAATCTCAAGCCTACCTTTGGTGGAAGATTATCGTGGAAGGCAATGTACAAATAAAAAAGTATTGTGGAAGATTATCAAGGAGAGATGATGGAAGGCAATGTACAAATAAAAAAAAGTATCGTGTTCACTACATGCAATATATGTGTCTCTTCACACATAGAGAGTCTGGTGTGGGTTTTGTTTTTGTTTTTTTTTTTGTTTTTTTTTGTTTTTGTTTTTTTGTTTTTTTTGTTTTTTTTTTGTTTTGTTTTTGTTTTTTGTTTTTGTTTTTTGTTTTTTGTTTTTTTGTTTTTTTTTTTGTTTTTTTTGTTTTGTTTTTGTTTTGTTTTTGTTTTTTGTTTTTGTTTTTTTGTTTTTTGTTTTTTGTTTTTTGTTTTTTGTTTTTTGTTTTTTGTTTTTTTTTGTTTTTTGTTTTTTGTTTTTTTGTTTTTTTTTGTTTTTTGTTTTTTGTTTTTTGTTTTTGTTTTGTTTTGTTTTTTTTTTTTTTTTTTTTGTAGAGAGGTATAAAGATAACACTTTGAAATGAGAAGCTAACGGATAGTGATAAATGCATCGAACATGGAGAAGAAAAGGCACAGTGCAGACTTGCAGATAATCATATTAAGAACATTACTAATCAACAAGCAAGTAATCAGATTAAGACTATTACTAATAATCTCAAACACTAGCAGATACAATTGGGAGACATAGATATAATACATCACAATGCTATGTAACTTAACCTGGATGAATCACAATGCTATGTAACCTAACCTTACCTTCAGCCAAAGGGCATTCCTCCAATTGCGCAAAATCTGAATACTAACCGATAGATAGGTGAGCTTGCTTCTTCGTTCCGAATTATCTCTGAAAATGCGACTGTCTCTCAACAGAGTTGTAAAGCCTGCAGATTAAGACGTTTAAAACGATGGTGCAGGGAGCGTTGAGAACAAGGAAGGCACTATTCTTGTTTACAACTCAGTTACAGATTCATGGAACAAAAAGTTGTGTCCTGATGTTCAATATTTTTCACTGTAATTTGGATAACAAAGAGTGGAAGAAGGTAACCACTTCGGGCCCAGCTTCAAATGCTATTAATTTATGAGAGTCTTCATGAGCTTCATGTTCCTCCATTAATGTATTCAATGCATTACACAGGAACATATCAAAGAGAGAGGAGACACGTTCAGTTGGCGGACTCATAGACGACTTGTCCTGAGAATTAGATGCCTTGCAAATGTGGCGCAAATGAAAGTATGCTCATGGCTTGATCCCGTGAATGAGCAAGAACATAATTGGGATTGGCGAGGAATTCCACCATGTTGTGAGCCATTTAGAAGAGCGACATCCTATTCAATCTCCTATTCAAGATTGACAATGTGTCACCTCTTAGAAACCCATCTGGTTTCTCATCGCTCTGCCATTATACTGTTAACTCTTGCGCAAGTCTGAGACCGATATGCCCCTTCAACTGTCAATCATACTTATGATGCACAGCTAACATTGATTAGCTCTCTCTGGTCTGATTCCTGCGCACTCCAGAACACAGAAACCACGAAACTCTTTTCCAAATTCAATGGGTTCCTTCCTATTTCTCATGCAATTTCAAAGAATTCTATTAATTCGAACCACAATAGAAAACAGATGAATGAAATCAATCGCCTTCAGACAATAACCATACTGTTTGTAAGTGAATTTAGCCTAGTCAACTACCCATCCTTAAACTGTATATGAATTTAATAACTCTTCTATCAATTTGGTAAATATAGACCACATATAGATTTTCTAAACACGGAGTTAAGAAAATCAAGTCAATTCAGTCTTAATTTACTGGTTTCATAGTCAAACTCAACTTAATACATATACAGAAATTCACTTACTCATTCATAAAATATTGCAGAGCTTCAATACTCAATAGATCAAATTACATAGAACAAATAACAAATTCCAATAAATATTTAGGCTAACAGCAAAATCTTTTTAATTTAACACTTCTCAAAAGCAACCATCTTGAAAATGTTTGGTGAAAATATAGTCATATCATTGAAAATATAAGTAATCATCCATTCTCGATCCAAGGCAGCAAATGCTGAAGAAACATGAATATTGATTTAACAAGTATGATGATATATAAATTAGGCTTAAATAATAGAAACAAAAACTGGACAGCGGCACAGGAAGTACCCTGAACAGAGGCACTCAACAAGTATGATGTTTATTGGTTTATATCCATCATCTTCCTTTGTGTCCTCTTTCTATGAGGTACTATTATAATTGTAGGTCTGGATTGCTCATCACATTGAACATCCTCCTAGTTATTCTTGTCTCCTATTTGTTGGAATTCAACGATGGTTTCTCGCTCGGGTTCAGTAATGAGAATCGAATCATTGTGTGCAACAAACGATCCATTATGTGCCTGTAGCTCCTCATGATCACCACGCTCTTCATGATCACTACCATATGCTTCACCTGATGAGTTTGATTGTTGGGATTCCTATACACGACATAATTTACCTTATTAAGATAACATAATACCTCCAATTAAATGATTGCATAATTCATAAAATATTATAAAGAACTTACCTCAGATTCATGACCAGTGATTAATATCTCCCCTCGATCTAGCATATGTTGTCGAAGGCCTTGGGAACCATGTAGTAAATCATATTTTAGGCCCTCCTCTAAAGCTTCCTTTTGAAATTGGTGAACCTCCATAAATGAAGATAACCAAATTTATAAGGTATAATGACTCATATACAACTAAATCGTGCATCTTTGTCATGATTTTTATTTTGAAACATAAAATATAGTAGATGAAAATTTTCACTTACCAAGCCACCACGAATGCTATTGTAGCCACCAGATCCTAATTTATGGGATCCAATACTTGACACCCTAGCCTGGGTTGCTTTTGTTGTATCTTGAAGGCGTCTTTTAGCTCCTCCTCGTGAAGATGGCCTATAGTTTGGATTATTGCAGGACTTCCTCTTAAACTTGGCATCTTTCATAATTTCATCCCATGTCACTTGGTTTGTGATCCAAGATAGATGTGGATATCTCAAGTCTTTTGTCAGCTTTGACCTTATATTGTCTCGTTTAGAGTGAATGTATTTCCGTGCAATATCTAGAATAATTTCCTTATTAAAACCAGGATTTCCAAATGCTGTAATGACACCTTTAAAGAGTTCTTCTTTCTTAGCATTGGCTTGCTTCCTCCAATCCATTTGGATGGTATTTCCAAATAATTGTTCTGCATGGTGAAAAATAAAGTGAAAGAATTTTAACCCCATTTCATCCTTCAAGACATTTCCTTATGAGGTGAGAAAAATTGTTACTTCTTGCGATCCTTTTGTAGTGACTGAGGATATTGTTGTAGTCCTAGGGGTTGAGGTAGATTCACCTATAGGTACATCAGTCACTTTGTCATTTATTTCCTGTATTTTCAATAAGATTGTGAAATTGTTAGAATCCCAACCAAAATATGAAACTATTTTCAACTCTAAAATAATTATCATAAACACCATCAAGGCATAAAAAAATACATGAAAATGATTACAGATTTGACTAGTTTTAGCACATCATTGCATAGCAAATCTATTCATGAGAAGGGTTGTAACATGACAGTTCTAAAATCTAGGTTAATCCAATGCATTCATGAAATTTTTTAGGACTAATGACTGATTTTTTGTTGCAGCAAAAGATGCCTTTACTTAATAGGTTTGTGGAGGCAATTATACCTTGTCAAGAGGTGTAGTGTTGGGCCCCCTTTGATACTCTTAAACAGTTACTGCAAAACAACCTTGATTTTTGAGTGTAGCTCATTACAATTTTTAATATTTTCTAACATTTGTTGCTGGAATCCCTAAAACTCTATGTGCCAAAACCTGGTGTCTCTCCAAAATTGTGGTAATTTTTATGCATGGAAAAGGTTACAACAAGCCTATATTTGTTGATGAGAAACTGTGCCTTGAGGTCTGATTTTTATGACATTTGGATGTCATTACCCTGAAGACTAATAACTGTGTGTTTGTAGCAGAAGTGCATATCCATTTTGTCTTTTCTAAAGGAGGACTCTTTTGGTGTGTTCATAAGAAGACTGATATGCTTTAACATGTCATTGCTATGATTTTCAAAATCTGAGAATTTCTATCAGTTGTGAAGAATAGATAATTTCAAGCACTACTTTTGCACTATTACTATTTACAAAGGTGCATAAAGTAAGGTTTGTGTCTTAACATTGATTTCTAAACATTTATTATGAAATATTCTCTAGCATTCTCCCTAAACATTCCATCAAAAGCATAAGAAGCTCCCAAGTGGTTTCAACAAAGGTAAGACCTAGCCATATCTCTGTTTTGAACTACAATAAACTTTCAAAAATTCGAAAGACGCTATGTACTAAAAATTCTAAATTATGAAAATTGAAATCTATAATTCTCAACAAAATTATGAATTGGACAAGAATAATAATATAAATAATTTAACCTGTTCATCTGAAGTAAGTCCTGCACTCTCCAACAATGCCCTCTCCCATAACTGATTTTGTTTAAGTATTTCTTTCCTAATTTCAGCATTTTCAAGAGTATCTGGTAGGAGCCATAGTGTTCTTGATTGTGATTCTATGAGACTCCTCAAAGAAGCTTGTTCAGGTGTTGGTGGGAGAATTCTTATTGAACCCAAACTTGATGGATTATTCATTAATTGGGATGTACTCCTAACATGGGCATGCATGTCCATTTCAATAGGGATACTAGGAACAACCATGTTTGATGTAGAGGGCATGCTATGATTTTTTGCGCTTGATGTCACCCTTGTGACATGTGTTTCTAGTCTAGATGTAGAGGGCATGACATGACCCTCTATACCAATGGCTTGCACGCTTGTTGGAGTAATTCTTGAAACATCCTACAAGGCACAAATATAAATATTAAAATGGCCAATGGTGAAATAAGTCAATTAAATGCACAAGAATCTAGATCAAATCTTACCGCTGGCATAATACTAGATGTATTAAAGGGTGTGATAGGGGTCGGAATGACTTTAGAGATGGCCTGCAATCCACAAACATAAATTAATATAACGTAATAGGGGAAATAATATAATTGAACCTATACAAGACAATTTGAAGCTTACCTCATGCACCATCGTAGCAATGTTTTGCCCTTGCCCATTTCTTAGCATTTCAATTAAAGCATTTAAGATCAGTGGATCCCCCATAGTAGAATCAGAAGCACCCATAGATATATTCTTAATGAAACACATAATGACATAAAATGAGAAAATATTGATTAGAGAACATATGCAAGTGATATTAGTAACATAAATCAAATTCACTAGCACATAAACAATAACATACACAATTTTCATTATGTTTCAATACATAAGAAAAACGTAAACAATGCTCAACTTCCAAAGGTTTTTTTATCTTTATGATATTGTGTTTCTCTTGCCTAGGTTTTGATTGCATAAAGTGCCTAGGTGTTGATTGTGTATTTAAGCTTCTCAACATTTCAATTAAGGAATTGGGGTGTGGTAGATCCCCTATCTCCACGAAACACAAAAATGTCTTTCAAGTAACTTGTTAAAGAAGTAAAAACATAAAAAATTGGAAAAAAAAATTATTTTAACAAGCATCAACACTTAAAGGTATGAAAAAAACTTTCTAAGTAACTACTATAACCAAGAGTGTATGCTTGTTGTACATAAGAACACATCCTTCTATAATATTCTTTTATGTCTCATTCTTGTTTAAACACAAAGAGCTCCTCTTTCTTACATTATGTACTTTAGCTTAGTAATGCATTTATTATAAACTTGGGTTTAACCATCTGAATTAAATGTCATGAAAGGAATATGTATTATCCTCATCATATAGAGAGACAGTTATAACAATAAGCTCATTACATGAAACCATAAGGATTGGACCATGAAGATATGTGTAATGAAACATTCCTTTAGGCATACATTAGGCCTTATACTAGCTTGTATTCGAATGTTCATACCATAGATTTATTAGGCATCCAAATGATATTATCTATATCAATATCATCTCTTATAATCCAATTACTGACAACTTAAACAATATAGTAATTCTTAAGAAATTACCATTATACTTAAAACCATTAATGCACATCATAATAGGAGTAAAGAGGGATGCTACATTATATAAATTGACATTACAAACATCCACTAACAAACCTCTCAAAACATTCAAATTACTAGTTAATTTCCATTATATTGTGTGTACAATAAAAAACACAATACTTAACCTTTAAATATTTAATTATATTGTAATGAATCCTCAAAACCATCTTAAAGTGAACATGATGATCAAACATCGTCGTCCTCACATGAAGCTTCCTCATCTGATGTCATAAATACACCATCATTAATGGGACATAAATCCAGAAATAAATTAATACCGGAGTTTTCATGGTCTTCGTCACCTTCAATTACACGTAAATGAAAAAAAAATGAATTCATCATCTTCATGGACTTGATTCTCATGTGGTTGCTCATGTCCTTCGAGCACTTAAGTGAACTCATCACGATCTTCATCTTGGTCATATGCATCATCAACAATCATGTTTTCATCATCTTCATCTAGGTCAACCATGTCCTCGGGGGGGGCTTCTGCATCTTCAAGTAAATCATGTTCCTCTACATCTTGAGCAAATGTTACTATTCATCCTCTTGTATCATAATCAATAACAAATGACCAATTGGGTTGTTCTAAATTTGGAATAATAAATATTTGGTCACATTGATTTGGAAATACATAAGGTTCAGAAGTGGCTTCAAGCCTAGATGTATTGATCATTTCGAATCCATTCAAGTGTAGAAAGATAGTTTTTTCCTCGCCCACTTTGATAAGCTTGTACCATTCAACATGAAAGAGAACTTTTTTGAAAGACGTGAAATCAAGCTCTATAATATCCTCCAACACTCCATAATAGCAAAGTGTGCTTGTGATTGGTTGTCTATCATTTGCATGTGAACGACATGCCACCTCAAATGATGCTGAAATTCCACAATCATGAGTTTGTCGCTTGTCATCAACCTTTTTGATGCGAAAATGATGACCATTATTCCACATTCCTTTGTAATATGTTACCTAAATTCATATAAATATTAACTAATTAGATTCAAGGATACAAAAGTTTAAAAAAAATTAATAAATACCTCCAATATGTTAATATATATGTATCACCTCTCCATTTTTAGATCCTTTAACGAAATTCAGTTGTTGTTGTGTTACTCTATTCCTCCCCTTTGATGCCTCATGTTCAATATTGGTCTTTAGCCAATTCCATGAGCATCTCTCTCGCCATTTTCTTTTATGGGCTGCAGGAAGTCCTTGAGTAGTGTTTTGGCCATGTCTATTATATATATTGGCCCATGCCTTTCATCCTCTAATTTCTTTTGCTCAGTGTACTTCTCCATCCATTCCAGCATAAAGTCAGAATTATATGCAACATACAAATGCAATGACTCCCACTCCTTAGCATCTACAATGAAAAATAGAATTGTTCAATGAATTAATAATTATTTAAAGCCATGTATTAAAAAATGTACGATAAAAATTACTACTTCCAACATTTTTATATACCTTTAATCCTCTTTGAAGTCCCTTTACCCTCTAATTTTTCTCCTTCAAATGATTGAGGTTGGTTACAATCCCATAATCGTGGTGCTTCAAGATGCAATTGAGGTAAGTACTCACTCAAATGAACCATTGTTTGGAAAACCGTGTACCCCTCAACCATGGACTCTTCTGGTCGAGCCCTTTGCCTCACAAATTATTTTAGAGCCTTCATATATCTCTCCACGAGCCACATTGTCTGAATATGGATAGGACCACACTGTTCAATCTCTTCTAATAGGTGTACAAGGTAGTGTTCCTGAGAATTGAAGAAGCTTGGAGGGAAGTACATTTGAATATCACACATCAAAAGTGAAACATTCCTTTTCCAATACTTCAATTCATCCTCGTGTATCTCTTTAGATGAGACCCACCTACATACATTAACATGTATCACAATAAATACTAATGGTTTCTTCAAAACTATATGTATAAACTAATATAAATGAATTACCAATGATACGCTTCAAAGGATAAGTGTCATCGAAGAGTCTGGATTAAAGATTCAAAATACCTCAAATATTTGGATAATTTGTAAATAGTTAACGTGACATCACGATCAAAAGTGCTTGGTATTGCTGCAGGAAACACATACTATATGACTAGTAACAAATAGCCATGTTAAAATATGCATGAACTTCTATTGTCAGTAAGATATACAAATTTATAATTATCTTGCAACAAATCTAATGTACTGCAAAGTTACCTTTATCCAGTTGTGCCAATCATGTGTTTTTAGGCCTGTAAAATCTGACCCATCTCTCGTGAATAAGTTTTTTAATGTCGCACCAAAACCAAAAGGAAATCTTATGCTTTTCATTGTATCAATGATGTTTACTTTCTCCTCTGATGTAAAAACCCAAGGAGCATGAATATATGAGTTGTTTTCATGCAACCACGTGTTCAGCATGATATTGGCAACTTGGAGGTCCTTTCGTAACTTTATTTGTGCTTCATGGTTGTTTCCATTTAGATGTTTCCACAAGCACTCTGCCACATTTTTCCCGATGTGCATAGTATCAAATAGGTGGGCTATTGGAAATCTCTCATAATAATCTAATTTATAGAAAATAGAGAGTCTTTTCATTCCTAGTGGAAAGCCCGTCCCTTCCTTTTTGTCATACAGTGCTTTCGACCTAAAATGATTCATCTTTCTTGGCTTCCTTATTTCCACTTCCTTTCCATTGAACTTATTTTTCTCACGCACTTGATAGCGATGATTTTGTGATAAGAATTGTCTATACTCATCATACACAGTTTTATTAAGATCCTTTGAGTACCTATGCAACATTTTCTACCCACATGATGGACAACCATATTTCCCCTTTGTTTGTAGCCCTGAAATAAGTATGGAACGCATATTGAGTAAATGGTAAAATGAACAAAATAATTACAAATGTAATTTATAATATATTACCACAACAAATAGAGAGTCCCGGGGCATCATGAATTGTCCAGATAAGGATCACATGAAAGAGGAAGTTTCTATCATTGACAGGTCTTGATACATCATACATATTTACACCATCGCATAATTCGTGAAGCTCATCAATGAGGGGCTCCATGTATACATCCATATCCTTTACCTGATACCTCCCTAAATAAACAAAAAGTTTTGTATGAGGGTTTAACTGAGTTGATTTTTTTTGTATATAATCTTCAAGAAAGCATTGCATTAATATGTTCCAGTACCTAGTATGATGAGAGTTAACATTGCATGCTCCTTTTTCATTGCCATCCAAGGGGGAAGATTGTTGTTAATAATTAAAACTGGCCAAACAGAATATGTTGTTCTAAGATCTCCAAACAGATTGACACCATCCATTGCTAGAGAAATTCTTGCATTCCTTGGCTCATTTCTTAAATGTGGCCATTTTTCCTCAATATCTTTCCAATATTTGCTATCCGTGGCCATACGCATGACACCATCTTGGCTCCTCCCCCGTGCATGATAATCCATATATTTTGCCAACTCCTTGCATTTGAACATCCTCTCAAACCTTGGGTTTAGTGTAATGTGTCGTAGTACTTTATAAGGAACCTTCTTGGATACTTTATCTTTACGATACCTATCTGTGTGACACACTGGGCATGGTTGCAAATTTGCATTCTTTCCATAGTACAATATATGGTCATTTGGACATGCATCATATGTATTGTACTCCATTCCAATGTCTTTCATTACTGAAGATACTTCTCTATGAGAATGAGGCAACTTATTGTCCTTTGGAAGTATCTTGTTTGCCAAAAGTCTACATGATGCAACAAATGATTTTATAACATAAGTATACACAATATTCAAAAATTTTAAGACATTTAGATCATTAATTTATAGGAATATCAAATCCTACCTTAATATATCGGTAAAGCATGTGTTTGTCAATCCATGTGTAACCTTCAAATTCAACAACAACATAAGTGTCGCCAATATAGAAGTATCTGCATTTGGGAAAAGAGGCATCCTATCCAAATGAGCTAGGGGTGAATCAATAACTTCATCAGAAGATGTGTAGAAGTCTTGGATAAATTCATTAACACCAGCCTCATTTATCTGCGAAGTAGTTTCATCCATAAATGTGTCTTGTTCTTCATCCTGAGAATGGCTATCATCAGTGATATCTGTCGGTTCTCCAGGAACATTGGAAACTGAAAGCGGCTTTTCATCAAAAAAATCATTTGAAATGATCAATAATAATGTATTACATAATGTGCATATTTATTTATTATAAGAATAACAATTTGTTATTATAGTGTACCTCTTCTATATAAACTCCATAGTTCAATCTATGTTTACCAACTAGTCGTCCCTTCTTTAGTTTCCTATTTTGGCACCTTTTGCAAGTGCAATATATCTTCTCATTGAAGTATTCATTTGTCCCTGGAGCAGGTATTGGTGCTTTTTCATCTGAATATCTAGATGATGATGTGTTATTTCCCTGAATGCACCATGTATTATAAAAAATAAGAGTGCAACTTTTAACACAAGTATTACATCTTTCCCAAAAGAATATGACTCTTAGGTGCATGATATGTAATAGCTTAAGAAATTTTCAAGAGGTGAACTATAGAGGAGTATGTGTTGGATATTATTTTTTAGATGGTTTAGAGGATTAATGCAACAAAGTTATGTTTCTTTGCAAGAGATCAAACATTTAGAGTGAAAGTCATATCTGACAATCCAACATTTGTGCACATCTTACTTAGTTGGATATCATGCTATTTAGTTGTGATTCTTGAAAATGAAGAATGGTAAGGGAGTACTAAAAATGATGAGGATTCCAAAAGACTAATGTCATTTTTTCCTTGAATGATTCCTAATATGAAAACAAGGTGATCAGTCAAGCCTTAAGACTTGGCATTAATCATTGGCAAAATTTACAGGTTTAAAAGAGGAACAACATTCATATTTCCTTCAGAAATGACAACCAACTAGATGACAAGGTGAGGTTACAAGGAACCCAAAGTTCCAACACTTATTAATCAAATTTTCACTTTCTTTCCTTTTGCATGTTGAACTCCATCCTCAATTCATCCTATCCAATCCTATTTTTGATAGCAATTTTCAAAATATGACTATCGGTCTCTTTCCTACCTTGTCAATTTCTCTCTTATTTGATGGGGACGAATTGAATTATGAATTCTCTATAGGGGTGATTACTTTTCAGTAAATGTTTGTGTATGAGAATTTTGTTTGCAATTTTTTAGTGAAAAGCAACTTAACGTGCAAAGGCAATGGTGACAACATCAGCAAAACCAAACAAGAATCCATAAAAAACAAGAAAATATATCAAGAAGCCAACAACAACAACAAAACCAAACAAAAAGATAGGATGAACTCATCTCTCATGAAATACCTGTTGATGTATATGTAACTTCAGAATGTATTTCACATATATGTATATTGTACTCCTATAGAGATGTTATTATTCCTCTATATGGAAGTGTCATCATTTATATTGTAAGTGTCGTAACTTATACTTGATGGGTTATTAGACCACCTTGTTTGGGGTCGGCCCTGTATAAGTCATGTGGGTCAAAGGGTTATTAGACCACCCTATTGGGGGTCATCCCAGTCAACATTATGTTATGTGGTTAAGTTCGAGCCTACATGAGTTAGGTAAAAAGGCAAGTCAAGTCAAGTATAAATAGAGTGCGGGAGGAACTCTATTTACTCACTCACTTCTCACTCATGCACTCAAGGAGGAGTAGCGCACTTATGGAGGAGGAGGATCTGCTGCTAGGTTGTGTCTATCTCTTATGGTTGGTTGTATCATTGCTCTATCTATCTCTGAGGAAGTTATTGGGGTTTTTCACCTTTATGGTTTTCCCCAAGTAAATCTTTGTGTCTCTTGTGTGCTTGCATTATTGTCTCCATGATTGATATGCTGTACATGTTGTTCTCTCAGTTAAGATCCTAGATCAAATTGAAGTAAATTCTGAAAATTTAACATGGTATCAGAGCTAGCCTGAAAGAAGGCATGATATGGCATGTATGACACTTGTTGCACTTACGATGTTAGGGCTTGATATAGAAAAAACCAGTCATCGTAGAACTTTCACTATAAATCCGTTTTGGCAAAGTTTTCGGATCTAAAATTGTTACAGGACGAAGCTAAGATCCCCATGTACCTTGTGTCCAAAGGAAAACCTCTAATTCGTTGTACTTTGTGATTTATGATCTGTACAATATAGGGTTTCTGCCTCTTCCAGATCTGAGTCAAAATCAGGTGACCTTGGGAAAAAGGTCATAACTTGGGCTAGGAAGCTCCAAATGAAATTTTGTGAAAAGTGACAGGTAGCACACAGACTGTACTATCTCATAAAACGTTTTCAAAGGCCGAAGTTGAACCAGTGACACGTGGCACGCCGTACAAGTTTTCTCTCCTGAATTATCCCAAAACAGGTCATGTTGTGACACTTGGCATAACTATCTCTCAGAGACTCCGCTGGGGAAAATGCACCTATAGTTCAGGGGAGAAACTACCAACTTACGGTGATAAAGATAGACTTACAAGCATTCTGCAAGTATAACTAATAAATGAAGAGATTAGCGTTTAAAGATGTAGGAACCTTATTCAGAAGGTTGATCCTAGCTTTGCCTCCCTCGCTCTTCGATGCTTATCCAGTGTCGCAATGCCCAGACCTGCAAAACAACTTGATACCTTTCTCAAATACATTTGACTACATATATAAGACTGATATTAATAATAGAAGAAGACATCAAACTATAATCAAACAGTAATCAAATCTGAGACACATTAATAGGTCATATTTGGAAAGAGAAGAACGTCTGATCTTTATTAATGAATGAAAGCAAGTACATAAAATTATACCTTCCTTCAAGCTTGGCACTTCACGAAACCTAGATTCAAGATCTCCTGCTTCCGTTCTCCAAGGATCCCAGCTTCTAAGCAATTGTACTAGGGTTTACCAAAACTGAAGCACAAGAGAGGGGGATGAGGGTCTCCATTCCTCCAGCATAACTTTGCAATTAGGCTTGCTCCTCTCACATGACCCTTCTACCCTCCTTATATAATCAATGAGGAAGAGGAAAAGAAGTTATAACCACTCAAGAGGTTTCCCAACCAACTTAACTTACTCGAATTTCGAGATTTTTGACCAAAACAAGAGTGTACCCTACTCTACAGTATACAAAGTCGCGTACATATGGCAATGGGCGCTACTTTAAATGAGACAAAGTCGCGTACACACGCTACTATTATAACAGTAGAGTCGCGCTCATAGTGAAAAATGGCCAAAAACAGGCTTTTCTGCTCATTTTCAGGAGATAGTTTGGTCTGGAAAAATGTTCCTAAGGGTCATATACATCAAATGGGTCAAGAATGAGGTAATTTCAACCATTTTTAGTGTCCCAAATGACTCCTCCATCCACAAATGTCCTGTTGTGTGACTGAACTTGATCTCAAGAAGTGTCGTCATGCGACCAAGGGAAACAAGTTTCGTCACGGACGGAGAGGTGTCATTTCAAGCTATAACAGATGGAAAGAAAACAGGCCGAGCTATCTCAAAATTTTTTTTCAGAGGCCGAAGTTCAAACAGTGACACGTGGAACACCGTACAAGTTCGCTCTTCTGAATTATCCCAAAACAGGTCACGTTGCGACACTTGGCATAACTCTCTCTCAGAGAATCCAATTGAGGTAAGACCTGTCAGGATGGAAAGATAACAGGTCAGGCTATATCAGGAAACATTTTCAGACCCTGTGGATTGAAAAATTTAGAGGTACACCAGAAACAATCAGGTACATATTTCTGTCAAAACAGAATTATTTTGAGTACCTTCATTCATGGCTTCCGGAATTTAGGGCTTCGTAGAAAGTTGGAATTTTTGTAATCCGAGACCACGGCTGGATGCTACTCATCAAAATAGAAATTTAGAGACCAAGATAAGTATTTTTGGTTGGGCATAAGGTCGGGCTTGATCAAACCCTAGTTCGGGACTTTGATCAGAAAAGTGGAAAATTAGGGCTTCTGTAAAAATGGGAATTTTTGAAATCTGTGACCACGGCTGGAAGCTCCTCAGAAAAATAGAAGCTTAGAGCTTTGGATCAAACCTTTTGATTGTGCAGAAGAGTGGGCTTCATCAAACCCCAGTTCAGGGTCACGTCCAGTGAATCTGGAAGTTTCAAAGGAAAAATTGAGGAGTGAAACTTTGTAGTTTTCAAATTCTGAATATACCAGTTTGATCAGCTCATCAAGGCGCATATTTCTATCCTTTCGGAAGTTTGAAATTCAAAGTTTGAATTTTTGGGGTTTCTCTGACAAACCCATATCCAGCTCCAGGTCCATTTCTTGCAAATCAAGTGGATAGGGTTAATCCTAGAAGAAGATGGATTGGTCACCTACATAAGTGAAGGAGTTCCTGTTTCAAAGGGAGATGAGGCTAAGGCCTTACATAAGAAGATTACAAGCGATCTCGACAGGTATGACTCATTGAGATATGTTTCAAGATTTGTTCATAATTAAGTTTATGGTATGTTTGTCTTCATGTTATTACGGTTAGTACAATCTTGATTTTAGATTTGTCGTATCACCTTAACAAAATTATGAATGCATGATAGAAGATATTCATTGGTTAGGGTGTTGACACTTATAATTGTACTAATGCATTATGGTGTTGTATGAGGTTTATGTAGTCTACTAACATGAAAGGTACACCAAGGAAGACAAATCATGTTCCAGTTCAAGAACATATGATCATGATGACATGAGGATAAAGACTCATCCATTGTCATGGATCTCATAGAAGATCCATTTACGAGGTATGTATAACTTGGTTTTATAATGGCTAACCTATGAGATATACAGGTTACTAGCACAAGTCATTGAAGAAGAACAAGAAGACATCATGTGAGTATGTTAGACATAACTAACTAGCATGCTAATCCAGGTATGTTTTTCTTATATCAAGCTAGAATCCTACCTTGTGTTAGGATCTTATACTGTTGTTGATAATGATTATTCATAAAGTCATAGGTTTGAATAATCATGGTTGTATGCATATTATGTTTCTTACCATAATTGATGATATGACTAACCAGAAGAATCATGAAGGTATAGGTTTGAATAATCACAGGTTTTATGCATATTATATCTCTTATCTTAATTGATGATTCAACTAACCCGAAGAGTCATAGGTTTGAGTAATTATAGGTTTAGACATGTTATGCTTCTTATGATTTGACTAACCATAAGAATCCTACATAAACCTTGAATGCTAATGCTTATTATTTCTGTTTGAAATTATCATGACTATACATGCTTGAGATTATTGTGTTTTAATAGTATACTAATGAATGTATGATTTTATATGAGATCACAAGGATAACACAATCATGATACTAATAAGCATGCATAGGGACCAAGGATGAATATGAGTTCAAGAACAGGTAATCCAGGAAGCAAAGATCAAGAGGGAGTACACTCCAGTGGTTTATGCAAGGATGCAAATATTCAGAGGGAGTTGACCATATCTCTACATTCCACATCAAAAGGAGTAGAAGAAGCTACTTCAGATTAGGACTCCAGCAGCTCCTGCAAGGAAGCGAAGACTCAGAGGGAGTCCACCCAACGAACAAACAAAGATAAGTATTTGAATTGTCATTTCTTAAATAATACTGTTCAATAATGTATATACTGATGTTCCTAGAATTAGGTTGTGTATTATGCATATTAGAATAATTGCATTGATGAACAATATACTCCTAATATGCATGGGTAAGTGGCCTATGGCACTGTACAACATTCCATTGCTACTTATCTAGAATGAAACCTCTTTGCTGACATGTTGGGAGTTGTGCACACTCTTAACAATGTTCTGATAGAGATTGGAAGGCATCTAGAAAGTTACGGAATATGGATAAATGTTGTATTGAGCATTGGCTAAGATAATTGCATGACTGTATGACATATTTCTTTATGTAAGAATTTGTTCTGAAAATTATGAGATGTTTCTAATCATGCAATTTAACCTGTTTTGTAGGAAAGACCGTATATCTTCACCTACAAAAAGGACTACAACATTTGTTCCAGCAACAAAGATATCTATTGAAGATATTTAAGTTCCCAGGATCTGGGATAAAGAAATGGAATGTCGATCATGAAGAATGATGTTTGGGATGTAGTCCCAAGATGTGAAGGGAAGTTTGTTATGACTTCCAAAAGGAACTATTAGATCAAGCATGTTGCAGATAGCAGCATTGAGATGAAATAGAAGATGCACCAGATGGATTTCAAGACAGCATGGTGTAGTCATTTATATGTGCAGAACTTGGTATGGGAGGATAGACAGCTTTCTATCCAGTTTGGGCTTTACCAAGAGTAAAGCGGATTCCAACCCTTACTACAAGGTTGAGGAAGGAAATCTAGTGATACTACTTTTGTATGCAGATAACCTGTTTGTTACAGGTGAAAATAGATTGATTGCCGACATGCAGCGGAAGCTTACTACCGAGTTCGAGATGAAGAACTTGGGGATGATGCACTATTTGTTTTTGGCATGGAGGTGTGGCAGAGTGCAGATGGAATCTTCCATGGACAAGGGAAGTATGTAGTAGAGATCCCGAAGAGGTTCGGGATGATGGATTGCAAGGCCATGGCCACACCTATGGCATCGAATCTGAAGCTTCTATGTGATGCTTCATCTGAGCTAGTTGATGTCTCTATGTATCGTCAGATGATTGGGTCCTTGATGTACCTGACGAACACGAGACCAGACATTTGCTTTGCTGTGAACACATTGAGCCAGTTTCTGACGGATCCGAGGAATGTTCACCTGGTTGCTGTAAAGCATGTTCTGAGGTACCTGAAGGGTACAGTGGATTATGGGCTCAAGTATGAGGCGAATCAAAATTTTAACCTGCAGGGTTATGTTGATTCAGATTGGGCTGGCAGTGCTGCAGATAGGAAGAGCACATATGGGTGCTGCTTCAGTATGGGATCAGGTGTGATCTCTTGGTTTAGCAGGAAGCAATCCTGCGTAGCACTGAGTACAGCTGATGCAGAGTATGTTGCAGCCTGTTCAGCTAGTTGTGAGGCAGTATGGCTACGGAAGCTACTGTCTGATTTATTTGATCTCCCATTGGAGGCTACTGGTATCTTCTGTGATAACCAGAGTTGTGTGAAGCTGTCCAAGAACCCAGTGTTTCATGACAGGTCGAAACACATAGAGATCAAATATCACTATATCAGGGATATGGTGCAGAGAGGAGCTGTGAAGCTCCTATATGTTGCGACGGACGAGCAGATTGCAGATGTGCTGACGAAGCCACTAGCCAGGGTGAAGTTCGAGTACTTCAGAGAGAGGCTTGGCGTGCTTCAGATTGAGGATACTTCGAGGAAGAAGTGATGGAAACATTTGCTGAAGCCATTTCAAGCATGTTGGAAGGGGGGTCCTTCACATGGCTGTGGATGTAAGCACTGGATGATGAGCATCAGGATGATGTTCTGGTTTCTGCTTGGATATGATCAGTTGGATCATTTTATGTATGTACGCATCATGCTGGATGTTGGATATGATCAGATGGATCATTTTTGTATGTATGTACGCATCATGTTGATGCTGGATATGATCAGTTGGATCATGTGTATGTATTTTGTATATGCATCATGTTGGATGCTTGGATGATGTATCTGTATATGTATCAGGTGGGTACATTGTATGATCAGGTGGATCATGTATGGTGATATGTATCATGTATTTGTATTTGTATCAGGTGGATACATTGTATGATCAGGAGGATCATGTATGATGATATGTATCAGGTAGATACTTGGTATGCATCAGGTAGATGCATTGATGATCAGGTGGATCATGTATGATGACATGCAACAGGACGTTGCAGTGATGATCAGGATGATCATGGATGACGAGCTTCAGGATGTTGCTCTAGATGACATGCACCAGGACGTTGCAGTGATGATCAGGATGATCATGGATGACGAGCTTCAGGATGTTGCTCTAGATGACATGCAGCAAGACGTTGCAGTGATGATCAGGATGATCATGGATGACGAGCTTCAGGATGTTGCTCTAGATGACATGCAGCAGGACGTTGCAGTGATGATGATCAGGATGATCATGGATGCATCAGGATGATGTATGGTGAGTATCAGGTTGATACTCTATGTCCATGGATCAGGTTGTGCAGATGAGCATGTAATCTGGTGCCCTGGGAGATTTGCAGATGGTCTTTCGAGGTTTTGCCTATGGCATGTAATATCGGTGCCCTGGGACATCTGGAAAATGCTCTTTCGAGGTTTTGCTCTGGGAGGACATGTAATTCGGTGCCCTGGGAGATCTGCAGATAGTCTTTCAAGGTTTTGCCTATGGCATGTAATAGCGCCCTGGGATATCTGGCAGATGGTCTTGCGAGGTTTTGTCCTATGGCATGTAATAGCGCCCTGGGAGATCCGATAGGTTGGGCTGTGTGCCCGTAATCATTCCTAGGATGCTCTTGCGAGGTTTTGCCATGACCACATATAATAGCGCCCTGGGAGATCCTATAGGTCGGAGTTGTGTACCCGTAACATCCTGGGATGCTCTTTCGAGGTTTTGTGGTGGGGTCACTTGTAATAGTGTCCTGGGAGATCCTACAGGTCGGAGTTGTGTACCCATAACATCCTGGGATTCTCTTTCGAGGTTTTGTGATGCACGTAATAAGTCCTGAGGATTCCACAGTATGGCCAGTGATGATGAAGACCTACAGGTGGTGGGCCTACATCCAGTATGAAAAAGGACTGGCTCTGTAGAACTTCCTATGATGAGTAGATTCAGAGATTGATTGAGATAGCAGCAGCAGTGACGATGATGATGATGATTATCTAGTGACGATGATCCAGAGAAGATGACTTGTGCTAGAAGAACTGTGCTGAGAAATACCTTCCTAGTTAAGAGGGAGTGTTGATGTATATGTAACTTCAGAATGTATTTCACATATATGTATATTGTACTCCTATAGAGATGTTATTATTCCTCTATACGGAAGTGTCGTCATTTATATTGTAAGTGTTGTAACTTATACTTGATGGGTTATTAGACCACCTTGTTTGGGGTCGGCCCTGTATAAGTCATGTGGGTCAAAGGGTTATTAGACCACCCTATTGGGGGTCGGCCATGTGGGTCAAAGGGTTATTAGACCACCCTATTGGGGGTCGGCCCAGTCAGCATTATGTTATGTGGTTAAGTTCGAGCCTACATGAGTTAGGTAAAAAGGCAAGTCAAGTCAAGTATAAATAGAGTGCAGGAGGAACTCTATTTACTCACTCACTTCTCACTCATGCACTCAAGGAGGAGTAGCGCACTTATGGAGGAGGAGGATCTGCTGCTAGGTTGTGTCTATCTCTTATGGTTGGTTGTATCATTGCTCTATCTATCTCTGAGGAAGTTATTGGGGTTTTTCACCTTTATGGTTTTCCCCAAGTAAATCTTTGTGTCTCTTGTGTGCTTGCATTATTGTCTCCATGATTCATATGCTGTAGATATGCTGTACATGTTGTTCTCTCAGTTAAGATCCTAGATCAGATTGAAGTAAATTCTGAAAATTTAACAATACCTGATCTACCATTTCGTATAGGCACCAAACAAATGGCGTAAAATAAATCTGCAAAGAAAAGTGTGTGAATGCTAGTTAGGATCATTACATAAATAGTTGTTGAAATATAAGAAAACATGTATCTTAAAAAAAATTCTGTAACATTATTCTAAATGTATCTTGAGCACTAAACACAATTCAAACATGGTTGAAAAAGAAGTGGTTCATAAGAATATATAGCCATTGTATTTTGACTTGAACTAGGAAAATATTATGTATCAGCTTGTATGTTCCTTGATAATTTTCTGCATCAAGTTCCAGCCATATTAAGCTTTTTGTAGTATGCATTATGTAGCTTGAATTGTGATGATAACATTGTCAAAATTTCCCTCTAAGTATGTCCCTTTCTACACTTCTTTATCTTTGAATTCTTCGTATTGGTTTTTTGAATACCTAACTTTACAATTAGAAAGAGTGAGAGACACATGATGGCCACCTGCTGGGACAGCACCAATTTATTTGAGAAAGAAATTGGTTACTTAGCGTAAGACAACTTGGATATTGAAAGCTTTGTTGCCATTCCACATTCCTCTGTTCCCCTCCTTAATCTACCTTTAACCCGCAAACTTACATATCTATCAACTTTGTAGTTACTATTCAATTTTTTTCTCTCTATTATATGGAGTTGTTTAACAATTTAATGATTTTGATTTTTTAACTAATTTTATAATCAAATTATAACTTGTAACTTTTCAGTAGTTAAAATCCATTTTTATTAAAAAAATTGAGTCAATCTCTGAAAACAAATTGTGTAGTATCTAGGTTATACAATGTTAATGCTTATATTTAGAATAGTATCTAGGCTATACAATGTTAATGCTTATATTTAGAATTCCAAAAATTATAGGTTTTGATAAAAAAAAAAAAAAAACTCTTTTAAGTATGATCTATTCTACCAACCTTTTATGACCACAAACATACATATCTAGATTATGGTCTCATAAAAGAAACTTCATGACAAATAAAAAAAATAGTCTTAGATCTGTAAAATATCAATGGTATACCAACTTTTTCTGACCATGAAAAGTAATGACAAAGTGTGCTTCAGAGATCAACAAAGCTTGCACGCTGGTTTCCATTTGGACTAACATTTTTGTGTCAAGGGGTGCATCTATACAGGAATTGAAAAGTTTCCATCCTGCTAGCTATGACAACCCTATAAGGTATTTTTAATTTTTTTTTATAAAATATTAGTTACATTAACATTTATGACCAATTTGTCCAATTTTAACATCAAAACTCTGAAACTTGGCCATTTAAAGTTAGTCAATTGATACCCACTCTAAGAAAATTGGTTAATCTTACATAATCCTAAGAATAATATATAATAGCCATAACTGGCGTTTCCTTAACTAATATCCTTAACTGGCATTTCGAGAAGAAAAAGTCTGCAGGAAAAAAAAACTAAAATCGAGATCTCTATGAATCTATGCTACACGAAGTGGAACGATATTCATTGTACCATCATTCTCACAAATTACCAAACAACCAATTAGCAATTAATAGATACTATTGGCAATAGGCATTGCTGACTGCAAAGTAGTCACCACAGTGACAACGTGGTATTTTTTTTATGTTGGAGGTGTTTAATGGATGTTTTCTTATTACTATAGGGAAATTTCCTTTAGTATGGGCAACATAGTTGGTATTAGGGAGAAATTTCTGAGAGTGGGGAGCATTATGGAAAGTCTTTTATTATATAATCACATATTACATTTCTTCTAAACAGAATGGAAAAGTTTCATGACGGTTGAAACTAACAGAAGAAAAACATGAGGATTTGTATGTATTCAATAGTCAGATCGTGATCTAAAGAATGGCCATGACAAATCTAGTCAAAACACATGGTCAAGGCGAGTTGATGGTATGCAAATTGAGGTATAATGATGGCCAATTACCATGAGACATGAACCAAACATAGATTCAATGATTTGAATCAGAATCTTGATTGCTAAACGCACGGCCTGAGGACATATGTACTTGAGCTCAAGGCTGAGTTGGGTTTGTGGTTTTGTTTACAAATATTGTATTGTATGGTAGTCGATGTCCATTACGCTAGTTGCATGTTTACGAGTATTTGTTGGTTATTAAAAAAAAATATCGATGTTTCCTTAGGTATTTTTACCAGTTAATTGTTGTATGTACTCAGAGCTGATATACCTCCAGGCCATTCAAATAGATAAATCACATACATGATCAATTACTAACTTTAAATATTGAACATACAAGTAATACTGGATGACTACACATTAGGCTTTCAAAATGTGCCATGACACTATATTGTCTTGATTGATTGATTTTACAATTAATTTTTGTTAAGGACTTTTCATGGGAATCATGAAATTTTCTTCTTGGATGTGGTGCACCATATTATAAAAACTAAGTGGCATTATAAATTTTTCTGGCATTATAACTAAGAGACAGCCTCATACGTATGTATAACAGCCTCATGCCTATGTATAATTTATTTAAGCAATATGTGACAAGGTTCATACATGTATAACCTGATCTTCAAATTGAGGAATGACTTATCCATTGGTTTCCATGGAATAATGAAACAATTCCCACTATGAATTGAATTTCTTGCCATGGAAAACACCCAACGTTTGGCAGGAATGAGGATTGAAACTCTGTGAGATCAATTTAATGAATTAATTGTTGGTTTTCTGTTCAACTCGGTTTAGAGACCAAAGAGAGGAAGTGCATTCCTACCGTGCATAGTGAAACCCATGCATAGAAGGATGTAGAGGGTGAGGATGTAGAGGGTGTAGTTATAGACTTGAAGTTGGCTCATAGAATTGGGGAATGGAAAAAATAAAAGTTCAGGTTACATGATGGGCTCTAGCCCTACCTTATGCCATATCTCAACCTTTATTCCATCACCCGAAGGTAGACTTCAGTTTGGAATCCCATCACTAAATGTCGAGGCAACTTGAGCTATCAAACAAGAGAACGCATGGAGTGTCAGCTAGCTCCTTGCAAGCTTGATCATGAGACATGGATATTGAGGTTGAGGGGTACTTAATCGCTTTGCATATGGACGGTGAGTAGAGTGTACGACCCCTAATGTGTCCCAGTTCAGAACAATGACGTAAGATCTTGAGAACAACCAACAACAAATTCACACTATGACGCAATCAATGGACTATTCAAAACACAATATTCAAAACCCCAATTGTAATTTAAGATAAATTAGCTATGCACGTGACATGTAGCTGCCAACATGGATGATTATAAATGAATATGCCAACATGGAGAAGATTCGAGCAGAAAAGTTAAAGGCACTCTATTATTGGTTCGATGAACAAGTCTTCCATTAATGAAGATGCTCATATCTTCATAAAGATCACAACATCTATAACTATTTTTCCTGAACTATATGTTACATTGCAGTGAACGTATCCGTTCACTAGGTTAAGAAGCGAATCCGCCTTCCGTATTTGAGATAAAAGATAATAATATATTGATAGATAGATGATGATAAATTACAATAAGATCGCCTTTTATAGGGCTTGATCCAACATTGTGAAGGGTTACGCCCTTTCACTAGTAACCTAATAATCTATTAATTTATAAATAATAATATTAAATAAATATTCATAGCATTGCCACTCCCTTTTAAGGAGCTTTGTCCTCAAAGCTAATTTTTCTAGTATCAACTTTATCCTGGATTTGTGTTGTAATCCTTTCTGCTTGAGTGGTGAATTTTTGAAACAATACAATTTGTAATTATTTGTCTTCCATATCGCCTTTTGGATTTCATGTATGAACACTTGTGGACCTTCATTACTTCCACTTTTTGCATTGGTTGTGGTTCCAACATTGAATGTCATAATGATGGAGGTATTTTTAAAAGATGTTCTTTGATCTTGGAAATTAGGACAATGGTCATCTTTAAGACTTTGAAGTTTGAAAATCTCCATATGAGTCTTCTCAATTTCCTGGAGCCATATTATTGTAGATGGATTCCATCTTACAATCTTAGTATCTATGCACTTAAATTCCAACAATTTCAAAGATATGTGGTGGTTGTCACAAGAAATATGCACATCTAAACTGACATCAATCTGATTAGAAATATTTAGGTCTTGTACTAGTTTCCTCTGAATTGTAGCCTTCATGGCTTCTTTCTTGGAAGGAACTTTAAGGACCTTCATTCTTGATATGGTGGGAGAGGAGGGTGCGCAGGACGTGAAGGAGAGGGAGCCAAGATATGGTGGGAGAGGATGGCAAGGAGAAAACGCGGGCTGCGGGAGACACCCGGAATTGGGAGTGGAGCTGGAATGGAGTGGGGAAGGTGGATGGGGGTGGAGCGCGCAGGGGGCACGAGGGAAGGAAGAGGAGAGGCCAAGGAAGAGGAGAGCGGAGCTGATGGATATGGCGGTGGCGTGAAGCTGCGTGGGGGTGAAGGGTCATAAATGGGCATGGAGGTTGTGACAAGATGGGGGAGGAGATGGCGTTGGCGTAGGTGCGTGGATTGGAGGGAAGGCATGGGGAGAGGGCGAGGGAGAGGATGCGTAGGACATAGGACGTGAGGGAGATGAAGGGGAGCGGGGGAAATGGGAATGGAGTGGTGGTGCGTGGGCAGTATTTTGGGGAGCTGGAGCAGTGGTAGCAGGGCATGAGGGAGATGCAGGCGATGGTGGGGGAAGGCAACGGAGAAGTGGGCGTGGGAAAAAATGGAGGGAGCTGCGTGGAGTGGAAGCAGCGCGCAAGGAAGGAGGTAAGGGTGTGGACGAGGGAGTGAAGGGAGGAAGAGCGGGAGAAGGCGTGGGGGCTGTACGCGGAGTG
This sequence comes from Larix kaempferi, assembly GCA_027924585.1. Classification (NCBI taxonomy): domain Eukaryota; kingdom Viridiplantae; phylum Streptophyta; class Pinopsida; order Pinales; family Pinaceae; genus Larix; species Larix kaempferi. Next base: position 6,509,644 of record BSBM01001321.1, on the reverse strand, counting down.
GGACGCAGAAGGTGGCGAGAGTGACGAGTGAGCAGGAGGATGTAGACACAGATGGTGGAGGTTGTGGATCAATGGAGCGATGGAAATGGTTGGTGGAGATAGCTGGTGTGGAATGGAGAATCGTGGAACAGATTTTCGCCGAGAGAACTTCACACAGTGAGTACTGGAATGAAAACGTGCTGAGAGCCGAAACCGAGCTCAAAGGAGCAAGACTGCCGCAACCGTATCCGGTTGGATTTGAAGGGAGAGCCGAAACCGAGCTCTGATACCAAATGCAGTGAACGTATCTGTTCACTAGGTTAAGAAGCGAATCCGCCTTCCATATTTGAGATAAAAGATAATAATATATTGATAGATAGATGATGATAAATTACAATAAGATAGCCTTTTATAGGGCTTGATCCAACATTGTGAAGGGTTACGCCCTTTCACTATTAACCTAATAATCTATTAATTTATAAATAATAATATTAAATAAATATTCACAGCATACATAAATGAATAAACCCTAATCCCATCGTTCTACTCAAAATCACCTCGTCTCTTGATTTCAGTAATTCTGAATATCAGTGGCTCGTTATAAAAAAATCATGGCATCAATGCCAGACACATGGTGAAACAACTAAAATTCCAACCCTATCGTTAGATTACTCCATTCTCAACTCTCAACTCCTATGAATACCAACAAGAAATCGAACAACCAATGGCTGCGCCCTCCTTGGGTTATGCCAGAAAAAGGTTAGGGCCATGCCCTTCAAGGCCAACACAACACTTCCAGATATACAGCATGGGCTGTGAATTAACAAATGGAAATTAGCATTGAAGCTATACACCAACTATTCCAATGAGCATAGATTGATACTCTCGGTAATTGATTTGGTGTGCAAATGCAATCACGGGGAGCATTTCGATCAATTAATTAGATCAACAAACAGAGCAAAGGGAGATTCAAAGTTGCAGCTACCAATTCCAGAAAATGTTTTAGTAAATTAACTAACATGGTGAGAACATTGCTTGTGAATATGGTTTCTACCAACCAGTTTGATAAGCAATAACTCCTTGATTAGAAGCGTTGGATAGGCTTGGAGATTGAGGAAATCCAAGCCAAAGAACCCATAGATTAACAATAGTTCTGTAGCTAATCACCAACACTATGTACAATCAGATTTTCGATGCCAGCGAACAGAACAAATTGCAAAATATAAACATATATATAAAGTAACATTGCCCTAGGCACAACATATGCTGTATTCTATTGCCTTTGATAGCAATAACAGTGGTTTTAATAGTAGTGAATTTGATTCTCCATCCTCTCTGTATGTAACTATGGGAAACAAAGATAATTATAGGTTTTATATTCCTCGTTCATTCCAATTAGTTCTTCGTGATGACCCACAATTATAGAAAATACTGAATGACTTCATATCGATCACTCAACCTGGGCATTCTCACAAGAGAAGTGATGGACCCTTACAAACAAATAATTAAGAATTTAGCTTGTTACCATTTAAACTGTAAACTGTGATAACAGAAATCTAAATATGCATTCATGCTAAATTAACACAAGTAAATGGGAGATAAAATTTATTTTTTTCATTAAAAAATTCAAAATTCACATATATATGGAATGAGTTTAATGATTAAAAATATATATTTCGTTTGATATGCAGGTTACATGTTTCCTGGACACAACCATTTTTTATGTGATTTAATAGTTCGCTTACTGATTTGTTGGACATTGAGTACTCACCTCCTCCATACACACTTCTTCATGCTCTTTGGTGGAGGCACACCTAAATATAAATTGTTGTTCTCCAGTAACTTTTGATAAATGTGATAAACTAGACCTTTCAACACAAGTCAGAAAAGAATCAACAATATTTGTACTAACTCATTTGTCATGGATGTTGAGAAACCAAGATTTTCCACACACAACTTTGTTTAAGGTGCTTTAGTAGTTGTCCCTACTTCTGAGTTGTTGAACCAGCAGGGATCTTCCTCCTCGACGCACCTCCTTAAGCCATTTGGCGTTGGCACACCTAAACATGATTTTTCTTTCAAAATATTTTGTAAATGTGATAAATTAGAGCCTTTACTTTTAAAACCACTCACAATATTTAACAAAAGTTAAAAAAAACACTCACAGTGTTTAAACAATCTCAGAAACCTATATTTGGTGATAAACTAGTGCATTTACCAACAAGTCAAGAAACACCAACAATATTTATACTATATCTCATTTGGAGGCATGTTGAGAAACCTATATTTTCCAACTCAACCATTTTTAATGTGCTCTTGTAGTTTCTCTAACTTATTTATTATTTATTGGACCTGCAGATCCCTATCCTTCATCCCTGTGGTACCACAAGGGATCCACCTTGAAACTTTCCCTAATCAACTACATCAAACTTTGAAACTCCACATTGTCAGTAGATGCTGGATCCAACACATTCCCTATCTTAGCGATATCTTTCTCGGTCTTGAATCCATCATGGATCAGAAGGGCAATGTCTCCTCCATCGCCGAGGATCAGACCAGAGGCATCATGCTGGCACATCCCAGAGCCAGCTTCATGGAGTAGCCAAAGCAAAGGGAGGTTGCCAAACTTTTAAGGTTATGGTACAAGATCTAATCAAGATTACAAGCTTCAATCTGTCATCCACAGGAGAATTTCTTATATAACACCAAGTGATCATATGTCCCTTGCTTATGCTATGAATGATGAATTCTCAAGAGTACTCAGCCAGCAGATGCTTTATTATTCTAACATCTCAAATGCGACCAGGATTATACGAATACTGCCAGAACTGAGCGAGTTTCACCATGTAACGGTGGAGAATATTGAGAAAATATTAGGGCGACCTGAGAAATTACAAGTGTAGGTACATCAACCTGGATCCTTACAAGACAACACTTTCAAATTTGCTAAACAAACTAGACGTTACAAAAACATAGGCTGCTGGAGAAACGTCAAATTGACCACTGGGTTTGCGGTACTGTTGATAGTGCTCACGATAACTATCAAAAAATTCTTTTTTTAAGTTAATTGTTACATTAATTTTTCACTAGAGGTAAATAAGTTTGTTTTTATTAATAAAATTAAAACTTTGCTGGTACATCAGACTTGATCCTTACCATACAAAAGTTTCAAATTTGCTAAACAAACTAGCCGTTACAAAAATAGAGGCTGTTGGACAAACGTCAAATCGATCACTGTTGAGAGTCCTCAGGATAACGATCAGTTTGATCGTATTTTTGTTTGTGTGATACAATTGATTTTGCGCACTTTATTTATTTTGATCAGGGTGATTGTATTTTTGTCACTGTGATACAATTGATAGAAACAAAGTAAGACCATTTGATGCCTAGTCAATGATGCATTTTGAATTGCATAGTGATCGCATTTTTGTCAATGATGCATTTTGAATTGCCCGTTATTTGAATGTCTAGAATATAAAAATGTTTTGCACACCATAGTAAACCTCAAAAAGCTAAAAGTTCTACTTTAGTATTGATACCTTTTCCTGCTCCCATTCTAAATTTTATCAAATTCACATCATTCCACTAAATAACCATACATGCTCCACACAATTCTTTATTAATTGCTCCATCAAAGTAACCTATAGGTATTTCTTGATTGATATTTGATTGAATGTCTTGAAATATGGACAGATTCCTTACTGGCCAAACTTCCCAAATACATTAAAAGATCTTTTATTTTTAGCAAACGAAGCTGCAGATTCCTTACTGGCCAAACTTCCCAAATACATTAAAAGATCTTTTATTTTTAACAAACGAAGCTGCCATATTAGCTTCAAAGTATTGTTGATCCCACCTATCATTGAATTGAAAAGATGATGACAGTTCCTTCCATACAACCTGGAAAAAGGAACACCAACCGAATAAATGGTCAATCGATTCCCCTTCACGATTACACAAAAAGCATATACCCGTCCCCTGAAAGACCCCGATTTGTAAAGAATGCCATGTAAGAATTTTCCCGTAGAAACACAGCCGTATAAAAAAAAAATCAGAGGAATCTTCCCCAGCCATGGAATTTTAATCCACCAACTGCTGCTATTTTCAATTTCTTCTTCCATAATAAGCTTGTATGCTAATTTTGCATTTACAGCACCTTCATTCTTATTGAATTTCCATAACATTTTATCCGCATAACACTTTATCTTATCTTTAGAGAAATTGGAAAGGACCTTTTTTACCTCCTCTCTAGTGATTGGTCTTTCAATGACTTGATTCTCTTCTTCACAGAAAAACCTCATAAATTTTTTAATGACTTCGAGTTGAATTTCCAATTGAGTACCTTCCTTCTGAGAATAAAGATTCTGAAAATGTTTGATGGATTTACCTTTTAAAGCTTTATTTTCTGTAATGATCTCATTTTGATCACCTTGTATGTCCCAGATAGAATTTTTTAATTGTCTCATGTTGGCAAAGTGATTGAAAAGTTTAGAATTACTGTCACTCGATTGTAACCAGATGGCCCTACTCTTCTGTCACCATGTCTCCTCTTTATGTCGATTTATGCCTTTATAAGGTCTATTCTCAAGATAGACCTTATATGAGAACCTATTTTAAATCATGCAGATAAAAACTAAAGGTTTGGAAAATGATGAGTTAGATGGGATTCCAAGAGAAATTGCCAGCATGGAAAAAAGAAATAAGGATAAAGAAAATTGAGGATTTGTAGCATCAGATAGCTCTTCCATGTTACATATTTCTAATGGTATAATAACATCAAATTTTGAACAAGAATGGCCCCTGTTGAACTAGAATAGGATATATGGCCCCTGTATAAACCTTCCAGAATAGGATATATGTATTTTTCCACAGAGTTCAATCCGATCTCAAATTAAATTAAAATATTGTTTTCCAGAAATGGTAACATAGGCTTCTGCAGAGATCAACGTACTCAACACAACAATGAATTAAGTAAAAAGTGATAACAACCATTCCATTATCAGGCTAAACGCATAACGCAGAAAACTAAAGACAAGCTACCGGGTTTCGCATCACACAGAACTTCAAAGGCAAGCTACAGGGATATCGCATCACGCAAAACTTCAAAGGCAAGCTATAGGGACTTCTTGCTAAACGAATGACTCAGAAACCCAAAATAAGTTACAGGGATTTCACGTAGAACTTCAAGGGTAAATTACAGGGAAATGCCTCCTCCTTAAATTACATAAAAATGACTGCAAAAATACATTTATATAAACCTACGGTTATCTGCGTTGAATCTCATCATAAAAATGGTTGCTTACATTTATAAAATGAATTCTACAGGATTCCGACTTCACGCAGAAGGTATTACTTCAGGCATCACATGTTTACACAGTTCCCAAAGCATAAACCTAAAGTAACACCTACGGAGATCGAAAACTTCACGCAGGAGGTTATTCCAAGCATTTAGCATATCAAAATTTTCAGTCAAAATTACAAACTTTGCTAAAGATCTAATTCGGCTCTGCACAAACTTGATAACGTTTCTTTGATCTAATAATGATACACGACTCAACCCATAGCTTTGTTTATGAAAGACCTACAGATTAAATAAATGCAAGTTCCCAATCCGTCATCAACTGGCTATTTATCTAGCTCGCACTATTAGTCGAAAACCGTGCTAAGTTACTTACATATCTCTCTCTTCTCCTATTTCAGAGATGAAATCTCTCCCCTTCATTCGCCCAGATGATCTGCCTTTATTCTAACACAGAGTTCAATCTTTCCCTGATCTCGCAAATCTTCAGCTCCTTTCATGGCAGAGGCATTGTATTAATCCGATGGAAGACTCCCTCATTCACAAGATACCTCCTAAATGGATGGCAACGTGTAAAAACATCTATGCTGGAAACATTCAAGCTACCCCCCAACCTCACAAAAGATGGCAGCGTAAACAGAATATCGCCCTTCCCAAACTCTTATATCCACAACGTATTGCAAGAGCCAACATGCTTCTATTCTCTCATTGTGTAATTGCTGGAATCCAACATGCTCCCTTTGAAACCAGTTTCAAAACTAGCACGACCTCGTTGGAAATCCATGAGGACGGAGGCATACTAGTCACTGTTCACCATGGGGAGAGAGTTCATGCATTCAACAGTCACGCAACGACCCAAATCAACGTAGGGGATCACATTCCAAATGGTGGTGGAGTCTGGTATTTAAAAATGGAATGGAAGCTTCACACCAGTCATAGTGGAGCACAAAACTCTCAAGGGATCTCCTAGATTAGCACAATCTTCAACCAAACTTGCAGCAATATGTCATTGGAATGACGCTCTTACTAGGCGTGACAAGAAAATATTAGGGTTACAGCTCCACACGATACCACACTATAACTCCACACGATACATATTTCACCGAGGTGGATTAAACAAGTCAAAAACTAATTCATACACAACCTTTAACTAACATTGCAGCAATAGTTACCACCGTCATTCTGTCATCACAAGAGAACTCCAAGAGAGAGATCCACCCACGTCTCAAATATAGAGAGAGCATTCACCAAGAAACTAATTTTTGCGGGAAGAACATACCCTAATGGAGGACCACCAGATGCTTGGATATTGTCCCCATGGAGCACATAATGATATAAGCTCATCATAGAATTTTGCAGAGAGCTTTGGGTCACTCTAAAGGCTTTGCTAAAACAATGAAGAATGATAGTGAGCAATCATTACTATAGAGTATAAACAAAGTAAATCCGACCTGTTGTAAATGCAATCATTACTATAGAGTATAAACAAAGTTCAACATTTAACCAAGAAGTTCCATCCTTCTAATTGAAAATACAATGGCTTCTATATGCAATTTAATAAACATTTATTAATTTCCTTATAGGCCTATGAGTGTGTAAACATTTCCTAGTCTCTGCAGGTTACTACTCCCTAAAAATGATGGCCCCTGCTATGCTCAGTGCTCAATCGAACGCAGAGGTTAATCTTCAAGAACAAAGCTAGCTTCGTTATTCTGTTTCTTAAAAAGAATATAAAAAATTCAAGATATTTTAAATTGAGATCTACAACAATGAAATTCAAAATAATAGGTAGAAAAGAGCTGCAAGGCGCGAAGTTATATGTACTATATTAGGCGCCTGGGAGGGCTACTTCAAATAAGAAAGAGAATTAAATGAAGAAGGGCGCCACACCATTTTTGAAGCCTCTCCTACCTGGTTGAACGCGAACGCTGGAATAACCGTAGCTTGCCCTCGACTCGACTCTACGGCGGTGCTTTCAAAGTGCGAATATCACAGGCCGGTATATAAAAACAACCCAATAAAAAATCACCCAGACTGCAAAATAGAAAATGCAAGGTGAAACCTGCCAGCTTCAATATACCGATCTCTTTTGGAAAAATTTCACCTCCCGCTCATCAAATAAACCCCAAATTCGTAAATTGAAGCAGCAGCATTAACGTCTGATTGATGATGCCCGCCATCATAGAGTAGGTGAAAATTTGATGAAACCGGTCGGCACGACGGTTGATGAAGGTGGCCATTAATATTCAAGACATGTCTACCTCGAAAAAATACTTTTTTATTTTCCTTTTAATTAAATACGTTTCCTTTCAAGACATTTTATATATTTAAGACAAAACGGTAGTTTCGTCTTAAATATAAGTCTTAAATGACCTTTTGGTGTAGTAGTGTGGTTGTAAGCACTGAAGATAGCATTGCCATAGAAACAATAAGACCAATGAAAATGAGGAAAACCATTGAAGTTATAGAAAAATCTGAAGATGATAAAGAGAGGCAAATCATGAAACTTGCAAGAATAGATAAATAATGTTTTGATGAAAGACATATAGTAATGTTTAATATTGCAAAAAATGGAAAGATTGAAACAATCATGCTTTTGGAGGCCACATAAGTGGAAATTAAGCAAACTAGACGCTGATCCAACACATGAATATGAGATCCATTGTGCATATCCACACGCAGATAATGAAGTGTAGATACCATTATAGTAGTAGGGGAAGACGTGAACAAGAAAATTTTAGAAGTGACTAAAGAAGAGGACAAGAAGGAGATCCTCAATACTATGTTTGTCTATGAATGTGGATGTATTGAACACAATCAATAAGTTTCAATATATCAAATTGAAGATAATTATGAAAATAAATTTAAACAATAATTGAAAGAAGAATCACTGAGCCCTATTTTTATGATATGAACCAATGAACCAATTGATGGAAATGAGGTAGTTTAATCAATTGATGATGTTGCAGAAAATCATTGAGAAGATTGATATCGGCATGGCAGAGCGTAGATAAAGGAGATGGTTTTTGATACTAATGAGGATTGAAATTGCAGCTTAATATGGAGAGAAGAGCACTTTGAAGATGTTCCAAGGTAATTGAATAGAAGAAGCAATAAAGATGATGATGGTTAGGGATACATGATGAAGAAAAGTAGACTAAGAATAAAGATGAAGAAACCAACATATACTTGGTACAAGGTATGGCATGTAGGAAAAAGAAGGTAAAGCATTAAAGGTTTTGTGAGTTGTTTGTAAGCCTAGTTGAGACCGAGACTAACATACAACTGTGTTAGAAAGTGTCTTAAAATCTGTTTTCTTGTAAGCCCACAGAGGTATTGGGAATTGTATTGATATAGTATGTAGAAATGTTTGTGACAATAATTAAAGGAGAGTGTTGGAATAATTTAATTACTCTAACTAGTTATAGAAAGCTCCATAATAAGTGTTTATATCCTATTTGTGAAATAATGAAATTATATCTTATTTAAAATATTCTTTATATATTTTATATCATGAAATTTATTAAGATGTAATGACAGCAAGGGTTTCGTCTATTAGTTGTCTAATTAATCCTTCTCCCTACATCTATCAAACCATGACCTAAAGGAGAATTATAAAAATGCTTTCTAAATATCTCTCGTTATAAAGTTCCTCAATGTGAATGAAAGAAGACAAAGTTTTTTTTTGCTGGTATGGAGATTGCTTGAGTAACACACAAAAAGGTCATGCCAAAACAAATTTTGTTCATTTTCGACGGCCAAATACATCATGCGAAAATATAATTTTGTTAATCTTATGGATGTGGGCCGGCTCTCAAATATAATACTCCGCTGTGACTGCATGGAATTGGGCTCAAACGTCGGTTCATTCGCCTATTAAGGGTTTTTATCGAACCAAACATTGACTTAATTTTATCACTTCTTCTGGGAATATATTTATTATTAGCTATTCCAAATATTCGCTATCGAAGATCCTAAAATAATAATACCTCTGAAATATGATATAAAATCTGCAAATTGGTTGGAATAAACAATTGTCATTAGGCTTTAAGGTTCGTTAATGATGTTCCTTTTATGTTTTTTAATCTAACCCAGCATTGACGAAAGACTTTAGGGATGGAATTTGACAGGCAAACTGCCCCGGCACGAGGGGATTTTCCGTCAAATACTGTCAAAATCTAGAAATAACCATCAGATTTCTTTGTTAAATTTTTTTCGTTAAAATGTTTAAAACGTTTTGTTAAATAATTTAAATCGTCAAATGATTCAGGCCATCCTTATTATTACTATTCCCTCCATCCAACGCACCATCCTTATCATTACTATTCCCTCCATCCAACGCACATGGAGCAAAGTCAACCTCGAATTTGAGTTCGAGAGTAGAGCAGATTCAAAATTCCAACACATATAAACTTATCAATTCATCTGATAAATTATTCGCTATTCCTCGAAGATCCTAAAATAATACATCAAAAACGTAATATAAAATCTGCAACTTGATTTCAATGACCAGAGAAAGTGAAAGGAGATAAGATTTTGGATGCCCATGTCTTTAATTTATACGCCTTTCAAGAATTATGTTGTGGAAAATCTCTATAAATTGTTCTGCATCTCTGCACTCGTTCCAGATTTCAGATCCTTCTCACTGCCCTTCCCTCCATGGATGAACAGATGGCAATTTGTTTAAATATAATTACAACGATTTAATTATGTAATAATATATTCTAAATAACAGTGGTAAACTGAAATAAAAACAGTTTCCATAAATCATAAATTAGAATGATATTATCAAATTAAAAGTATCACTATAATGTTTTATTAAAGTTTTACTATTAACAACAAACATTTAATAAAAATTTAATTGAGAGAGCCTTATTTGGAAATTTTCTAAGATAGAAATATGTTGGTAAAATTCAAAATGGTTAATTTTAGATGAAATTATTAAAAGCAATTGCTATAATAAAAAATAATATTCTTTATTAAAAATAAATTTATTTTTAAATATTATTTTTAAAATTTAAAGTAAAAAATTATATTTTCATTATTTATTTAAAATTGAATTAAAATAATAATCTTAAAATTAAAAACTTTTGAATTTTAAAATTCCAAACTTTGGATTCCTAAAATATAGGTTTCGTATTTAATTTATCTTTTATATTTTGCATATACATTAATAAGCTAGAAGGTTGTTTAAAATAAGCAGGTTGGTGTCCCTTTTATCTTGATAAACAATTAAGAATCCTTGAAAGTTATGATTATCAAATCTAAGAAGGTCACTTAGTTATGAAGGTCAAGGATTAATGGAGGGTGGAAAGCTTAGTTTGCTCTTGAAAATAATTGCATATCATCAAACATGCTCATGTGGGAGAAAAAGAAGTTCATATTTGAAACTTGCTTGTTATCTTGTACACTTGTGAAGTTTGGGGTTGCATCATCTCTAGAGAATCATGGAGAAAGGATGAAAAAATTCAAAAGAAGTTTATAACTTATAATCTCAAAATGAAAAGCAATGTGCCATATCATTTCTCATAGTAGAAGTGGGTCTTCCCACCATCGAGCATGCTATGACTAGTCACTTGATGTACAAGCACATGACAAATAACATGGGAGAGCAGAGTCTTCCTAAAATTGCTTTAAATTCTAGTCAAGACCACCTATGACTCAAGAGAGGTTGGTATAAAGATGCCATGGCTTGCTTAAACAGTTGGGGGATTAACGATATGTCACTACATGCAAAATACCAATAACATTAAAATTATTATTACATGTCTAAGTTTAAAGAGAAAATGTGCCGGCAAGAAAGAATTAGAGGTTAAAAGAAAAATTGAGATACTAGAAGGAGGTCATTAAGCCTAATCTAAAATATCAAACATATATCTATGTTTTAACTAGTTCTAAGAAGAAAATTAATATAGTCAAGATAAGAACGAACTCTCATGAGTTTCATGGTGAAACGTGATGCTGGACAATTCCTAGAACATTGTGGGTGGAAAGGATTTTCTATATCTGTGAGACTATGAGCATTGAGGATGAAAGTCACTTTCTCTTAGAGTTCCTTTGTACAGCCACATTAGATCGTACTTTCATAACATTTGCTACAATACAAACCTCCCTAACCTTCTAACATGTCAAAACTACGATGACCTAGGAGCACTTCTTTCTAAGGGTTTTTAGCATAGGAGTAAAATTTTGTGGCAATCAAAATAATTTTCTTTCTTTCCTCTTATAATTAGATCTCTTAAAATTAGACCAAAGTTGGTCTTAGTGGACATTAAATTTCATCCATCATCATCATCATCATCATCATTATTTGGTTTATCTTCTAACAATTTTTTTTCAATTAAAAAATTAATATATTTAAAATTCCAGTCTTTTATAATTTTACTATGTAGTGAAATATATATTTTAGGAACTCAAATCCCCTGAATCAGTTGACAAATAAATATCAAATTTATATTTATATTTTGTTTTGTTTATTTATACTTTTATAATTGTAATTTTAAATTAATTAGTTTAGATATAATTTTATTTTATTTTTATAACAAAAATGGTTAATTTTTATTTGAGAAAACTCGGTTGGGCTTATGCCTAATCAACCCATCTTACAAAGGAAAAAATGCTCAGAATTCAAAGGTGCCCTTAATCCTACTATTACAATACACAAGGAGCTACCAGCTTACAGGATAGGAGACCATAGAGGAGCTTCATCATTCTGAATCAATTCTGCTAAGGGTAAAAGACAACCCACATTGGCCCTAGTATCAGCTTCCTGATTTAGACTCTGAAGAATGTGGAAAAAGGAGGTTGAGTTGAAATTTTGCAGCAATTTCCGAACTCGTTGCAAGGTCTTATTTAGCACCGCATTATTGAAATGATCTTTAGTATTTAAGAGTTTTATTAGGATTTCTAAATCACCAAAAATTTGAATATCTTGATCTCCGTTTCCATGTGCTATCTAACAAACTTTGAGTAGACCTAATAATTCAGCCTAATTATTTGTACTCTATCCTAAACCCCAGCTGAAGCTACCCTTAAAATGACCGTCAGGGGCATAGAATACCCCGCCAGCTCCTGCTATCCTTGGGTTTCCTTTAGCTGCTCCATCGAAAAAAATGTGACTTTACCTTGATTCTTCCACAACTGATGAAATTCATATTCATTGTACCAAAGCCACCACTTAGGGTTGCTGATAGGTCGGGAAGAGATCTTATTCCTAGCACTCAACCTTGGGTTGCCAATCCAGCTATTCTCTGCAGGAAGAAGCAAGTTATTTTGATTAAAGGGACGATTTTCCACCGTTTCCAAAAGCAACACCTTGGCTTTAGCAACTACAACTGAGGGGGTACACAAATTGTTTTGGAAGATGCCCTCATTCCTTGCTAACCACACTTTCTAGCATAGGTATTTTGGGATTGCATGCCAGATTTTGGATCATAATGATTTGCTCTTGATCGCTAGAGGATAACCGTTTGTCCAAGTGGAAAATAAGAAGACAATATTGCTCTAAGATGGAATTTGGACGTTGAGACCCTATAAAGCCAGCTGCCACACCTCCTACATGAATGGGAAATCGACGAACACATGATCTATTGTTTCCTAAGTCGATTGACAGAGAGGGCATCTATGCGGCCCGGTTATTCCATGTTTTGTAAGTTCTCGCCTGTGAGGAGCCTTCTGTGCATGAGGACCCAACTAAAAAAATTAATTTTAGGAATGTCGAATGAGTCCCAAACCTGCTTCCACAAAGCGTTTGGCTGAGTCTGAGGTTGTTGCGGATGAAGGGCAGTGAATCCCTGAGCAGCTGTGTATTCTCCCCTCAATCCCCAGCCCCATTTATCCCTTAAATGAGTATGTACCGGCGCTAAACCAACAAGGGCAGCGAGCAAAGAGCTCAATTGAGTGTGCATTCGATCTGGCGGCCTGGGGAGATTCCATTCATGTCAATTTCCTTCCTGTTCCCAATTAGAGATATCAGCGAGTTTAGATATGCCATGCTGAGGGAGCCAGCTACATAATTCGCGGATTTCATCATTATTCCTGAGAGGTTGGCGGCCCATTATTTTATCCTCCCATAACAAAATCTATCTCCTATTTCCAGGTATGCGATAGAGTTGATTTTTGAAGAACTCCCATCCACAGCGTGGTGCCTTCGATGGAAATTCCTTCTTCCAAACTTGACACTAAAACACCATTAAGATATTTTTAAATTAAAACTTGGCTAACTGGATGACTAGGATTGGATAAAATCTTCCATAGCATCTTGCCACTGAGTGCCAAATTCGCTATCCCAGGATCTCTGACCTGCAGACCTCCTTCAGAAAATGGTTATTTCACAATGTCCCAACCCACCAAATGAAATTTTTTATGATTCCCCTTACCTCCTTGCCATAAGAAGGTGCGAATTAGCTTTGCTACCTGCTTAGTTATTGAATTAGGAGCCAATAGAAACGATGCCTGATAGATAGGCAGAGAGGAGATTACTGGTTTGATAAGGGTTAATTTTTTGGCACTTGTGAGCCACTGTCCTCCCCAGGCTGCCATTTTAGATTTAATTTTACTTATGACCTCGAGCCAATGAGTAGCCTTAGTAATGCCCAGGGTTAAAGGCAGGCCAAGATACTTAAAAGTTTCCCATACTGCAAAGCCTGTATAGCCTAAGAAGTGGGAAATATGCTAAATGATAGACTGATTCATGTTCCATCCATACACAACACATTTTCTCTTATTGACAAGAGCTCCAGAGACTCTACAGAAACTTTGTATTACTTCATTGAAAACTCTTGCAATTTTGACAGGGGCACCTCCCAGAAGGAGAGAATCATCTGCAAATAAAGCATGGTTAGTGGGATCAAGATCTTTCATCACTCGGATGCCAGGAGCTATTCTTGCAACCTTTTATGCATTCAACTTTTGGCTGAGAGAATCTACCATCAAAATATATATGAATGGGGACAAAGGGCAGCCCTGCCTTATACCCCGAGTACCTTGGAAGTAATTGGCTAGCTTACCATTCACTAAAGGAGCAATCCATGGCATACCTATACAAGCTTTGATCAGCCTTACAAAATCAGTGCTAAAGCCAAATGATAGAAGAACTTGAAACAAAAAGGAATTTGTCTTACCCAGTTGAAGGCATTAGTCATATCAAGCTTTATAATCATCCCTTGTTCATTGCATTGATGGCTACAATGGATGGTTTCCTGCACAAGAGTCACATTATCCATGATATGCCTTCCTTTCACAAACCCACCTTGACTGGAAGAGATGAGATTACCCAGCAGTGGCTTGATTCTATTGGCCATGAGCTTGGACATAATTTTATAAGACTCATTGTATAGCGAGATAGGCCTAAACCTATCGAAGGTTCTAGGGTTTGATTCCTTGGGAATTAAAGCCAAAAATGTAGAATTAATGCTGCCTCCGACCTTGGATTTTTGGAGGAATCCCCTGATCATACAAACTAAATCCACCTTGATTATGTCCTAATAAATTCTGTAAAAGTGTATGGAAAAGCCATCGAGCCCCAGGGCTTTGTCTGGCTCCATCGCCGAGATTACATTGCTAATTTCAATTTCAGTGAAGGGATTAAATAGACTTGCATTATATTTCTCTCCTACCAATCTCGGGATGTGAGTGAGAAATTCAGAAAATTCCTCCTCAGTTTCCATTCCTTCTTCAGTAAAAAGATCCTAGAAATGGGAAGTTGCAGCCTCTTTTAAGTGAGCTATATCTTTGTCGACAGTCCCATCAGATGCTGTGATTTCGTCCAAGTGATTATGAGAGAGGAAAGCTTTGAATTGTTTATGAAAGAATGGAGAATTTCTATCTCCCGATTTCAGCCAGAGACTTCTTGATTTAAGCGTCTAATGCTCTTCCTCATGCCTATAAGATCGAAAAGTAATGAGCTGGGCAGCTTGTTCCTTTTGAATTTCAGAGTGAGTGATATCTTTGGATTCCATATCTAATTGCAAGGCAATCAGCTGGTTAGTAAACTGCTTTCTACAGCTCGTGGGTGAGACAGAGGGATTTTTTATCCAAGTTTTCAAAGCCACCTTAGTAGCCTTAACTTTCTGCTCCCAAACATAGCTGGGCGACCCATTGACAGGAGTGCTCCAAGCATTGTTAACAGTATCCTCAAATCCTTCTCTTTCATCCCAGAGAGAAGTAAACCGGAAGGGGATGGGCCCCATTCTTTGTGCTTCCTCAAACTGCAGTAAAATAGGCTTATGATCCGATGTCAGTTTTTGCAAAATTTTAGAGGAGATGATCTTGTTTTCTAGCAGAAAGGAGCTCTGAATTAAAAATCTGTCCAATCAGGCAGATATGTGATAATCCCCAACGCGATTGTTGGTCCAGGTGTATAACCCTTTTTTTGGTTTGAAATCAATTAAATCCCACTCCTGAATGAGATCTTCGACATAAGGAAGGAACTGATCTCTATTGGTATTTCTTCCATGCTTCTCCTTTGGTTCAAACACGAGATTGAAGTCACCAACAAGAATTATATTCTTAGGAGATCGTGACTCAAGAAAGACTGATAGAGTTTGCCAACACTCTCTCTTTTCATCATAATGGACAGGGACATATAAATTGACAAGAGCGAAGGACATCTTACTTACATTATACCTGAGTTCGGTATAAATCCAGTGATGTCTCTCATAAGAACTTTCGAGATGAAATTTATCCTCCTCCCACAGAGTAGATAGGCCTCCGGAAGACCCCCTAGCACTTACTGCCCTCTCGATGTTTTTTTTCCAATTCAATTTACTGATCAGAAGAAGGGCTTCCCCTTCAATTTTAGTCTCTTTGAGCATGAGGATCTCATGAAACTCATATTTCACAAGGTTTTAACAGCTTCAACTTTTAAGGGATTCCCCAAGCCTCGGCAATTCCAAGAGACTAGACGCATTATTTGTTGGCTGGTGAGGGGCCAGCTCCTCCCTTGGGAGGTCTGTTTTTGGTGTTTCTGCCGATGGAAATCTCGATCGTTTGCTAACTTCCTTTCATTTTTTGCCTCTCCTCTTCTTCTTCCCTTGTCTCCCTATGAGACTTTCTCCCAACTCTTTTCAATGGCCTCTCAAAGGTCTCATCTTCTGAGGAGCCGAAAATCTCCAGTGAATTCTTTCTTGCCATTTCAGCATAGGAGAGAGGGCTCGCGGCTCCAATAGGGGATCCATCCTATAGAGAGGCAATTTTTATCTTCAGCTGTTGAATTGGGCTGCTGTTCAACCTCTTCTATAGCTGATGCTGAAGGTTCCTTTGGAATTCTAAGTTTTTCAAACAGATTTTTAGATGTCTCCATCCTTGGTGGTCCTGAGCTCCCTTCACCTTGTAGCTGACCAGAGGGTGGGACTTCATTCCCCATAGACTTTCCTTTGCCTTTGGATCTGTTAGCTTGTTTTGCTGCAATTGGTTTATGAGCTGGGATCCATTGATTTCCCTTAGCATTCTCGACCTCCTCCTTTCCCTTCTTTTTGCAATGCTTGGCAAAATGCCCATACCCGTGGCAGTATTGGCATTTAAATGGAAGTTGCTCGTAGTCTAACTCTTAAATATAAGACCAATCCACTATCGTGAGTTTTATTGCTTCAGGCAGCCCTACTTCCAAATCCACCTCCACACAAATTCTGGCACAGGTATACTGGTCCTTCCTCTCTGCCTGATCAATGTATTTCAATAGATTATTGCCTATGGCTTCCAAAGATTTAGGATTCCAGCAGTGCAGGGGTAGGTGAGGCAAGCTTACCCAGACTGGGACAGCCGAGGGCACGTCTTGCGTCAGATCAAAGTCCGGTGTCCATTTATTCAAATATAGGCCCTAAGGGCCCATAAAGTATGGTCCATTCCTAAAAATTAGATTCTTGTCCTCTACATTGTCAAAGATAAAAACAAAGAAGCCCTTACCCACTAAATGACTGCTGATGCCATCTTGGGCCAATGATTGCCAGTTTCGTTGCACCCAGTTGTCAACTGCTTTAGCCGAAGGCCAAAGGCCAGTGAACTGCCCCATGAGTCCTCTTTCTGCAAGGTTCAATGCTGATCTACATGGGTCTTCAAACGGTAGGTCAACTGTGGGGATGTTGGCCATGCGTTTAACCAATTTCTACTGTTACTCACTTGGAGGGCGTTTCCCACAGCCAGCCACCATCTTCTTGAATGCTGCGATCTCGAGCAGGGGAGGGAAGGCCTCAGGGCCCCCTCCAGCATCCATTGCAGTTTGGGTCAGCACGCTTCCTCTTAACAATACTTAGCTCTCAATTGGAAAATCGATAAGGGTTTCAGTAAGATTTCTTGGAGTGTAACTCATGCGGTTTCTTGGAGCTCTATCATAAAACTCAGAGTCGATCCGTTTAGATATAAAATTTTCAATATAAAATATTAATTGAATTAGTAAATTTTTGAAAATTTGAAAGTATAATAAAGACACCAAGCTAGAAATTGATTAAAAATATAAAAGTACACCAAATCAACTATTATGTTTAAATGCTAGTTGACTCATCATGGTTATTTAAGAAAAAGCATGCCACCTAAAATGAAATAACCTACAAGTGGTACATAATAGGGTTGTTAACCTAAAATGAAATAACCTACTAGTGATCAATAATAAGGTTGTTAACATATTTCCTTGCATTTGAGAAAGAAAAGCTCTTAGTCAATTAGATGCAGTTTTAAGTCTTATTCTAGGACCAATGGGAAACAAATACTTTTCACAAAGAGAAATGTAAGAAAACATTATTTAAGTTCATAGGTGTAATTGAAATTTATATATTTGACTAGTTGTATGCCATGCTTGTTGTAGTGCTGTAGCGCATGACCATGAAGTCATATAAAGTGTATCCTTCTAATAAAGAGGATGTGGTATCAAGTTATGGAATCAACCAGTAGATAGGTAACGGGAGTGGTAGGTGTACCAATATGGTAGCTTGATGTTGAAATGGAAAATATAAGATTGAAGAGAAAAAGTATGTTAAAGAGTATTTATAAGTTGGAACAAGTAATGAGTAAGCTGGAGTTTAATATGTTAAAAAATGAACCATGTATATTTTTGGTAGAAAATTACCTTTGTGTAGAATATTATTGGTAAATATTGTAATATTCCTCCTATAACATCATGTTGTAGAGAGGTTTGATCACTCAATAGTAATTCCAAAACTATTGAACTATAGCTCAATAAAAGGTGTTTGATATTCATGAAATAAAAGAAAAGAGAGTAGTAGCTCATTGGAAACAAAGAAGAAGAGGGAGTGCATGATTAGTGGTACATGACACTCTTATCGTTATTGTGTTTGAAATATGAGTGCATGATCGATTGTACCTATCTCCCTCTTTCTTGTGTTGATTCTTTGAAAAGAGAGCATGATCATTAAGCAATTTAGGATGGGTTACAATAGAGCAGTAAAAGTTGGAAAAATAAATACTTTTATAATTGAAGTCTTACGAGATAATTGTGAAGGGTTGAGGAGACTTCTTAGCCGTATAGAATGGCATGAAGCAATAATAAGCCAATAATTAGGATATATGATCAAATTTGATCATAAGGGAGGCTCCATAAGTATTTTAAAAAAAATCAATGAAAAGGAAAAGGCTACTCACAGAACATGAAATTAGAATTATTTATGAGGAACTATATGAGAGGAGTTTCACAAATGAGTTATATAGAATGAAGGTTATGGATAATGAATGTGTCACAGAAGATGCGATGGAATCTGATATTTTGAAATATTGCATATTTTCCATGTGAACTCCTTGAATCCATGGCATGTAAGCCATAAGTTGAAGTTGAAAATGAGCAGTAGCTCCTCCAGTTTGCTAAAGTTGAAAGAATCTGAGGAGACAATTTTTGAAAATGAAGATGACATAGTTAATGAAGCTAGCAGTTTTCCTAATTTTATAAATTCAAAGGATGAAGAATTGAATGGGGTGGAGCATCAATCCTAACCTATGTTGAATTCCTCAATGAAGAGGACAACCATGAAGAAGTTGAGAAATAACATATCTTGAAGAGCATGTCCATGGAGGTAATTGATTAGTTTCATAATATTAGTATAATTGATTGTGTAGGTAAAATGAATGATGAAGAAAGCCTTGTAGGTTCTATAGAAATTGAAATAAATATTGAGAACAAGATTGTAAATGAGGTAAATGGAAGCCGTGTAGAAGCTACGCATGAAGAACAAATGAGCCATGTTAATGTTGCATATGAAGAAGACAATCATGCATGTTCTATATATGAGGAAGAAGATAACATTGTTGTTGATCATGATGTAAAATTGGGTGAACCTCATGAATATTTGGAACATTTAGATAACGTTCTAGATGGTGTAAATAGCCTTAAATTACATGATGTAGAAGAAAATATTGCAAAATATTTAATAGCTCAAGAAAAGGCTATGAAGGATGATGTAGCATATATGGTTCTAGGCAAATGAATAATTCTAGAATAGAAAATGAGGAGAAATATGATGAAGAGGAATTCCTTAATAAAGAAGGAGTCATAAAAACGAGAAACGAGGTGAAATTGGTTTAGAATTGATGAATGGAGAGGATAACATGCTTGTGGTTGTAAGCAATGAAGGTGGCGTTGCAATTGAAACAATAGGACCAATTAAAAGGAGGAAAACCATTGAAGCTATTGAAAATTTTGAAGATGATAAAAAGAGGCAAATCATGAAACTTGCAAGAATAGATAAAGAATATTTTGATGAAAGACATATAACAATGTTTAATATTGCAAAAAATGGAAGGATTGAAACAATCATGCCTTTGGAGGCCACATAAGTGGAAATTAAGCAAACTAGACGCTGATCCAACACATGAATATGCGATCCATTGTGGATATCCACACATAGATAATGAATTTGAAGTGTCTAAAGTAGTAGGGGAAGATGTGAACAAGAAAATTCTAGAAGTCACTAAAGAAGAGGACAAGAAGGAGATCCGTAATACTATGTTTGTCTATAAATGTGGATGTATTGAATACAATCAAGAAATTTCAAGATATCAAATTAAAGATAATTATGAAAATAAATTTAAACAATAATTGAAAGAAGAACAAGTGAACCATAATTTTATGATGTGGAGACTTGTGGAAATGAGGTACTTTTATCAGTTGATGATGTTGTAGAAAATCATTGAGAAGATTGATATCAACATGGAAGAGCGTAGATAAAGGATCTATGGTTTTTCATACTAATGAGGATTGAAATTGCAGCTTATGGAGATAAAAGCACTTTGAAGATGTTCCAAGGTAATTGAATAGAAGAAGCAATAAAGATGATGATGGTTAGGGATACATGATGAAAAAACGTAGACTCAGAGTAAAGATGAAGAAACCCACATATACTTGGTACAAGGTATGGCATGTAGGAAAAAGAAGGTAAAACATTATAGGTTTTGTGAGTTGTTTGTAATCCTAGTTGAGACCAAGACTAACATGCAAGTGTATTAGAAAGTGTCTTAAAATCTGTTTTCTTGTAAGCCCACAGAGGTATTGGGAATTGTATTGATATAGTATGTAGAAATATTTGTGATCGTAATTAAGGGAGAGTGTTAGAATAGTTTAATTACTCTAGCTAGTTGTAGAAAGCTCTATAATGAATTCCGTTGTGTGTTTTAAGGATAAATGTTAGTTATATTTAGACATATTTCTTTCACCTAAATCTTTAAAAAAAAAACCTGTTCTAATCAAATTTATTTAAAATATTCTTTATATATTTATATCCTATTTGTGAAACAATGAGATTATATCTTACTTAAAATATTATTTATCCTATTTGTAAAGCAATGAGATTATACCATGGAATTTATTAAGATGTAATGACAGCAAGGGTTTCGTTTATTAGCTGTCTAATTAATCACTCTCCCTACATCTATCAAACCATGAGCTAAAGGAGAATTACAAAAATGCTTTCTAAATATGTCTCGTTATAAAGTTCCTCAATGTGAATGAAAGAAAACAAAGTTTGTTTTTGCTGGTATGGAGATTGCTTGAGTAACACACAAAAAGGTCATGCCAAAATTAAACAAATTTTGTTCATTTTCGCCGGCCAAATATATCATGCGAAAATATAATTTTGTTCTGTGGGCCGGCTCTCAAATATAATACTCCACTTTGACTGCATGCAATTGCGCTCAAACGTCGGTTCATTCGCCTATTAAGGGTTTTTATCAAACCAAACATTGACTTAACTTCTGGTAATCTATTTAATATTAGATATTCCAAATATTCGCTATCGAAGATCCTAAAATAATAATACCTCTGAAACATGATATAAAATCTGCAACTTGGTTGGAATAAACATATGCCATTCGGCTCTAAGGGTTCGTTGATTTTCCTTTTATGTTTTTTAATCAAACCAAGCATTGGAATTTGACGGGCAAATTGCCCCGGCACGAGGCGATTTGCCCGGTCAAAATCCAGAAGTAACCGTCAGATTTCTTCGTTAAAATGGTTAAAACGTTTTGTTAAATAATTTAAACCGTCGAATTTGGAGGGTAGAGCAGATTCAAAATTCCAACACATATAAGCTTATCAATTCATCTGATACATTGTTATTCTAATTTATTCGCTATTCCTCGAAGATCCTAAAATAATACATCAAAAACGTAATATAAAATCTGCAACTTGATTTCAATGACCAGAGAAAGTTATCAGGAGATAAGATCTTGGATGCCCATGTCTTTAATTTATACGCCTTTCAAGAATTATGTTGTGGAAAATCTCTATAAATAGTTCTGCATCTCTGCGCTCATTCCAGATTTCAGATCCTTCCCACTGCCCTTCCCTCCATGGATGAACAGATGGAAGCAGCGCAGTCAGTTTCTGTTGATCAGCGGCCCCTCCATGCCCTGTTATTTCCATTTCCGATGCAGGGCCACATAAAGCCTTTCATGAACTTGGCCAAGGTTTTGTCCGCCCGCGGGTTCTATATCACTTTCGTCAATACCGAATTTGTGCAAGCTCGCCTCGCTGAATGTGGGGTAATTATAACCGATGATGATTCCATGATGGGTAATAAGAATCATATGAATATCAGATTCGAAACCGTGCCCGATGGCCTGCCTCCTCAACAAGGCTGTATCCAATATCAAAATCTTCCAGAGCTCGCCGATTCCATGGCGGCTAACGCTCATATTCACTTGGGCAAGCTGATGGAGAAGCTCCGTGATCTTGCCAACGTTCCTCCTGTCACCTTTATAGTGTCGGATGGACTTTTATCAAAGACGCAGTATATTGCTAACGACTATGGTGTTCCGAGAGTAGTGTTCTGGCCGACCAGTGCGTTCGGTTTCACGGCTTTTTTCAGTATCCCTCTGCTCATCGAAAAAGGATATCTTCCTCTCAAAGGTAGGTAACAAATATTCATATTTTAGTTGATTGTACTAGTAATTATAAGCTGTCTCTTTTTTTTGTTAATTGCATCCACACAGAAGCAATCACGGTGCATCCTACAGCCAACCAGGGGGGGTGATCTATCCAATTTTAAGCCTTGAATATGTTCTGAATATATGATTCGTAAGTCAACTGTTACATAATTTGTCGATTATGTATCCATCACAGCGCTATAATTTACTATTTCAGTGATTGGTTAGTTTTCTGAAAAACGATGTCAGATTTATGAAGCACTGAGAGATTTATAATTCTGTTTCATAATGGCATCTGAGCTAAAACGGATCTGTCGATTTAGCGTTTGTAAATGAAATAGATTGGGATTTTTATCCGTCATGTATCAAATAATGTCAGAATCCCAATAAGGACATCCCTTTCAGATTTTCATTCTGCCATAAGCATAGCCATATCGTCAGATCACTAACGCGCAAGTCGGATGCCCTAAGGAAACGAAAGAAAACTAGGGTTCTCCCGAAATGTGTAGGCCTTCCCGTTGACGAAAAGTTCGGCAAAGATGGATTTGAGAAGGATAAGGAGGAGAAAGATAAGCCATAAGCCTTGAGTTTCTGCCGAGAGACGTACCAACTAAGGATCATATGGACTCAAATTCGAAATTGCCTTATGAGGACGCATTATCATAGGCTGAAACAGAGGGAGGTTCGCGATGTTTCTTCCTGGGTCGAAAGAGTATTTCTGTGAACTCTCACAGTAGATAGAGGATGTTTGGATGTTTACGGAGGTTATTGTGTTTAAAGGCATTTCTACAATCGCGTGGTAGGGTTAATATGATATAACGTTTATATTTTTCTTAATAAAAATAACAATATTATTTACTATTTAAATAAATATTATATACCACCAAGTAGGGTGCACGTCACGACTCATTAGTCACGTCCAGGACCGCAGACATCGGCGTGGGAAATGAGGCAGCGATGAGACGGACCGCAGACACCGGCGTGGGAAATGAGGGTGTCAGCGATGAGGCGATCAATATCCAGACCGCATACACCGGCATGAGAAATGAGGGTGTAAATGATGAGGCAACCAATATCCAGCTTGCTGCCGCTGTATTAAATGGCCTGCAGCAGGCGGAATAAGGTTTGCGGCTCCTTTAGGATGAGATGCGGTTAGGACAAGAATTTGCACTAAATTCTAGCTAGTTTTTTCGATTAAAATCAGGCTGAGATTGATAATTGAGGATGTTGATTCCATTCCTACAATCAAAATTACAATTCCAACAATCCAAATCGCAATTTCATCAATTTTTTAATGGCCCCATTCCAACAAAAACCGCAAAAGAAAATGCAAATTGTCAAAGGATTAGCTTACTCTTAGTCATAGTCATAATGGTTAAGCTACTGAGAAGATCTAGCCCTCCAAGCCAAGCACTGAAAACTCGGAATAAATTAGAATTAGTCGAATATTGTATTGTGTAATAAGGTTATTGATTCTTATTACTAGTGGACAATTAGGACAATTAAATTTTGAAAACCAATTTAAAAAAAATTACAACCTTTAATTATTAAAATACTAAAACATAAATATCATTCAATTTCATGCATTTTTATTAAAATAATTGTTAATAATTAGTTTTCTTCTCTCACACTTGTCATATACTAGGTTGTTGAGATTTTATATTTTTATTTTTTAAATAATGTTTAATTTTATTATAAAAATGTTTATGTCTATTTATCATATATTTGTGACTAGTTAATTATAATTATTATATATCAGCAGTATACTTCTATATTTTATTTGTACTATATTTTTTCATTATTTATTTTTTCCATATCAAATCGTATTCCTTAATTATAGGAGCCAAAATTCCTTCCTCCTCAAGAGACATTAGTTTCAATTGGGTCCTGATATTTGAACATTCTTTAGTACTGGGTTCCATGTGCTGATAGGAGAGGTATGGAAGCTGCATCCACTCTGAGATTAGGGGTATGAGGATGAGAAAGTCGGGAAAGCCTTGGAGGAGAATGGGGAGCAGGAAAACTCGCTCAGTCACACAACCCACTTTTATCGCTATTCAATCTCAAACGCAGCCATGAACGAAATTGAAACAACAGAGATGGAAATGTGAGAGGAAAGAGCCCTTATTCCATAATCGTAGTGAATTGAGGATTTTGAAGAGTGAATTCTAGACCTAGGGAACATGAGGTAGGATTGCCATCTACTATAAAACCCTGGATCTCTACTGGTGAGTCAAGAGACTCCTGGGAAAACCTTTACAGAGAGAGGGGAAGCTTATATGGAGACCTGGTCAACTGGAGGCAATTCAGTTTGAGATAATTCTCGGAGGAGACATTTCCTATCACTTAAAAGTTATAAAAGCTAAGCAAAATCGCTTCACCAGATTTATGGGAATCAAATTCAAAATCACTAGGAAAACGGAGCACTCAACGAAGCCCCCACTTCATTGACCTGGATGAGGACACTGATTTGGATGATGCTCATGGTGATGAGGCCCAAGGGCCTTCTTTATGGACACCTCACACAGAATGATAAATCGTCTACTAATAGTTTCATCTAAGCCCTTATATAGGTTTTTAAGGTCGTGTATGTCTTGTGTTGATCTCAATGGAGTCTTGGTTGGGCTTTTTCATTTGGATGACTGTAATATCGTTGAATCTTGGTTAAACTTCTACATGCAACTCAGAATCCAAGTTTTATATATTATTATTTTTTTATTTTTTAATAGAATAGTAAGTCTTATCTTACGTACAGTATGTGTGAGATATGTGTGTTTGTGGGAGAGGTAGATATGTATTTTAAATTTTTTCTATTTGAAAAAAGATTTCAACTGGTTAAAATATTTTCATAATAAAAAATTTTTAAATTCGTTTTTAAAAAGAAATAGGGTGTGTATATCTATTGTTTGTATGATCTCTACTCTTCCCTCTACCCTTTAAATTTTATTAATTGTTTTGAAATAACATAACCAAATCTAACTACTATTTTTGAATAGATAGGTTGTATGTCATAAATTTTCTCAACTAAACAAAATGTTTTTAAAATAGATAAACTGTATTTCATAAATTTTCTCAACTAAACAAAATGTTTTTAAAATAGATAGAATGTATATATTTATTGTTTATGTGGTTTCTACTCTTCCTTCTAAATCTTATTAACTGTTTTTAAATAACAGAATCAAATCCAACTATGATTCTTCTTATATTATATTATTAATGTTTTGAAAGGAGATAGACTGTGTTTCATAAAAAATTTCAACCACAAAATGTTTTTATGTTTTAAAAAGAAATAGGGTGTGTATATCTATTGTTTCTATCTCTAACTATGATTCTTCTTATATTATATTATTAATGTTTTGAAAGGAGATAGACTGTGTTTCATAAAAAATTTCAACCACAAAATGTTTTAATGTTTTAAAAAGAAATAGGGTGTGTATATCTATTGTTTGTATCATCTTTACTCTTTCCTCTCAATCTTACCATTACTCTTCAGAAAATATGTTACATTTCATAAATTTTCTCAACTAAATAAAATGTGTTAAAAATAGATAGGATGTATATATTTATTGTTTATGTGGTCTTTACTCTTCTCTCTAAATGATCTTATTAATTGTTTTCAAATAACATAACCAAATCTAACAATGATTCTTCTTATATTGTATCATTTATAATTATATTTAACATTACATTAAAAAACTGTATACTATGTATGTGCATAGAAATAAATTTTGATTTATCATTTTTTATCATTTATATTTTTTTTAATGGTAAAATTTATCATATTTTAATTATGAAATTGAATAGTGATTTCTATGTTTGAATAGTAGGGTTGTGCATTTCCAGTAAAACAAAAAGAGTAGTAGCTTTACAATACATAATATCAAAAATAAAAGTAATTAAAAAAATTCATATGCTTTCAAATAAAAATATAAAACCAAATAAAAAATAATTAAAAAATCCATTTCAACTCATAAAATCAAAATTAAAACCAAATAAAAAGTTACCTAAAAATCCGTGTTGATTTATAAAAGAAAAAAATAAAGACTAGCATATATTTATCTTAAACCCACATCATAAAGCACCAAGAGGATCCAATTTCTTGAAGTGTAATTTTTTCAGCATGTGTAAAAGATTTAGGGATCCAATCTCTTGAAGTGTAAAAAAACCAAAACCGACATTAAAATCCCAAACTTAAAATAAATGTGAAAGGAAATAATCCTTGAAACTTGAAATTGAACGCCATTAATTTGGGAGTAGTCACCCAAAATAAGGTCACGATAATTACAAATTTTACAAAGACATCTTGTCCGAACTGAAATTATACGCACCACACTATCAATCTACGTTTTCTATATGCAAAATGTAAGTCTGATTCGTAGAACAGGTAACAAAAGAATGGTATATAATTTATGTCTCTGTAGTTTCAATTTTTTCTCTGTTCATACATATGTTTAGACAATTGTTGGATTTTCCTTTGGATTATATTGATGGAATACTTTTCATGTTGGACAGATGAAAGCTGCCTCACGGATGAATATCTTAATAAAGTGATAATAACTTGCATCCCCGGAATGCCCCCGCTACGGTTGAGGAACCTGCCCCTCTTCAGCTTAGTCACAGACTCTTCGGATCCCGGTTTACAATTCGGAATGATTGAAGGCCAGGGTGCGTTATCAGCAGCTGCCCTAATAGTTAACACATTCGAAGAACTGGAAGGCCCAGTCTTAGAGGCACTCTCAGTTAACCTCCGTGTATATGCCATTGGTCCTCTGCTGCTCTCTCAGTCAATCCATTGTAAGGATAATCATGGACCCTCGGATGAATTGAGTCTGTGGAAAGAAGAAAGTAGTTGTCTCCAATGGTTGGATACTCTGAATCCATGCTCTGTCATATATGTTTGTTTGGGAAGCATTGCAGTTTTGTCTAATGAACAACTCCTCGAATTTGCATGGGGATTGGCTTCCAGCAGTCAATATTTTTTGTGGGTTGTCCGGAAAGATATAGTTGAGGGTGAATCTGCCATATTGCCCAAGGAATTCATTGAGGAAACAAAAGATAGAGGCATGTTGGTAGACTGGGCGCCCCAGATAAAGGTACTGTCACACCCATCTGTGGGAGGATTTCTAACTCATAGCGGGTGGAACTCCACGTTGGAAAGCATAAGCGCCGGAGTGCCGATGATATGCTGGCCCTTCTTTGCGGAGCAACATACAAATGTAAAATTCGTTTGTGAAGAGTGGGAAATAGGATTACAATTGGAAAAGAATATGAAGAGAGAAGAGTTGGCCGTGTTGGTGAGGAATTTGATAGGAGGAGAGGAAGGAGATAAAATGAGGAGAAGAATTGGAAAGCTGAAGGAAAGTGCCAAGCGAGCAGTCGAGAAAGGTGGATCTTCTCAAAACAACTTGGACAACTTACTCCACCAAATAATTCCTCAAAACTTAAAGAATGCATCAAATGACAGTCGAGATGGTTGAACTTTACAGAGCAAGTTGAATCTAGGTGTACAGTGGGTGTACAACTCGTAATTAAATACATTTTCCTCTAGAGTTATTTATATAGTTCTCCAATTTGTGTATATTTAGATTGATAAGCTCATTTGCAGCTCTATTATTTCTTATGTTTCAGCTAAAGATTCAGGTAGACGTTTGCCTTTGTAACAGATATAGCTTGGTAATCTTACAACTTCGTGTAATTAATATAAATATAAAAACAAATGTTATTTAATATTTGTATATCTATTTTTTTATCCATCTCTTAACTGAAAATTATTTAAATCTTAATCAAAATGTATTTGAGCATAACAAGATATGATGACCATGAAATGAATCTCCACTATACACTTGTTATATTTAGGTTAATCTTGTTAATTCACTCAAATCCAAAATCCCAGATAATATATAAACACCTATCAGTGTAATTATTTTCACTTCACCATACATATTTAAGTAATAAATAACCTTTAGTTTTAATATATGAATTTCAATCTTGATCATATGAATAATTTAGGAGTTTTATAAAACAGTAAACTAATGACAATGACTAAATTAATAATATTTATTTATGTTTAAGATCCTAAAACTTATTATATTCTAAAGAGTAATGCTAATCTGAAATAAAAACTATTGCTATAGATTACAAGGATTTAATTATAAAATATGTTCTAAAGAGCAGTGCTAAACTCAAATAAAAACAATTACCAAACAAAAATATGCCTTATTTCGAAATTGTCACGTTCTAAGATAGAAATATGTGAGTAAAATTTAACATTGTTAATTTTAATATCAAATAATAAATGTTATAATCAATTAAAAAAGAGAACATTCATTTATCATTTAGATATTAGTTTCAGTTTTATTAAAAAAATTTAAATTATTTATAAATAATCTTTTTTAAAATTTACATTAAAATTATTTAATTGTAATTTTTTTTTTTAAATTTACATTAAAATTATTTAATTGTAATTATTTTTTTAAAAGTTAATTAAATTAATCATCTTAGAATTAGAAACTCATGAATTTTAAAATTCCAAAACTTTGAGTTACCTAATATGTATTTTTGTGTTCACAATAGAAATTGTCCGCTTTGTAGTTAATTTATTTTTAATTTAAAACAAAAATATATTTAAATTGTATTTATATAAATAAATAAATCATTTTAAAAATTAAAAGATAATTAATGAGAATTTTCAAGTTTCAAGTTTTTATTAATATTATTATTTAGTAAAATATATAGTTTTGGGAATTCAAGGCCTCAATTAACTCTAATTGAATTAATATATATATATATATATATATATATATTACATTCATATTAGATAGTTTCGTAGTATTTGCTATAATATAAATTTTTCTAACTTCCTTACTTGTCAAAACTATAGTGAGTCAAGAAAACTTTTTGCCAAATTTTTTGAATATAGAAATAAAATTTTAAAGCAAACCAAATAATACCTTCATTATCATCATCATCATATATATAATTTCAATTTATAATAACCAGCATAGATGCATCTTAAACCCGTATCTATCAAGCAGCCAGAGTTGATCCAATTTCTCCAAGTGCATTTCTTTTTTTAAATTTAAACTCAAGAAATTTGATCTCTCTTGATTGATAGATCCGGGTTTAAGTTTTAAGTTTTTATTTTATAAACGAACGTCTATTTTTTAATTATTTTTCATAATATTTTATTTTATGAGCCGACATGAATTTTTTTAATTATTTTGTTACAAACTTTACATCACGTTACAACATCTCCCCCATAATTGTTTTTAAATACTTTCCATAAATTTTTATTTTATGAGCCAACATGAATTAACATCTCCCCCATACTGGACTGTAAAGCATCTAGTTTCATTAAAAATTTAACAAATGATCGATAATTTAAAAGTATAAGAAAGATGCTTGTATAGAGAATCCTCAAATGCTAGTTATGAAACAAGCACAATAGCTGCAAAGTAGCTAGTCCCTGCATTGGGACTATGTTTTTTTTGTTTTATTGACTTATGAATAAAAGAACAATCAATGTACAATATAATCAAAAGCTAAGATGCAAAATCCTTAGCAATGGGTGGAAATAAAGAATTGAAAAACCAATTTTCTAAACATTGATATATGATTTCAACATGAATATATCCATCTGAAATTGAATCTATGAGTGTCTTTGATGTCTCTCATTTTTTTATGGTAGATAGTTTGTAAGCTAGAAGGGTAAGTGTAAATTTTAAGAAGATTGCTCTACAGCTTTGTGAAATTAAAAAGGAAGATATGGATATTAATATTGTATGTGAATTCTATGAGAAGGAATGTAGTGGTGAAAATATTGCATATGTAAATAGAGCTACCTTATAGATATTGCAGTACAATGTGAAACTCTAATTAAAAATGAGTGAGTTATGATGAAGATTGCCTAAGTGAAGAAGAGTTGATTGTTGTTGAGTTGGAAATGAAGTTGATAAATAATTTGCTAGTTGGTAGTGTTAAACTGCTTGGACATGTGAACCAAGTTGATGAGAATCCAATTTCTATTGCAATTGATGAAGAACCTATTGATATTCCTACTACTGCAGAAGTTGGTGCAGTTTTGAAGGATGACATCCCATAAAAGGAAGAAGAAGAGTACAAGGAATAAATTATTTTATTTCTTAACAATTTGCATGATTATGACTCTGAGGTACTAAAGACAAGCAAGAAATTGCTGAAGAAAAAAATCATTTTAATGATGGTTTACATGAAATGATTCACGAGTTGAAACATATGAGCAATAAAACAATTAAACGTTAGTCCACCCAAGTTAAGATGTGAAACAAAGAGATAGAAACAATTTAAAAAAACCATAAAAATACTATAAAAGGCAAAAGTTGAAATTAAGTAACATTTCTTTTTTAAAGATGAAAGATTAAAATTGAATAGCATTTTTTTCTCTTACCATATACAACATCCTTTTTCAAATAAAAGAAAACTTAGATTTAAAAAAACTAGAATTTAATATTCCAATAATATCTAAAAAACACATTAAAAAAAAACCTAATTCTTGATTTAAACCTTACCTAAATAGTAACATTAATCATCACAATTTTATTCATTTTCAAAAAATATTCCACAATATTTAAACTTTAATATCCCTTTGTTGTTTTAAACCATTTTTTAATTATCATCTAGATAAAAAGGTTGTAGTAGTTTAAACTGATTTGCATAAAAAGTTTTAGATTTATAGTTTAAGACTTTGATGTGTCAACATCACACTTGTGTTGTTATTGGTGTCTTGTGTAGTCTTTGGCATAACGTGTAATTCTTATAACTTGAAACATAAGAATGACTAAGTGTTAAGAACAAATGAATAAGTGTGAACTCGGAAGGTGTTTCCAACTGGTTCATTCACTATGTGTTGTTACTAAGATTCACATTATGGAAAACAACATACTTAATTAATGTAATTAAGTTAAGGGACATAAGTAATTTCTAGTCATAAATAGTATTGTTATAAATAATTTCATTATGACTAAAAATCACTTATAACTCGGTTCAGAGTAAAATGGTTCAATAATATAAATATGCTTTTAGTGGATCATGTAGATTGTTTTTATTTTGTTTTTTTTTTAACTAATTTTTATAATAAATTATAAAGCAATTATCAATGCAACAATAAATTGTTAATTATGTTTATTCTAAAATATTTATTTTTATTTTAATAATCATTAATAATTAGCAAAGTTGAAAAAGTATTGAACCTATTTATGTGAATGATGGGTAAAAGCGAAAGTGTTTTAATTAAAAAGACATAATGTAATATACACAATTTTTTTAAGTATTTAAATTTTAATAGTATAAAAATAATGATAATAATTAGAAAATATCAAAGTAAGGTGAGAATTCTGTATGATAAATAAGTTTCGCCGTCAAAGTATAATATGCATTGTTTTTTTAATTTTTCACAGTTATTAATGCATACAAATTCTTCTAATAATAAAAAAAGGGAAACCAACCTTATTTTATGCAAACCAAAACTTACTTGTCTCTTATAGAATCATCTCTCATAAACACTATGGCTCCAATACAATTTTTCTAATGTTTTTTACAATTGTCTCTTCATGTTTTGTTCAGTTCTTATCACATTTGGTCCTTCTAAAGATGGGTAATTGACAAAATCAAGCACAAAATTTTAACTACGCCAATTTGTACATAAACAACATGCCCATATACAAATATCTACACATACACACACACATAAGACCTTACACATACATAATAAATAAACCCTAGCTTGCAAAAGGCCAGCAAAAGGCCATGCCAATATTGTTCAAGGGGGTCTTTTATGATCGAAAGGCTCTTGAGCGAGCATGGCCATCCTGAACACATCCAAAATGTCCATATGCACGTGTGGGAGATGGAAGAATCCAAGTCCGCTCATCGGTTTGGGTTCCATGCCCCCGGAGCAAATCCCCCAAATGTCCCTGAATGGCCACATGTTTCCTGGAAAAAAATGTCTGTAACACCAAAACTGCGACTCTAGTCGCGAATCCATCGATTCCGATGGATTCGGGACTCCAAGTTTTATCTAGCCCCCCCCCTAGCATGCCTCAAATGCTCAGAAATAATGCTATTGTGCCATCTCAAGAACTAGGGTTTTGCTCAATGAAGGCCATGCCAATCTTGCTCAAGAGGGTCATTTATGATCTGAAGGCTCCCGAGAGAGCATGGCCATCCTGAACACATCCACAATGGTCATATGAATGTGTGGGACCTGAAAGAATCCAATTTTGCTCGTTGGTTTGGGTTCCATGCCTCCGGAGAAAATCCTCAAAGTGTCCTTGAATGCCCACGGGGTGCCTAGCAAAAATTCCCGTATCACCAAAACTGTGACTCTAGTCGTGAAGCCATCGATTATGATGGATTCAGGACATCAGGTTTCAGCTAGGGGACCCCCCACACACCTCTAACGCTCGAAAACGGTGCTCTTGTGCCATCTCAGTATGAAATTCAACACAACAAATCTATGGAACAAGAGAAACCATTACAAGAGATGCATGTAGAATAATATGTGAAAACTATGCAAAAAGAATTGCATCAGTGCTCTATTGAAATCAGAAGTAGAATACAATACAATACTGTCACAATGACTGAATAATTTGAATTAACCAATGAGGTCATTCGAATAGCCTGCATGGTGTAGCTTGTATGCACTAGGAGTCCTCATCATCAGATTAATGGTAGTGTCATCAATGCGCAAGTAAAGGTCAAGCAAGTGTCAAATTGAGTCTAACTGAATGTAGGTAGGTGTAACTGAAGCATGGAGCACTAATTTAGTGAAGGAGAATGCAAGGAGGGCGCATGAGGAGCTTTCAGTAGTCAGAATAGTCAAACTAGTCTCTCTGGATGTCGATCAGAGTGTTTCAGTCAGTTAACTAGTCAATCTGTCCTCAAATCAAGGAACAGATCCACAAATCATTAAACTAACTGAGTGTGTCACTAGTGGTAGGTAAGAGACATGAGATGAAAATAAGGCGCATCATCGACTAGGAGGGCTGGAACTGAGCATAAACAAGCTCCTGGGGATAGTAAACTAGGGACTAGGTGCTGGGAGACTACCATATTGATGACTGGATGCATGCAAATGCACGCATGCATGCAGAATGCATGCAAACATAAATATGATGGTGAGTATATCCTAACAACCCCCCACAAGCTATACTATGAGGTTGAAAATAAAATATAGGGCCCTGGTTACTGAGACCAAAGGTCACCCTAATACATAAAACAATCCAAAAATGCTAGAAAAAATCTAAGTGAGGAAAGAGGGAAAACCTAGTGGGAAGAAATCCCGCCCTCAAGCTAAACAATGAAGGATCTAATCTGTCTCCGTCATAGTAGAAATCACCCCCAACAATGAATAGAGGTAAGAGAACTTCTTCTCAGTGAAGCTCTTGGTGAAGCTGTCTGCAATTTGCTCTTCTATAAGGAAATATTGTAGTACAATGGTTTTGTCACACACAAGCTCTCGGATGTAGTGCATGTGGATATCAATATGCTTGGTCCTCTGTCTCTAAACTGGATTCATCGAGATCTTAATATCACTCTGATTGTCACAAAAAATGATAGTAGAAGTGGTGCTACCAATATCAAACTCTGCTAGA
Source organism: Larix kaempferi (assembly GCA_027924585.1). Classification (NCBI taxonomy): domain Eukaryota; kingdom Viridiplantae; phylum Streptophyta; class Pinopsida; order Pinales; family Pinaceae; genus Larix; species Larix kaempferi. The sequence goes on along the minus strand of BSBM01001321.1, from coordinate 6,475,372 downwards.
ACACCCTGCAACCAAACTGCATGAATGCAAGCATTGACCGCTCCTCGATACTTTTCCTCTGCTGAAGATATGGCAATGGCATCCTGATTTTGATTGAATAGCAAATAGGCTCTGTGCCAATCATGAAAACATATCTGGAAGTTGACTTCCGATCAATGCTATCACCCGCCTAATCTGAATCAGTGAATCCCACTAAATCTAGCTCGGAATCTGCAACATAGTGTATGCCAAAGTGTCTAGTGCCCTGCACATAGTGCAAGATTATCTTGGCTTCCCTCCAATGAAGCTCATGGGGTTGCTGCATATATATTGACACGACACTCACGGCATAAGAAATATCAGGCCTAGAATGTGTCAAGTATAGAAGACTTCCAATAAAATGTCAAATCCACCAATGGTGTGGAATCACCATCCTCAAATCTTATTCCCGAGGGGAATGGGAATTGTGCTGCCTTACAATCTGAAATATTAAACTTGTTTAGTAGGTCTGAAGCATATTTTTGTTGATATATGGTGATCCCATCAAAATTTTTAGCAATCTCTAGCCCAAGGAATTGCTTCAACAAGCCCAAATAACTCATGTCAAAATCTAGATTTAAAGCAGTTTTGTGTTGCCGATCGAAGCAAGATTGCTTCCAGTTATCAAAAGGTCATCAAAATAAAGGAAAATGATCAGAAAATTACCTTCATTCTGCTGTAGGTACACATTTGGATCTGATTTGCATCTTGCAAAATTCTGTGACAGAAGGAAGGAATCCATCTTTGCATACCAAGCTCTTGGGGCTTATTTTAAACCATACAATGATTTCTTCAGTTTGCAAACTAATGTCGGATATGATATGTATCCTTCAGGATTCTTCATGTAAATCTCTTCTTTCAGATCTCCATGAATAAATGCACTCTTCACATCCATATGGTGCACTTCCCAGTGCTTAGATGCAGAAATTGTCAAAATTAGGCAGATAGAATCCATGTTTGCAACTGGTGCAAAGGTCTTGGTGTAGTCCACTCCTTGGAATTGGGAGAAGAATTTTGAAACCAACCTAGTTTTGTATTTGCAGGTTGAGCCATCAGCAGAAAAATTTGTGTGGTAGACCCATTTGCATTGGACTAATTTCCTCCCAGGTCGAAGAGAAACTAGCTCCCATGTAGCATTTTTCTGAAGAGAACTGTACTCTTCATCCATGGTGGTTTTCCATCTCGGATCTTGATGGGAATGATAGTATGATTTAGGATCTAAACCTATCATAAAAAAACAATTTTTAGACAGTAAAGGATCAAAATATAAAAGAAGCATACCTGCTCTTTGAAAGTCTAATCGAGTTCTTCTTGGATTGGCAGGATTTCCAATGTTAGAACTAACAGAATTGAGAGTTTTTTCAGCCCACTTTGGAAACTGAGGGGGATCACTTGGATCTGAATCTGAACCTGATATTTCATGTTCATTAATGTTTGATAAAATATCATAAATATCATAACACAAAATTTCATCATCTTCTTCCGAATCTTCTTCTTGTAGAGGCGACAATTCAACAGTTTCTTCCTCGACTAGTTTTAGATCTTGAAACAGTTCTTCAATTTCGACACTTCGCTCGATGAATATATTTTTGGATATGATATCCATGAGTTTTTATCCTTTTGATTCTTCAGCATAAATGAGGATGCACTCAGTACTCTGTGAATCTAAATATCTTCTCTTTTCAGTCAAAATTCTATCCCATGGAGGCTTTTTGAACTTGAACTTTTGATCAGTGGAAGATAAATCAGCTCCAAGAATTGGTAGATGGTTTCTTGTGATCTCCTTTAAACCAACAGGGGTGAGATCAAAACCAAAATCACCAAAATGTGCTTGAGACTTGAACCCAAGTGAATGGTAGTGTGCTCCATCTTTAATGAAACTCTGAGAACATGTGCCAATGATCGAAGAAAAGTGCATAGGAAGCATGTGATCAAGGAGGGCGAATGCATCACCTCCAAAAACTGATTTAGCCTCCAAAACATTCAATAGATCATCATTCTGCACACCAACAAACTCATGTGAAAGAGAGGATTTAACGACCTCTTTAGATTCTAGAGTATAGCTGGCTTATCTTGCTCAGAATTCGAAATAGAAGACATTGAGAACATGAGTGTTGAATCTATAGTTTCTTCTTCATCTTGAACAACTTTGTCATGAGATATGGTTGAGGTCGAGAGATCATTAGAGAGAAAAATTGAGGAGGTATCATTGGTCTTGTTCTCCAAATGGCTAGCATGATCCTCTCCTTTCTGCTTTCCAAATTCTCTATCCAAATTGGTCCAAAGATCTCTTGGATGTTCAACAGTATTAATGAGGTAGCGCATAATAGGAGACATAGCAAGACACATTGCTCCAAAGGCTCTGTCACAATCATTTAGCCAATAATTCTCCTCTTCGTAGGAAGAAAAATCTCTCGTAATACAAATACACATATCAAAAAGACATTGTCTCTACAAATATACTATCATCTTTGGTTTCCACTCATCATAGTTGAATGGAGAGAGAGGAGTAATTTCTTTAAGATCCATCGAAGAAGTTGTAATCTTTGAGAGAAACCTGCAGTCACAAACAAACAAAAACCATTAGGTCGACAACTTGCACTTTTCAAGTTGCATCACACCCAGCATAGACTATCAAGCAAGCTTGAAGAGTCAAGAATCAATATCCATGAACTATGTGGAAACTCTCGGCTTCTAGTGCAGAGTTGGAAATAGCTGCAAGTGCAGAATATGCATGCAGTACAGAATCACCAGTGCAGAATCACTAGTGTAGAATCACCAGTGCAGAATCACTAGTGTAGAATCACCATTGCAGAATCACTAGTGTAGAATCACCAGTACATAATATGCATGCAATGCATAAAATTTTTCTTGTCCCTGCCATGGCTCTGATACCATATGAAATTCAACACGACAAATCTATGGAACAAGAGAAACCATTACAAGAGATGAATGTAGAATAATATGTGAAAACTGTGCAAAAAAACTTGCATCAGTGCTCTATTGAACTCAAAAGTAGAATACAATACAATACTGTCACAATGACTGAATAATTCGAATTAACCAAGGAAGTCATTCGAATAGCCTGCATGGTGTAGCTGGTCTACACTAGGAGTCCTCATCATCAGATCAGTGGTAGTGTCATCAATGCACAAGTAACGGTCAAGCAGGTGTCAAACTGAGTCTAACTGAATGTAGGTAGGTGTAACTGATGCATGGAGCACTAATGTAGTGAAGGAGAATCCAAGGAGGGTGCATGAGGAGCTGTCAGTAGTCAGAATAGTCAAACTAGTCTCTCTGGATGTCCATCGGAGTGTTTCAGTCAGTGAACTAGTCAATCTGTCCTCAAATCAAGGAACAGATCCACAAATCATACAACTAACTAAGTGTGTCGCTGGTGGTAGGTAAGAGAGTGAGCACTTTGTCTTAGGAGATGAAAACAAGGCGCATCATGGACTAGGAGGGCTGGAACTGAGTAGAAACAAGCTCCCAGGGCTAGTAAACTAGGGACTATGTGCTGGGAGACTACCATACTGATGAATGGATGCATGCAAACATAAAGATGATGGTGAGAATATCCTAACACTCAGGAACTAGGGTTTTTCTTAATGAAGGCCATTCCAATTTTGCTCAAGGGGGTCAATTTTCATTCGAATGCTCCTGGGTGTGCATGGCCATCTTAAACAAATCCAAAATGGACATATGCATGTGTGGGAGCTGAAAGAATCCAAGTCTACTCGTTGGTTTGGGTTTCGTGCCCCTGGAGAAAATCCTCAAAGCGTCCCTGAATGGTCATGGGGTTCCTGGAAAAAATGCAAATTGCACCAAAACCATGACTTCGGTCATGAATCCGCTGATTTAGATGGATTCGGGACCCTAGGTTTCATCTAGAGGACCCCTCACACCATGCCTCAAACGCTAAAAAATGGTGCTATTGCTCCATCTAAGAAACTAGCGTTTTGCTTAGTGAAGGCCATGCCAATCTTGCTCAAGGGGATCATTTATGATCCAAAGGCTCCCGGGAGAGCGTAGCCATCCTGAACACATCCATAATGGACATATGCATGTGTGGGAGGTGATGGAATCCAAGTATTCTCCTCGGTTTAGGTTCGTTTCCCTCAGAGAAAATCCTCAAAGTGTCCCTGAATGGCCATGGGGTGCCTGAAAAAAATTCCTGTAGCACCATAACTGTGACTTCGATCGTGAAGCTGCCAATTATTATGGATTCAAGATGCCGAGTTTCAGCTGGGGAACCCCCCACACCGTTCCTCAAACGCTCAGAAACGGTGCTATTGTGCCATCTCCAAAACTAGGGTTTTTCTTAGTGAAGGCCATGCCAATCTTGCTCAAGGGGTCCATTTATGATCCGAAGGATCCCGGGCAAGCATGGCCATCCTGAAAACATCCACAATGGCCATATGCATGTGTGGGAGCTGAAAGAATCCAATTTTGCTTGTCGGTTTGGATTTCGTTCCCCAATAGCAAATCCTTAAAGTGTCCCTGAATGGCCACGGGGTGCTTGGAAAAAATTCCTGTACCACCAAAACCATGAATCCAGTCGTGAATCTATCAATTCTGATGGATTTGGGACACCGTGTTTCAGTTAGGGGACCTACCACACTGTGCCTCAAATGCTCAGAAACGGTTCTATTGTGCCATATCAAGAACTAGGGTTTTGCTCAGTAAAGGCCATGCCAATCTTGCTCAAGGGGGTCATTTATGATCCAAAGACTCCCGGGTGAGCATGGCCATCCTGAACACATCCAAAATGGACATATTTATATAAAATCAATCATATATGAGCTATAAATTATAACATTGTCATTAAATGATCAATCATCAATCATCAACAACATCAACCTTCAAATTTCAACATATAATATTTTCCATCAACAAACTCTAACAGATAACATCAACCACGAAATGAAACAAAGCATCATAATATCATATTCAATACCAAAGACTTGTAGGATGCAATCAAAAATTTAAAGTTTAAACTTCAAAGGTAGGTTCATCTGTTCAAGATTCAAAGGTCAAAGACTAAAGTTCAAAGTAGGCCATAATGTTTACAAAATAGGCCATAATAAACATCAAATACAAAGTACTATGATACTATCTACTAAGGTTTATGCACATTCTACATTCAAACTGTTTCTCTTGACACTGTGGATGAAGTTGTATGTGCTCCAACACCTCTCTGCAGAAGAACTATTAACATCCTGTGAAAGCACCCTCATCGCCAATTTATGCAAATATGAGGCTCCAGAGCCATACATGTTCCACCAACGGATAGGATCCAATCTATCTCAATCTTTGGTTGCATGTAGGGTACCAAATAATCCATGCTCATTGATCTATTCACTCAATTCACTCCGTACTTGAGCACACTCCTTCTCATTAGGGTCCAACTTGTCTAATTCAAGCATATACCCATTTTGCACCTCTGGATATGTGTGTGGCTTTTTCCTAACTCCACCCCCAGGTGCAGGTTAGGCCAACCAAATTGGAGAATAATATTTTGGTTTAAGGACATATGCAAGGGCATGTAATGGAACATTTAGATTATCCCTCCTTTTGAATATGGTCATACAAGATTGCATCTCTTTGCTCAACAATGTCTTTGATTTGACCGCGACATACTATCCATCTGCTCATATACCTCCCCAATCGGTGGTTCATTTGTATCTGCAAAACAAATCATATTATAAACTGTCTTGGTGAATTGCAGAACATACCTAACCTATGACCAGAATTGACCATCAAGAACGGTCTCCTCCACCTCCTGAAATTCATGTCTATCAGCTACACTTGCAACTTTTCCTTTTAATTCTTGCCATGTATCACTTGAGACCATACTAGCCTCCTGAAGGTGAGGTAGTAGCTAGCAAATCTAGTCTTTGCAATATTCAATAACTCCAACCTAGAGTGATTGTGAAAAATTTGGTGGGCCATGCTATGATTGGTAATAAATTTGATCATTTTCTTACCTCTCTTGCATCATGCACCAAAAGGTTCAATGTTGGAACCAAACACCCTGACCAAAATATGTTGGGATACTTATCCTCAATGATTTCTCTTGCTACCTTACAATTAGCAACCCCTTCTTCCATCTTGTATTTGTTTCTCTCTTTAATTGACACTTTGTCACATGTTTTGACTCCAATAGCCTTACCTTGATCACATGGAATAATCCCACACAAATGCTTTCTCCCCCGAGTATATGAACCTGCGTAAGTATTAGTGCAATGGGGGCATATAAACATTGTGGTTACACCCCCTCTCCCTCCCCTAAGCCTTGTCACGTACTTCCACAAAGGTTTTGTGTCTTTCTTCTTTTTCCCCTCATCACTCTCAAGCTCATCAGTATCATCACCCTCTTCCTCTTCCTCCTCTTCTCCACGGTATGTGTCACTCTCTACCTCTTCCCTCTCATCACTACCACCACCATATATACTTCCCAACACCATCATAATGAGAAGAAGTGTAACCAAAGTCCAAAACCACATACCCATCATGTTTCTGACTCAAGATGAGAATCACTTATTTCCTGGAATAGAATGATGGAGAAGAAGAAATTGGAAAGAGTAGGAGAAGAGAACAATTCAAGGTTTAAAATTTTTAACATAGTGAAATATTTTTTCAAAAACAAACAAACAACGGGGTTTGGAGATTACCTATTTAGCTCTCCAATAGTGGTTGAATGTCTCTATGAAAGCCTTCAATTTCCCTTCCAAGCTCTCAGAAATAGTAGCCTTCAATCTCCCCTTCAATCTCCCTTCCAAGCTCCCACAAATTTGCTCTCAAACAACTAGCAAACCCACTCAAGAACCCTATCAAAGAGAAGTGAAATGCATGAAATGAGAAATAGAATGAGAGGAAATGAGTGAAAGAGTGTTTATATCCCGACGAATCAAGGGGATCATTTCTGATCTGAAGGATCTCGGGCGTGCGTGGCCATTGTGAACACCTCCACATTGGTCATATGCATGTGTAGGAGCTGACAGAACTCCGCTCTGCTCGCCGGTTTGGGTTCCGTGCCCCTGGAGAAAATCCTCAAAGTGTCCCTAAATGGCCATGGGGTTCCTGGAAAAAATTCCCATAGCACCAAAATCATGACTCTGATTGTGAATCCGTCAATTTTGACGGATTCGGGACACCGGGTTTCAGTTGGGGGAACCCCCACACCGTGCCTCAAACGCCCGAAAATGACGCTATTGTGCCATCTCCGGAACTAGGGTTTTTCTCAATGAAGGCCATTCTAATTTTGCTCAAGGGGGTCATTTCTCATCTGAACGCTCCCAGGAATGCGTGGCTATCGTGAACACCTCCACAATGGACATATGTGCGTGTGGGGGATGACGAAACCCAATTCTACTCACCGGTTTGGGTTTCGTGCCCCCTAAGAAAATCCTCAAAGTGTCCCTGAATGGCCATGGGGTGCCTGACAAAAATTCCCATAGCACCAAAATCGTGACTTTGATCACAAATCTGTTGATTCCGATGGATTTTGGATGTCGTTTTTCAGCTGGGGTATCATCCACACCATGCCTCAAATGCCCAGAAACGGTGTTATTGTGCCATCTTCGGAACTAGGGTTTTGCTCAGTGAAGGCCATTCCAAGTTTTCTCAAGGGTTCATTTCTCGTCCAAACTCTCCTGGGTGTGCGTGGCCATCGTGAAAACCTCCACACTGGCCATATGCATGTGTGCGATCTGATAGAACCCAAGACCGCTCGTTGGTTTGGGTTCCATGCCCCCAGAGAAAATCCTCAAAGTGCCCCTGAATGGCCACGAGGTGCCTAACCAAAATTCCCATAGCACCAAAACAGTGACTCTGATCCCGAAGTCGTTAATTTTGATGGATTCAAGATGTCGGGTTTCATCTAGGGGACCCCCCACATTGTGCCTCCAAATCCCAAAAAAGGTGTTATTGTGCCATCTCTAGAACTAGGGTTTTGCTTAGTGAAGGCCATTCCAATTTTTTTCAAGGGGGTCATTTCTCATTCGAACGCTCTTGGGTGTGCGTGGCCATAGTGAACACCTCCATAATGGAGATATGCACATGTGCGAGCTGACAAAACCCAAGTCCGCTTGCCGGTTTGGGTTCTGTGCCCCTAGCGCAAATCCTCAAACTATCGTTGAATGGCCACAGGGTGCCTAAGCAAAATTCTTGTAGCACCAAAACCATGACTCCGATTGTGGAGCCATAGATTCTGATGGATTCGGGACACCAGGTTCTAGCTCAAGGATTCTCCACACCGTGATTCAAACGCCCGGGAACAGTGCTATTGTGCCATCTCTGGAACTAGGGTTTTGCTCAGTGAAGGCCATTCCATTTTTTATCAATGGGGTTCATTTCTCATTTGAATGCTCCTAGGCAAGCATGGCCACCATGAACACCTCCACACTAGCCATATGCACGTGTGGGAGCTGATGGAACCCAAGTCCACTCGTCGGTTTTGCTTCCGTGCCCCCGGAGCAAATCCTCAAAGTGTACTTGAATGGCCACAGGGTGCCTAGCCAAAATGCCCATACCACCAAAACTGTGACTTTGATCATGAAGCCATTAATTCCGATGGGTTAGGGACACAAGTTTCTAGCTCAGGGACCCCCCACACCATGCCTCAAATTCCCGGAAACAGTGCTATTAAGCCATCTCGAGAACTAGGGTTTTTCTTAGTGAAGGCCATTCAAATTTTTCTCAAGGGGATCATTTCTCATCTGAATGCTCTCGGGCATGCTTGGCCATCATGAACACCTCCAGACTTCCCATATGAACGTGTGAGAGTTGACGGAACCGAAGTCCACTCGCCGGTTTGGGTTCTGTGCCCCTAGAGAAAATCCACAGAGTGTCCCTGAATGGCCACCGGGTGCTTGACCAAAATTCCCATAGCACCAAAATTGTGACTCCGATCACAAATCCCTCGATTCTGATGGATTTGAGATGCCAGGTTTCAGCTGGGGGACCCCCCACACCATGCCTCCAACACTCGAAAATGGTGCTATTGTGCCATCTCCGGAACTAGGGTTTTGCTCAGTGAACGCCATTTCACTTTTGCTCAAGGGGGTCATTTCTCATTTGAACGCTCCCGGGAGCGTGTGCCCATTGTGAACACATCCACAATGGCCATATGCACATGTGGGAGATGACGGAACCCAATTTCACTCACTGGTTTGGGTTTTGTGCCCCCAGAGCAAATCCTCAAAGTGTCCCCGAATGGCCACAGGGCGCCTGATCAAAATTACCATAGCACTAAAACCATGAATCCAATTGCGAAGTCAAATATTCTGATTGATTCAGGACCCCGAGTTCTAGATAGGGGACCCCCCACACCGTGCCTCCAACACCCAGAAACGGTGCTATTGTTTCATCTATGGAACTAGGGTTTTGCTCAGTGAAGGCCATTCAAATTTTGATCAAGGGGGTCATTTCTCAACTGAATGCTCCTGGGCATGAATGTCCATAGTGAACACCTCCATACTGGCCATATGCATGTTTGGTAGCTGACATAGCCCAATTCCGCTCGTCGGTTTGGGTTCCATGCCCCCGGAGCAAATCCTCAAAGTGTCCCTAAATGACCACGGGGTACCTGACGAAAATTCCCATAGCACCAAAATCGTGACTCTGATCATGAAGTCGTCAATTCTGATGGATTCAGGATGTCAGTTTCTAGCTGGGGTCCCCCAACACTGTGCCTCGAACTCCCAGAAACAATGTTGTTGTGCCATCTTCAGAACTAGGGTTTTGCTGTGTGAAGGCCATTCCAATTTTGCTCAAGGGGGTCATTACTCATCTGATCACTCCAGGGCGTGCATGTCCATCGTGAACACATCCACAATGGCCATATGCAATTGTGGGAGATGAAGGAACACAAGTCTGCTTGCTGGTTTTGGTTCTGTGCCCCTTGAGCAAATCCTTAAAGTGTCCCTGAATGGCCACGAGGTGACTGACCAAAATTCCCATAGTTCCAAAACCGTGACTCTGATCATGAAGCCATGGATTCTGATGGATTTAGGACACCAGGTTCTATCTCAGGGACCCCCCACACTGTGCCTCCAACACCCAGAAATGATGCTATTGTTCCATCTCTGGAACTAGGGTTTTGCTCACTGAAGGCCATTCCAATTTTGCAAAAGGGGGTCAATTCTAATCCGAATGGTCCCGGGCATGCATGGCCATCGTGAACACGCCCACAATGGCCATATACACATGTGGGAGCTGACGGAACCCAATTCCACTCGCAGGTTTGGGTGTCGTGCCCCTGAAGCAAATACTCAAAGCGTCCCTGAATGGCCACGGGGTGCCAGGTGTCTCTAGATTTGTTTTTGTCTAGTTTCTAGGGATAGATCAAGGTCTATAAGCTAGATTAGATTCTATATGGCTAGATTTGGTCTCCTGGGCTAGGTTACCTCTCTAGGGATAGATAAGTATTCTAGATCAGGTCTCCAAGGTTCTAGGTTCACATTAGGCTTCCAAGGCTAGATTTGTTTTTGTATGGTTTCTAGGTCTAGATTAGGGTCTATAAGCTAGATTAGGTTCTATAGGGATAGATTAGGTATCCGGTGCTAGGTTACGTCTCTAGGTCTAGATAATTATTCTAGATTAGGTATCCAGGGTTGTAGTTCCACATTAGGATTTCCAGTGCTACATTTGTTTTTGTCTAGTTTCTAGGGCTAGATTAGGGTCTATAAGCTAGATTAGGTTCTATAGGGCTAGATTAGGTCTCCGGGGCTAGGTTACGTCTCTAGGGCTAGATAATTATTCTATATTAGGTTCTATAGGGCTAGATTAGGTCTCTGGGGCTAGGTTACGTCTCTAGGGCTAGATAATTATTCTAGATTAGGTCTCCAGGGTTGTAGGTCCGCATTAGGATTTCCATTGATACATTTGTTTTTGTCTGGTTTCTAGGGCTAGATCAAGGTCTATAAGCTAGATTAGGTTCTATTTCTTAGAAGGAACATGTAGATCTAGCTTCCAACCCATATAGTGTGATTCTGAGATATTTTAGTTTGATAGTATTTCCTCTTGTGATCAGGGTGAATGTCAACATTATTGATCTAGTGGCTTAGGAGCATGTAGGGGTGAATGTACTGCCCAAGATATTTATATAGCAAAGGAGAGGTGTGATGATGAGATTGACTTCATCCATGCATGTTCTACTCTCTAAAACCATATTTTCTCAAAATGGGTTGTGTTTCCCGTGGGGTTGTGCCGGACATAGACACAATGGGAAATCGTGTCTGACACAACTTTTGATCGTGTTTGAAATATGGTGTCTGAAATTGTGTGAGTATTGTTTCTGATGGATGGGTGGATCCAGCACGCCATCCACTCATCACTTTCATGGTATCTTCCCAAAAAGGACCGGTGTTCTTGAAAGCAGTGGATGATCTTGGGAAATACAAGGATGCATAGTATATGGGTGAGTTATTCATCAAAACCTTTGAAGAAGTAGGTTTTGATTCTTGTGTACAAATCATCACAGACAATGCACCTGTTTGCAAGGCTGCTAGCATGATTGTGGAAGATAAATATCCACAGGTATGTTCATTTTGGACACCTTTCATTTCTAATTTGCTCATTGTTTGAATTTATCACAAGATTCATGATTCATCTAGGTGTATTTGACTCATTTGAGTTGTTAGTGTTGTAGAGTCATTTATACATGCTTTTATTGCTCTTACAGGTTTTTTGGACACCTTGCATTGTCCATTCCTTGAATTTAGCATTGAAATCCATTGCTTGAGATGCGACATGGATTGGAAACCTTATTGAGGATGGATGCCATATCCATAACTTTGTACAAAACCACACAAATTCCCTCATTGTATACAAAGAGTACACATATCTTTCATTGTCGAAGATTGCAGATACTTGATTTGCTTCCTCATTCATCATGATCAAGAGGTTGAGGGAGGTCAAAAACACTCTTGGGTCCATGGTGATTTCAGAGGCTTGGTATTTTTGGAGAAATATAGATCAGATTGATTCAAAAAAGGTGAAGGACACGGTGTTAGATGATGGTTGGTGGAGAGGGTAGATCTTAGCATTAATATCATGGAACCAAACATTTCTTTGTTGCGGTTTATAGAAACAGACCAACCCATCCTAGTAGATGTTTATGATGGGTGGGATTCCATGATTAAGTCTATCAGGTCCATTTTCATGGAGAATGAGTGTCCTTAGTATGTGACATCGACAAATAAATTATGGTCCATCATTCAGGATATTCTTATCTCCAGGTGGGATAAGAATTGCACACCTTTTCATTGCTAGGCCCACTCCTTGAACCCCAAGTTCTACAGTCAGGATTGGATCACTGGTGGACCAAGGCCCTCACATAGAGTCCCTCCTCACATGGATGGAGAGATTTCACATGGGAGTAATATATCACTTAGACGGCTATTTCAGGATAAAGACTTACTTGATGAGGTGGAGGAGGAATTTGTAGAGTTTTCCACTTCCACTAGGATATTTGGAGGCTGTGATGTGCTTAGAGACAGGGGGGTTAAGAAACCCTATGTTTGGTGGGAAACTCATGGGGAAACATGCGTTGCTAGTCCTAGAGACGTTCTAAGGTTGTTTTAGAACTCTTCCTGGGCATCAATAAAATCTTCTGTGTTCTTTTGCTTGATCAGAATCACATTTATCATAAAAATAAAACAGACAACCGAATATTGGAATAAAATGGGCAGTAATTCGATATTCCAATGAGAAAATATTGAATGAATTGATGTTAACGAAGTGGCAGACAACAAAGGTACTTCAGAGAGAGTAAGTCTTTGTTCTGTGTTTGAGAATAACGTACTGAGCCTAAGGGAGGAATTGAATAGTTGTAACAAAAATGATCATAAAACTAAACCTGAATAATATGAGGATATTATTTCCACATAACCCAACATGAATACTTCACTCCATGAAAATCTTAGAATCAATACTTTAATCTTGCGGCACTCACATTAAAATCAGAACCAGATTCATGAATCATGAACAATATGAAAGAGATGAATCAACAAAAGGAAAAATACTAACTGGACACATCAAAGCTTTGAATCCATGAAATCACAAGATCGGGCAAACATATGTTCTTCGTTATATATTTGATCAGACTACAAAATATTAGAAGTTAAACTTCTTACAAAAACAACCGACCCTTGGTCATTACCTATTCTACTATATATAGCCTTCAAAGGCTTTACAAAATAAGTTGTTATAGCCCAATGGCTTATGAAATTCTATTTGTACTTTCCAATAAATTATGTTACACAAAAAACAGCCATACTGACTACTACTGACACCTATGACTAAGACTGGAGGCCATTCAACTGGTGACGTACGTCTTGCCAAATGGAAAAAAATCCTACTAATGCGAGGCGACCTCATATCATTTGCAGTGCTTTTTACTTTTAGGGATGTTCTGAGCTTGATAACCGTCAGACCATTTTTGGCGTCACAAAGATGTTGATGCAGCCACTTCACTGTCATGTGTTGCTTACAAAACCTTCATCATCTACCCCTTCTACCCCATCCAAGCCTTTTGCTCTCGAACCTTGTTTTTGACGGGGCGAAAGTTCATCAACGTCACCGAGTTGTGAAATAGGACCTGATGTTTCTCTCAACAATTTGAACCATTCAGGTACAACCGCTTCACAATTTGATCATCTTTTGCTGGAACCAACATGCCCTACCTTCCATGCTTCTGCATTCAGAAGGCTTATTTCATTTTCAACTACTGAAATTACTGAAGTTTCCTTAGACATCTTGGGTGAGACCTTAAGCTTTTCCCGCTTGAATATCTACGAATGCGCATCTGTGGGATGTTAGTTTTTCATCATTTAATTCAATATGATCTAGGATATTAACTAAGAGAATAAAATGCACAGAAAATCAAACAAAAGAGACAAGAGACACAGAGCATTTCACTGGGGAAACCATAAAGTTGAAAACCCCGCAACTTCCTTAGAGATAGAATGAGCAATAATGCAAAAACCCAAAACAAAGAGATGGTCTCTAGTAGCTTCCTCCTCCTCCACTTGTGCGAACTTCTCTCTCTCTCACTAATGTGAAGTGAGTGAGTGTGTGAATGATCAAATATAGAAGAGAACCCTCTCTATTTATACTTTACATTTCACTTAGCCTTAACCCCAAACAGGTCGACCCCTAAGTTTAACTGACTAGGCCGACTTCTCTAGGAGAGTCTAATAACCCATGAAAGACTCAACTCTAGGGTCAATGCCTTGTCATACAATGGAGGGTTAACCTACCTGAATTTACATGACCCAAATACAATAATGAATTCTTCGACCGGAGGAATAAACATTTCTGTCGGAGGTACAATAATAAAATACAAATACAATATAAAATATACAAGTGAATACATTCTGAAGTTACAAATACATCAACACTCCCTCTTAACTAGAAAGGTATTCTCTTGACACAGTTCATTAGCACAAGTCTTCGTCACTGGATCATCATCAAAGTTGGGTCATCATCAAAGCTAGATCATCATCGTCACTACTATTGCTATCTCGACCATCAATCTCCAATCTACTCGTCATAGGAAGTTCTACAGAGCCAACCCTTTTTCATGATGGATGTAGGCCTAGCCTCCATGTAGGTATTCATCATCTCTGCGAGAAAGCCATCAAGTAGGTACATCTCAGGACTTATTACATGCCTCTGCAAAACTTGCAAGATCTCCTAGGACTGATTATATGCTACTTCAAAACCTGAAGGAGCATCCTAGGACTGATTATATGCCACTTGAAAAACCTGCAAGATCTCTTAGGACTGATTATATGCCACTGCAAAACCTGAAGGGGCATCCCAGGACTTATTATATGCCATTTGAAAAACCTCTGTACCCTACTGTCGCCTCATCATCTTCATATCATCTCATCGTCAACGGAGCACAACCCAGATGCACATAACATAACACTTACACTCACTCTCATGGAAGGAATTTCCTATCACCATCCGGGAAAGGTTCAGCAATTACATCAACGACCATGGAAGGAATAACCTCTGACCATGTTGGAAAAGCTCTAAAATTACATCAACAACCATGGAAGTACTAACCTATGACCATGTCGGAAAAGCCTCGGCAATTACATCAACGACCATGGAAGGACTAACCTCTGACCATGTTGAAAAATCCTAGCCCTTACATCTACACCATGGGAAGACTTTCCTACCACCATGTGAGAATGGCCCAGCCCTTACATCTACACCATAGGAGGAATTTCCTACCACTATGTGAGAATGGCTTGTGTGCATTTTCATCTTCCGGACTCATCACTTCCCCTTGGAAGGAACCTTGATCTGAAGTACACCAAGCTTCTCTCCGAAGTATTCAAAATTCACTCTGGTCAGTGGCTTGGTTAATACATCGGCTATCTGCTCGTCCATCGCAACATACTGGAGCTTCACTTATCCTCTCCGCACCATATCCTTGATATAGTGATACTTGATCTCAATGTGCTTTGACTTGTCATGGAACACTGGGTTATCAGACAACTTAACACAACTCTGGTTGTCGCAATGTATACAAGTCCCATCCAACTGGAGATCAAACAAATCAGATAGTAGCTTCCTTATACATACTTCCTCACAACTAGATGAACAAGCTGCAACATACTCTGCTTAGGCTGTCCTCAGTGCCACGCAGGACTGCTTCCTGCTAAACCAAGAGATCACACCCGATCCCATACTGAAGCATCACCCCGAAGTGCTCTTCCTATCAATGGCACTGCCTTCCCAATCCGAATCAATATAATCCTCTAAGTTAATCTTCTGATTCGCATAATACTTGACCCCATAATCCACCGTACCCTTCAAGTACCTCAGAATATTCTTTGCAGCAATCAAGTGAACATGTATCGGATCCATCAGGAACTGGCTCAATGTGTTCACAGCAAAGCAAATATCTAGTCTTCTATACGTCAGGTACATCAAGGACCCAATCATCTGATGATACATTGTGGCATCAACCGAATATGATGAAGCATCACTCAATAGCTTCAGGTTCGATGCCATAGGTGTGGCCATGGCCTTGCAGTCCATCATCTCGAATCTCTTCAGGATATTTACTACATAATTCCCTTGTGCAAGGAAGATTCCATCCACACTCTGCCAGACCTCCATGCATAGAAAATAGTGCATCATACCCAAGTCCTTCATCTCGAACTCGGCAGCAAGCTTCCTCTTCATGTCAGCAATCAAACCATTCTCACCTGTCACAAATAGGTCATCTACATACAGTAGGAGTATCACTGGGTTTCCTTCCTCAACCTTGTAATAAAGTTTGGAATCCGCTTTACTCTTGGTAAAGCCCAAACTGGTCAGGAAGATACCTATCATGCCGTACCATGTCCTGGGTGCCTGTTTCAAACCGTACAAGGCATTATTTAGTTTGCACACATGAGTCTCCTTGTCATGTGTCTCAAGACTAAGTGGCTGCTCCACATACACTTCCTCTTCCACTACACCATTCAAGAACATTGTCTTGACATCCATTTGGTGTATCTTCCATTTCATCACTGCAGCTAGAGAAAGTACTGTTTTGATGGAAGTGTATCTGGCTACATGTGCAAATGTCTCCTCATAGTCTATCCCTTCTTTCTGGGAGAAGTCACGTGCCACAAATCTTGCCTTGTATCTCTCTATGCTTCCATCTACAGCATGCTTGATCTTGTAGATCCACTTGGAAGTCACCACATACTTCCCTTCTAGTCTCGGGACCACATCCCAAACATCATTCTTCATGTTTGACTGATACTCCTCGATCATGGAATCCTTCCATTCCTTCCTTTCTGTCGCTTCTTCATAGTTGGCAGGTTCCTTGTCAATGATGTCACACAGCAGGGCTACATAACTAGTATATGGTCTCGATCTCTTGCTTTCTTAGTGCATTCCTTCTGAGGCTCCATATCTTTTTGCATCTTGAATTGCCTCTCATACCCATGTTGGTTTCCTCTTGTGAGAATTCTTCTTGTGGGGTGGATCTATAGGTTCCTGTGGGTCTTCCATCTTGTGTTCTTCATATTCTTCTGGAATCGCTTCTTCCATTTACTGTATTTCTGATCCTGGGAACTTTAGGTTCTTCAATAGGTTATTTTATGATGTATGTTGATTCTTCGTCGCGTTTTATTCGAAACAAGTCTCTCTTGTAGGTGATGGTATACGATCTTTCCTACAAGTCAAGTTCAATTGCATGATTATAAACATTTCATAGTTTTCAGAACAAATTCTTACGCATAAAGACATAGGTCATACAGTCATGCAATTATCTTATCCAATGCTTCAATACAACATTTATCCATATCTAGTAACTTTCTAGATGCCTTCCATCTCTACTAGAACATTGTTAAGAGTGTGCACTACTCCCAACAGGTCAGCAAAAAGGTTTCATACTAGATAAGTAGCAATGGAATGTTGTACAGTGCCATAGGCCACTTACCCATTACTTGCATATTAGTAGTATCCTGTTCATTAATGCAACTTTTCTAACATGCACAATATACATCTTAAATCTAGGAACATCATTTAAGTAAAGAAATGACAATTCAAATACTTATCTTTGTTTGGTTGTTGGGTGGACTCCCTCTCAATCTTTGCTTCCTTGCAATAAATACTGGAGTGTGCTCCCTCTTGATCTTTGCTTGCTGGATTATCTGTCTTTCAACTTATATCCATCCTGGACCACTATGCATGCTTAAGTGTGCACTAGTGTCATGATTGTGTCATCCTCAAGATCTCATACATAATCATACATTCATTAGTATAATCTCAATACTACCGAAACACTATGATTCTAAATAATCTTAAACATGTATGGTCATGATCATTTCATACACAGGTAATTTATCAGAAGCATTAGTATTCAATGTTTCAAGGAGTACTTCTTTTACTCACGCATATTCTTATTTGACCATAGGACTCTTCTAGTTTTTCATATCATTAATCAAACTAAGAAACATAATATGCATAAACCCTTGATTACTTAAACTTCTAACTTCAAGAATAATCATTATCAATCATACAAAAGTATACTTATCTAAGATCCTAACACAAAGTAGGATTATAACTCAATATAGGAAAAACATACTTGGACTATCATGCTTGTCTAACATACCCAAACAATGTCTTCTTTGTTCTCTTCAATGATTTAGAGACCTTGTGATAGTAACCTATATATCTCATAAGTTAAGCATTGTAGAACCAAATTATACATACCTTGTAAGTAGAGATTCCATGTGATCAATGGCTATGGATGAGTCTTTGTCTTCATGTCATCATGGTCATATGTATTTGTCTTTCTTGATGTACCTTTCATGTTAGCAGACAACATCATCCTCATACAACACCACAAGTGTATTAGTACAATCATAAGTGTCATAACCCTAATCAATGAATGTCTTCTATTATCCACATGCATTCATACATTTACTAAGATGATCATACAATCTAAAATTAATAATGATTGTACTAACCTCAATAATATGAAGACAAACATATCATGAACTTAATCATCAGATAAATGAAACAAATTTCAAAACATACTTGTATCTCCTTAAGTCATACCTGTCGAGATTGCTTGTAGTCTTCTCTATAAGGGTAAAACCCTAACCACCCAAGGTATATCACTTGTAAACATTTTATATAGGTTCATGGTGCTAGGATGATATAATATAAGTGCCATTTAAACCTCCTTCATTGCTTCCCTACGAGTTTCCCAACTTTGCTAGGGTTTCTTCTTACTTGGAAACCCTAATTTTCAATCTCCTTCCTCCCACAACATTTTAATGGAGGATTAATATTTATGATGAATGGAATTCAAATCAATTTTCAAAGTTTCCAATGTTTCATCAGGTGTCTCCAACATTGTATCAGGTCATTCCATACCTAAAAACTGAAAACCCTAAGTGAGAACTTCTTCCTCCTCTTATTTGATTTCCTCCGTTGAGCCATTTCAGATGTGCCGCATTGGTTTTGGTGTAACTCTAAAATTATAGATATGCAGGGTCTGAAACTTCGGCCTGTGGTAGCCTGGCCTGTAATATTTCCAACCCAACAGGTTTGATCTTCATTGAATTCTCCACCAGGGAGATATGCTCAATTTCCCAACATGACATGTTTAAGGGATGAAACAACATATCGAACTTGTATGGAGTGCCACATGTCACTATTTCAACTTAGGCCTCTGAAAATAGGACCTATGAAACTACAATACGTGCCCTAACTTCCAATTTTTACGGAATTCCATTTGGAGCTTCCTAGCCCAAGATATGACCTTTTTACCTAGGTCACCTATTTAGGGCTTCATTCTAGAAGAGGCATAAATCCTAACTTGTACGGATCATATCTCAGAAAGTACAACTAATATGAGGCTGAAACATGGATAGAAGGTACAGGAAAATTTCATGTTCGCCTTGTCCAAGTTTCAGATCATGAACCATTGCCAAAATTGATTTCTAGCGAAAGTTCCACAATGACTAGGTTTTGCTATACAAAGCCCTAGCTTTCAAATTGTTGCAAGTGAAACAAGTGTCGTAAATGCCATACAATGCATTCCTTCAGGCTAGATCTAATACCATGTTATTTTTTCATCATTTAATTCAATATGATCTAGGATCTTAAGTGAGAGAATAACATGCACAAAAAATCAAACACAAGAGACAAGAGACACAGAGCATTTCACCAGGGAAACCATAAAGGAGAAAACCTTGCAACTTCCTCAGAGATAGAATGAGCAATAATGAA
Organism: Larix kaempferi; assembly: GCA_027924585.1. NCBI lineage: Eukaryota > Viridiplantae > Streptophyta > Pinopsida > Pinales > Pinaceae > Larix > Larix kaempferi. The sequence goes on along the minus strand of BSBM01001321.1, from coordinate 6,455,593 downwards.
AAACCCCAAAATAAAGAGATGGTCTCCAGTAGCTTCCTTCTCCTCCACATGTTTGAACTTCTCTCTCTCTCTCACTAATGCGAAGTGAGTGAGTGTGTGAATGATCAAATAGAGAGGAGCACCCTCTCTATTTATAGTTTACCTTTCACTTAGCCTTAACCCCAAACAGGTCGGCCCCTAAGTGTAACTGACTGGGATGACTTCTCTAGGAGAGTTGAATAACCAATGAAAGACTCAACTCTAGGGTCAATGCCCTGTCATACAATGGAGGGTTAACCTCATTGACTTTACATGACCCAAATACAATAATGACTTCTTCGACGGGAGGAATAAATATCTCCGTCAGACGTACAATAATAAAATACAAATACAATATAAAATATACAAGTGAATACATTCTGAAGTTACAAATACATCAACACTCCCTCTTAACTAGGAAGGTATTCTCTTGACATAGTTCAACATCACAAGTCTTCGTCACTGGATCATCATCAAAGTTGGATCATCATCAAAGCTAGATCATCATCGTCACTGCTACTAGTATCTTGACCATCAATCTCCAATCTACTCGTCATAGGAAGTTCTACAGAGCCAACCCTTTTTCATGTTGGATGTAGGCCTAGACTCCATGTAGGTCTTCATCATCTCTGTGAGCAAGCCATCAAGTAGGTACATCTCAGGACTTATTACATGCCTCTGCAAAACCTGTAAGATCTCCCAAGACTAATTATATGCTACTGCAAAACCTGTAAGACCTCCCAGGATTGATTATTAGATGAACGCTATTCATCCGAGTCCTTAATGCTCCTTGTGCGCTTCCACTGGAGATGAAATGTTCCATTGAGACCATGTATCTTCCTTGCTTAATCTAGACAGGTCTGGTAGACTCGTGCATTAAGCTTTGCGTTATGGACCAGTGAGGCTTAAGAATTCCATGATTCGAACTTATACAACTACTGGATTATCTATAGCCTCACCTGCTTGCTCCTTGAGAATCATGTTGTCCTTGGGTAATGATTACCGAACTATTCTTCAGGATTTTGCGTGTTGGGAGAAGAATGCACTTTGTATGGTGGCGGTGACAGTAATGAGTGTTAAGAGATGTTGCTTCAAACCGGTGACATAGGTTGACAAGACCGCTTAAAGGAATCTCCTTTGAACCATGTGGAGAATAAAGTACATCGAGGATTCGTAAGCCATAAACGACCAACAGTTTCATGGCCCCAAAAAAGTAGTTTAGGGAAACCACTTTAAGCCCCTTGAATAGTCCTAGAGATTCCACATGGAGGTGGTGTTTTTTGTTCCAGGGAGGTACTGGGAGTGTTAAACTCTATGCAACTTCATCATCTTGATGCTTGGGAAATCATCGATCCTATGGTAAGTCCCTCTCGAGATCTATAAGAAGTGGGAACAACTTTTAAGAATGGATCCCTCTCTTCATACGACCCATCCGCTTGGTGCTTCGTGATATGCAAAACCACTATGGTGATTTTAGTGGTTTCAAGGCCCTAGAAAAGTGGTTTGAAGAAACTGCTTTGAGGCCCCTGAACGATCCTGGGACTGCCACCTGTCCGTGGCAATTTTTTTTGTCAGGGGCGATCTAAGCTAAATAAACACCCGACGCTTAAGGGTCCCGACCGCACTATCCTCAGCTGGTATGTGAATAACCACTCCTCTGAGCTTCAACTGCATCTTCTTGCTTCCACTGTGTGATTGTCTTCTACTTCTCCTACGCCATTCATTGTCCCGAACTCTCATTCTGGGATCTTTCTCAGCTTGGCGGTGCTAGAGCTACCTTCGGCAGATCATAGTACTAACATTGGCTTCAGCGAGGATAGTCTCTTCCTTCAGAAGGGGTTGAGAAAAATAGACTAGTGCCTTTTAGTCCATTGGGTTGTGGAGTCATACCTGTCCTTTATTTTTCAAATGAAGTGACAAAAAATAATAAGAGAACATGTAACAAAACTGATCATAACTTTTGAAAACAAAAAGAAGGAGAAACACATGTTACATATATGGTGCATTGGATCAATTTATAGAGTAGGATGAAAACTAGTAATGAAAAAAAAGCTTCAAGAATCTCCTATTTATAGGGTTCCCAAAGCTCTCATCATTGAGTTGATCCAATTCATATGTATTGTTTTCATGGACTGGGACGACCTTGAAAGGGCCCATCCATAGGATGTCAAATTTCCCATGTTTGTCTCTTTCTTCTCTTCTAGCATCCCACTTCAGAACAAGATCTCCATGCTGGAAGTATCGAGCAATGGCCCTCTAATCATAGGTTGCTCTAATCTTGTCCTGGTGGATCTTAGAGAATTCATCCAGCTACTCCCTGATCTATTGAACCTATATTAGATGATGAATTATTCTCTCCATGTCATTTGGTTCTTTGTTTTCTGGCTGTAATAATTTCATCACTGGGAGACCCAACTGGATTGGGAGAACCGCTTCTTTTCCACAGACCAATTGAAATGGTGATGTGCCTATAGCTCTCTTGACACTAATCCTGTCTTTCCACAATGAAAATTTTAGATGGGAGTCCTAGGCCCTTTTGTTTGTATTGAGCATTTTATTGATAATAGTTACCAAGCTCTTGTTTGAGGACTCAGCCAGGTCGTTTCCCTGCGGATAGTACGTTGTTGAATGAATCAAATCAATGTTGTAATTCTGACAAAAGGACATCATTTTGTAGGATTTGAAAGCTTGAGCATTGTCAGTAATGATTTTCCCTGGAAACCAAATATTGCTAGAATGTTTTCTTCTAGGAATCCTGTTATGACCTTGTCGTTGGCATTCCTTGTGGGGATTGCTTCCACCCACTTTGTAAAATAATCAGTGGCTGTAAGAATCCACATGTGCTAGCCACTGGAATGAGGGTTTATCTCTCCACTAAAATCAAGGACCCATTGTTGGAAGGGTGATTTTACGTTGATGGGTTTAAGGGGTAAAGGTTTAAACTTTTGCTCCCCGATGAATAGTTGACATTCTTTACATGATTTGACAATTTTGTTAGCATCAATTAATAATGTAGGCCAGAAGTACCTAGCTCGTAGGACCTTATAAGAAGTTTCTCTCCAAGCATGATGTCCTCCGCACATTCCTTTGTGAAAATATATCATTATGCCTTCTGTCTCTTCTTCAACGATGCAATTTAGTAGAAGACCAAGTGGATCCTTCCAGAAGAGATATCCATCCATGATACAATACTTAACAACTTTGATTTTAAGAGACCTCATTTTAGAATTATCTAGACACGACGAGCATGTGAGGTGTTGTAATAATATACTATGTCCCTTTACCAGTTAGACCCAATAAAATTCTCGGCAACATGGTCGGGAAGGTTTTGCTGACCATCTCCTTCCTCTTGACTAGGAAGTTGATCAATCAAATTAATTTCAAGATCTTGGTAATTCGACTCAACAAGGAGTTTGGCTAAACCCTGTCCCTTCACCAATTTGGTAGGCTTGATTTCCATGTCATACTCTTGGATTTTGGAGATCCACTTCCCCCTCCTTCCTTCGTTGTCGGGTTGACACAAGATGTCCTTGATGGTACTTCCTAGTGCACATGCGATGATCCTGGAATGCAACACATAATTCCTAAATGACTTGAGGTCTTTGACAAGCGCGTAAGCCTTCTTTTCCATCGTGCTGTATTTCAACTCGGTGTCCCTCAACGCTCAACTAAATAAAGCAATGGGTTTCCCGTTCCCTTCATGGTTTTTCTGTAAGAGGATCACTGCAATAGTAACCTCAGAGGCAAAGGAGAATATAAGAAATTCTCTCGCATAATCAAGGCTAGTTAAGGCAGGTGCTTCTCCTCGGGAAACCTTTATTTGTTTAAAGGAGTCTGTTGCAGCCATGGTCCATTTTATTTCAACATCTTTTCTTAGAATGTCAGTAATTTATTTCATTATTTCAACGAAGTTAGGAATAAATCTTTGTAGAAAATTTATTTTACCAATAAAATACTGTACCTCCTTTTTATTCCTTGGGAGTTCAATAAGTTTGATAGTGGCCACTCTATCTGGGTCTATTCTCACACCATCTTTGGAGACAATGACACCCAACAACTTTCCCTCTGTCATTGCAAAACATGAATTTTTAGGGTTGAGAGATAGGCCAAATTTTCTGCATTTTCTGAAGGTCTACTTCAAATGTTGAAGGTGGTATTCATCAGACTTTGAAAATACTGTCATGTCATCTAGATATATCATAATAAATTTGTCCTTCCATCCTATGAATTCTATGTTCATGGCCCTTTGGAATGTTGCACCGGCATTAATGAGACCAAAATGCATTTTATCATACACAAAAGTTCCCCATGGTGTAGTGAAAGCTGTCGTTTCCCTGTCATCTAGGTGCATGGAGATCTAGTTATAGCTTGAGAATCCATCCATCATTGACACTCTGGGTGACCTAACTATTTTTGTAGAATATGATCCATTTTGGGAAAAGGATAATTATCCTTTAACGAGCATTTATTCAGGTTCCTAAAATCAACACATAGCTGGATTTCTCCATTTTTTTTCTTATTGGCACCAAGTTTTCCACCCATTATGAATATCTTAGAGGATTGATGATTTTTGCATCAAGAAGTTTCCTTACTTCTTTTTCAATCACTAGCAACAGGATAGGATTTACTTGTCTCAGCTTTTGTTTCACTGGTTTAGCATCTGGCTTCAAGGGGATTCTATGTTGTATGATAGTGGTATCATAGGTCTTGAGGTCTTCATACTTCCATGCAAAAAGATATATGTAATATATAAACAAGCACTCATACCTTTGATTTTGCTTAATTGTAAGGGACTGAGAAAGCTTTACGAACTTGGGTTCTTCCACATTACCAAGATTCACCTACTGCACAACTTTAGTAGTTGGCTGTATTGCTGGTTTTACTGGGATCTCATTCTTATCGAACAATTGTTCTAACAGAACCAAACATTTAGGAATAAAGTTGTTCTTCAGTTGCAGAATTTTGTGGCCAACAATCTTTTGTGTCAACCCGGAGGCTTTTCCACCTTCTGCTTGTAGCATGTTTTCTTCCATATCCCTGGAATTGCCATCTATATCAGTATTTGAAAATTCATATACCAACTGTAAAAAGTGTTTGATTTGTTGGTCATCTTCAAAGACCTGCCAACTTTTTACGTTATCGGGGATGGAGGGACGATACAAAATTCGGCTTCTTGGGAGGATTAAAAGAGCTTGCAATCAAGGCCAACACATCTTCTTATTGATTTCCTTATCAGGGAACAAAAGTAATGTTGAAAGCATCAAATAAATTCTTGGTAAGGTCCCAGAAAAAATTTCGATACACTCTGAGTCTTGGATGTTTGGTTTGATAAATGCTTTTAATCTGATTTATCACCAGTTCTGAATCTCCGAAGACTGCCAATTTGGTGCTTTTAAAGTCCTTAGCATCTCGGCGGCCGAGGATAAGATCCTCATACTTAGCAAAATTGTTTGTGGTATCAAATTCTAACTTGTAAGATAAACTGATCTCGTCTCTTGCTAGTGATGATAATACTGCGCCAGCTCCAGATTCTTCTTTGGAAGAGGCTCCATCAAAATAGAGTTTCCAGATTTGATTCCTGTTATCTTCGGCAAAGGGTTCTGCCACTTATGTTTGCACAATTTATTCTTCAGCAGGGCTTGCCAATGATAACCTGTAACAACCCATGTCTTCATCAGATGCATATATGGGGTAATTCATAGGACTGTCTTGATCACTTATCACATAGGAAAACATAGCTTCTCTATATAACCGTCTAGTCTCTCCAGCAAAAACAGGTATTGTAGCGTATTTCATATCCATCTGCATGGTGCCCCCAGCTTTTTAGCCCTACTCCTTGATAGAAGCATGCCATATTTTGTCGGAACATCTGCTACCAGTACATCCATCATTACGCTTTTGGATGATATTTGAGCAAGAGTGACTTCCAAACCTTTTATCATGCCTATGCATTTCACCTTTCTGGAGTCAAAACTATATAGATCATGATATGGCCTCGTGATCTCCAGTCCTAGTTATTCCATGATTACCTTGGGAATCATATTCTGGGATGATCTAGAGTCCAACATACAGTTCTGAAGTAGTTTCTCATGTACATTCAAGGTAACATAAAAGGGAGAAGTGGGATCTTCTTTATTATCAATGTGCAAGCCGCATTGGAAAGTAGGGGATTCATCATTTAGATTTATGGAATCCTATTGATCGATGTTTTCAACTCTGTGTAACATTTTATCAAAATGATTTTGGTACATTGGGTTTTTTATCAATTTGGTCAAAGGAACAACTACTCTTAGTTTGTTCAACTCCTGTTCTAGGAGGAAAGAGGACGACCCTTCCTTGGGATTTGGCTCTATTCTCTTATGGGGTCTTATGCCTGGCTTAATTTGGTTATCTGGAGTTGCGGCCTCGTTTGCTTTATCTTTTGGTAGGCCTTCTTTTTTTTTCCTAGGGGGGGCATTTGTGGAAATTTGGCTTGAGCCGACTTCTGTGGGTATTTCTTAGGGGAATTCCGTTATGTTTTTCTGCCATTCCTGGCCTTGGTATCAAGTCATACTTCCTTTTTGGCTTGTCTGGTTGGGTAGTGTGGAAAAGAGGATAATGAGGGAGCTGATCACTTTCTTGGGAGTTCAAAATATCTGAGCCATTTTTCTTATACAAGAGTGAGCACTCGTAATAATCTCTAGTGAGGTGAATAAGGGAGGAATCCTCTTCCATCTAGTTCAACTGTTCATCAAATTCTTCATACACTTCTTTTGCCAGAATTTCGACCATATTATTTTCATTCTCGCAGAAATGTGGCCTTAATGGTTGTTCATCATTCCTCCTTTCTCTATATGCATTTTGGGGGTTGTAAGGTCTTTTGAACTGCATAGGAGGTCGAGCAGGTGATTGGCTATTAGGACTGCTACTCTCTAACTCCATTCTGGTAACTTTATTTGACAGATTCTTGATAATGCGAGTCATCTTGTCGATCTTTGTGTCTTGAGAGTCTTTTATTTTTAAGGATCCACCCTCTTCTTTGGCATTTCCTTTGTATTTTTTTTCGACATCATTGGTCATTTTTATCTTGCGTCATGCCCTCATGTTTCCTTCGACATCTATGGAATCATCTTTCATTTCACTAAGTGAGAGCGGTCTTCTTTCTCTCAATGTGATGGAAAAATCCAAGCAGAAGGATGCTGCATATGTGACTCGATATGTTGCCTCAATAGGTCGGATATTTTTCAGGGATTCTGAAATATATTTTGTTGAATCTTGCAGTAAATTCCACAACATTTTCAGAGTTGTTTTTTCTCAGGGCGGAGAATTCTGTTAGGTAATAGAGACTATCATGCTTAACTCCCCACTTCTTGACAAAGGTTGTTTCCAAGATCTCCATCGTGATGATGGAGGCATTGGGTAGTGATATGAACCATTTTCCGGCTTCTCCTCCCAGGGACTGAGCAAAAAATCACATGAACACATCATCATGTTCAATCAGGATATTGTCAGTGAAATCTTGGAATTGGTCTACATGATCTTAAATAGACGTGCCCTTAATACCATCATACTTTGGTAGCAATTTAAAATAGTGGTTAGGCATATCATTTAAGGGTGTGGGTAATTACAGAGGTCCATGTCGGCTAGCTACCCATCTGGGTGTTCTGGGTGGTGGCGGTGGTCCTCCTCCTCCTGACATGAGGTGATTGGAGATTAACTTCTTGGCTTGCAGATAAATGAAATATTTGGGTGGGTTCATATGAGCTAAAAATTCTTCGATTATAGCAGGAATATTTTGAAAACTAGGAAAATCACAAGGAGTGTGAGGGTTCTGGGGAGAAGGTTCTCTTTGAGGGATTTGGACAATGAATTTGGATTCAGGGAATTGAGGGGAAAACAATGGTGAGGATAAAATTCATTGATAGCCTAGTGATTAGATTGGTATCTTCCACGTCTATGTCTCCGAGAGATCAAATCTTCTAAAACCACAAATTCTATGTGGCTAGTGTTCTGGGGGGTATGTCTTTGTCCCGATGACAGGTTTTCTTTGTGGAGTCGCCAAGTGGATTACAACCTGCAACCTAATTTCATCCACTATGAAACTAGGAGTGTATAATTTTGTCATTGTCCCTAGGGAAGATTTATCTTCTTGATTGCGTAGCTGACAACGATGCCAGAAAAGATGTTAGTCCCAGAGACGTTCTAAGGATTTTTTTAGAACTGTTCCTGGGCATCAATAAAATATTTTGTGTTCTTTTGCTTGATCAGAATCATATTTATCATAAAAATAAAACAAACAGCTAAATCTTGGAATAATATGGGAAGTACTTCGATATGCCAATGATAAAATCTTGAATGAATTGATGTTAAGGAAGTGGCACACAACAAAGGTACTTCAGAGAGAGTAAGTATTTGTTCTGTGTTTGAGAATAACGTACTGATCCTAAGGGAGGAATTCAGTAGTTCTAACAAAAATGATCATAAAACTAAACCTGAACAATATGAGGATATTATTTCCAGATAACCCAACATGAATACTTCACGCCATGAAAATCTTAGAAGAAATACTTTAAGCTTGCAGCACTCACATTAAAATCAGAACCAAATTCATGAATCATGAACAATATGAAAGAGATGAATTAACAGAAGGAAAAATACTAACTCGACACATCAAAGCTTTGAATCCATGAAATCCCAAGATCGGGCAAAAATATGTTCTTCTTTATATATTTGATCAAACTGCAAAATATTAGAAGTTACACTTCTTACAAAAGGAGCCGACCCTTGGCCACTTCCTATTCTACTATATATAGCCTTCATAGGCTTTACAAAATAAGTTGTTACAAAGGATTTGTTACATCCCAACGGCTTATGCAATTCTGTTTGTACTTTCCAACAAAGTTCATTACAAAAAAAACAGTCATACTAACTACTACTGACATCTATGACTACCACTGGAGGCCATTCAGCTGGTGACGTACATCCTGCCGAATGGAAAAAATGCCTTCTAATGTGAGGCGACCTCATATTATTTGCAGTGCTTTTACTTTTAGGGATGTTATGAGCTTGATAACCGTCAGACCATTTTTGGCGTCACATAGATGTTGATGCAGCCACTTCACCATCATGTGTTGCTTACAAAACCTTCATTACCTATCCCTTCTACCCCATCCAAGCCTTTTTCTCTCGAACCTTGTTTTCGATGGGGCGAAATTTTATCAACGTCACCGAGTTGTGAAACAGGACTCGATCTTTCTCTCAACAATCTGAACCGTTCAGGTATAACTATTTCACAATTTTATCATCCTTTGCTGAGACCGGCATGCCCCTTCCTTCCGTGCTTCTACATTCAAAAGGCTTATTTCCTTTTCAACCACTGAAATTACTGAAGTTTCCTTAGACATCTTGGGTGAGACCTCAAGCTTTTCCCACTTGAATTTCTACAAATGTGCATATGCGGGATGATCATGAATGCTGGTCGTCAGAGTCCTTAATGCTCCTTATGCGCTTCCATTGGAGATGAAATGTGCCATTGGGACCACTTATCTTCCCTGCTTAATCTAGAAAGCTTTGGTAGACTCGCGCATTAAGCTTTGCGTTCTAGACCAATGAGGGTTAAGAACTCCATGATTCGAACTTATACAACTGCTGGAGTATCTATAGCCTCACTTGCTTGCTTTTTGAGAATCGTGTTGTGCTTGGGTAATGATTACCCATCTACTCCTCGGGATTTTGCGTGTTGGGATAATATTGCACTTTGTATGGAAGCGGTGACAGTAATGAGTGTTGAGAGACGTTGCTTCAAACGGGTGGCGGAGGATAAAAGGACCACTTAAAGGAATCTCCTTTGAACCATGTGGACAATAAATTACATCCCGGAGTCATAAGACATAAACCACCAATGGTTTCAGGACCCCCAAAAATTAGTTTAGGGAAACTGCTTTAAGCCCCCTGAATAGTCCTAGAACTGCAATGTGGAGGTGGCGGTTTCTGTTCCTGGGAGGTACCAGGAGTGTTAAATTCCATGCAGCTTCATCATCCTGATGCTTGGGCGATCATCGATACTCTACTAAGTCCCTCTCGAGATCTATGCGAAGTGGGCGCAACTTATAAGAATGGGTCCCTCTCTTCATACGGCCCATCTGCCTGGCGCTTCGTGATATGCAAAACCACTATGGTGATTTTAGTGGTTTCAAGGCCCCAAAAAAGTGGTTTGGTGAAACCACTTTGAGGCCCTTGAATGATCCCGGGACTGCCACCTGTCTGTGGCGGTTTTTTTTTGTCAGGGGCGATCTGAGCTGAATAAACACCCAACGCTTAAGGGTCCTGACCGCACTATCCTCAACTGGTCTATGAATAACCACTCCTCTGAGCTTCGGCTGCATCTGCTTGCCACCACAATGTGACTGTCTTCTACTTCATCTGCGCCATTCACATTCCCAGACTCTCATTCTGAGATCTTTCTCATCTTGGCGACGCTAGATCTGCCTTCGACGGATCATAGTACTAACATGCTCTATTCTACAGAAGTTAGCCTTGAGGGTCATCTTGATCCACACATGTACACCTCAAAATATTGATCTCAAGCAACCTTCAAGCCGATAAATTTACCTCTTTCTATAACCAAGTATAGGTGTCCTTTTAGGGGTATGAGAAAAGTGACTTTGAAGTATCTTTGTTAATGTTTGATGTCTATAAAGTGTTCTTGGTGGAGCTAAGTGAGGGGAGATAGACGTAGTGTGATGGAATATGGTTTTAGGATGACTTAGGAGGATTTTAGTGATGTCCTAAGGGGTTTTTGGGGATTTTGATCCCCAAGAGGTTTTCTTAATCAAAAAACAAAGAGGGCATCCAACTAGGGTTTGATAAAATATTGGAAAAATGCACAACAAGCTTTGTTCTTGTATTACATTAAAACATGAAAAATAGCACACGTATGTATGTATGTATCAACAAAAAATGCATGTACCAACAAAATAACATAAAACTACACATACCTCGATGTAGAACATAACATTCTTTGATGCAATTCTATCTCTTATGTAAAATTTCTTGATCTCATTCAAAAAATCCATCTGGATCCTCTCCGTTGCTAATTGTCTCCGTCAATCTCTCGTGCCCCGAATGAGGCAAGAAGTAGCATAGATTGGTTGATCTCTTGCTTGACATTGTCTGAAGATGGATGTTTGTTCCAACTATCAAGTTTGGGAAGTGATACACCACTGAACCTGGTATGTAATCCACGAATACATACCCACTAGTCTTTCTTGACTTCCGATCTAGTGTAAGATATTCACCCTAAACTACCATCGATCCAATAGGAAATTCATTTCCCACATCATTAATTAATGATCCGTTGAAGGTTTTCTTACCTTGGATGCATCATTCCAACAAATAATCTGTGCCCCATTCATTGTCTTTCGGGCAAACAACTAGGTATATGTTTCTTGGTTGTATAAGATATGAGATATGGTCGTAGTATGTCGAAATCACTGATTGACCCTCCTCTAACTGGGTTCTTTCAACAACTGCATGTGGGTCTAATGCAAGTGACACATGGTCCCACTCATCAACCCAATCCATGCATTCACATTCATCCCATTGATGACTGCTACAAGGGATGCAAAAGCAAGCAAGTTTCTGTGTCCATATTTTAAATAAGGGGTTGTTTGAGCTTCAAGCTGAATGAAAGCCACGTGTTCCTTGTACTGTGCCGCAACTATAGGAATGCGATCGATCTATGTCAACCACTTGCCAAAAATTTATTACCACACGTCCTGTCACTGTTGATGTTTTCTTCTCTTTTGTTCAGTCTGACATTGTTGCAGAGCACCATTGAACTATGGATTCTGCATCTTGGATATGGTTTGTGGTAAACCTCATCTCTTCCCTTTGTAGTGTGGACTTGATGCATGCACTAGACCCATCATGCTTTCCTTTGTTGTGCTCAGTCTCAAAGTATTTCCAGATATGCGACACATTGTAATTCTTATGCAAAATACTCATCCATTGGAACACTCGGGCATTTTTTAACTGGCCCACACAACCATCTGACCATATCCAATGCTGATCCATCTGTATATTTCTCTCCTTTAACTGATCATAGAAAATTTGAAAACAATGTTTCACATAATGTAGATCATGGATTATATCATCACTTAAGTAAAATTTTCTCTCCTTCAATATTATCCTCATGTCATTGTTGCTCTCTGGCCAAGGCCTATACGTAATATGTGGCATGATGCTGACTTAGTTTGAATGGTAGTATTGACTCTGAATTTTATTTTGTGGCTGAAGGGTGTAGTTTTCCACAAAATACACAATTGACACTATGGTTCCAACGGGAAAGGTGTCCCTGCATTTTCTGTACTGCTCATCTTTCCATCGCGCTACATGCACATGTTGAACATACTACTCGGTTTTCTTGTAGAACTCCGTCAAGAAATCACATACTTGTTCCTGTTGCCATGAAAACAAGGGCCATATTACAATATGTCCTTTTGAAAAATGTATATGTCATAAATTGAACGTGTAATATGAAAAATATGCAATATTCAGTTGTACTTGTGACTTCACCAATGCAATATTTTTACTTTCCTTGGCACTATCTAATTGATAGGTTGTGTACTTGAAGCTCAACATCTCCACGAACATCCTTCCAAATTCTTCCTCCTCGCTTTCATGAATGCAATGGTTCAAAAGAGAAAACCCACTGCACCTAGAACATGTCCCATATAGACACGATTCTTCATAATATTTTTGTCCTTGAGGCCTTGAACACATGATGCTATGGACAAAGTCTCTTGATGTATTCGGTGGTAGTACGGATTCATTGCAGCCCTGCACAGTGTAGTATGAAAATCACAAAATATATGTTTATATGTATCATAAAAATATTCATATTCTACATGTTATCTAAAACAACACGTGTTCCGATAAATGCATATACGAACGTACCATGGTTTGCATTTATCAAAGGACCTTTGGCCCAGGCTCAATTGTGTGTGCTCATTCCTTAATCTCTCATAGAGTTCAGTCTGTGTGGTGTCAAGGAAGTTTTTAAAGTGGGGTTCACGTTTAGTAGAACATTTTCTCGGCATTAGCACGTCTCTTTGGTTTGTTGAAGGTCTGGTATGATAATGCCAAAACTTTTGTACTAACTCCTTAACAACATCAATTAGATTCCTATATCCATGAGGAAACCTATCGAAAAAATCCCAACAATATTTTCCTCCCATAGTGTCGATATTTTCTTTTATAACATAGTACTTTTTAATATTTTTTCTATTTAAATTAAGTATGTGAGAAGTGTGTGATAGCAGGCGACGTTGACTTGTGGACTTTCTTACAATTGATTCCGCTAAATTATACACGACGAGCCAAACAACGATATTTTGTACGAGATGTCATCCCAATCGCATTAAATGAATATTGGATATTTCTAACAATATGACTGCTAGCCTCTGAACTTTTAACTATCTTTATGCCCAAAATTCTCCTAACAATAGCTAAATAATGTGACTTTAACAAACATAGTAATAATCGACATGTACCTACATCACCTTTGGATTCAAAATATTCCTTGACCATTTTGATGCATTGTCATTCGATAGTGCATTTTGGAAACTTACCTTCAAGGCCCGATAGAGAACTTTCATCCACATGAATATGTCTAGGATTTCTTCTTCTTGCACTAGATAGTAGAGGTAGGGAAGGTGGACAAGAGGTACAAATCCCATAGCTTGTTTGTTGTGGTGCTTCGTTCACATGTTGGGCCATATTGGGAGTGTGCTCAACATGGCAGTGGTCTTCTTGGAGAGATTGAAAATTAATCACTGCTTCTACATCCAACTCTACATACACAGCATCTCCCAATATACCTATGTCTTGAGGAACTTCAGCATGACTCGTTGATGGATTGTTGGTTGGAGATTGCGTTGATGTTGGAATTTGAGTTGGATCCGTTGGATGCAACCGCTTTACTTGTGGTTCTGAACTAGAGGTTGTCTCTATTACGTGAGTTTCCCATCTCCAAAAGTCTCTTTAAAAAAACTATGAGGTCTACCCCTACAAAATAAACAACAAATAAGATATTAGTTCCATTATACAATAAACTTCACACATTCCAACATAATTTACCACTTTACAAATTAACACATACAGCTACAAACTATGCTGGTTTATTTGTGTTAGACCACGTGTCTAAGGAAAGAGTTAGGGTGTAGTATGCTAAGGACAAGTAAATTAGCTTAGGATAGGGTTTAGATGGAAAGAATATGGTATCCTAAGGGTTTCATAATTATCAAAGAGACATAAAGAAAAACTACCTTCCTTATCATGTATAGAAAATTATGTATTTTGAAATGATATAGTGCATTGGCATGGATGAACTTATCCACCATGAATACGTAACGAGTTTCCAAGTCAAGTGTCCAAAGGCCATGTTTCAAAGGCAAGTGCAAAGTTGAAGTTTATAAGATGAGTTATGTAAGCCATGCGAAGTTGAAGTCACGTGAAGTTTGATTTATCAAGTTATCTAAATCAAGTCTCCCATGCAAAATCAAATCAAACTGTTTTCAAGTTGAGAACTCAAGCACGTCTAATCCAAGTCATGAACTCAAGTGTCTAGACCGATTTGAGAACTCAAGTGTACAATAGAGTATTCATGTGTTTGCAAATATTACAGTTATAGGACTAACACTATCTCCCAGGTTATAAGACTAAAACTATTGCAACAATCATTTAAGAACATAATTGAGGCTCAAGAAAAAAGGACTTCCTTTGTGTTCAAAAAGTAGTGGAAGTCACAAGAAGAGGAGTGAAATATTCTTCCTTTCCAACACCCTAGGAAGAGATGCCATTACACATAATAAGGTGCATTACCTATGACGTCAGACACAACATGGTGCTTAGTTATAATTTTAAATTTCTTTCCCATCTAAGTCACTAGATAAACATAATTATCCCTTACAATTCCAATCAATATAGATGATGGTTGGTCAGGTGTAGAATGGAGAAACTAGTGTCTTTCCTAGCCATGAATTAATAAAAATTTTGGTAATAACACCCTACAACAAAGATGCCTAGGGATGTCTTGGGAATAACTTGATAGTTTTTCTACATCAAATAAGATAGATATATTAAGTTTACTAATTACATAACGAGGATGTTTCAAATTCCCCCAAGGAAGGAGAATTCAATGAGATAGAGGAAAGAAGTCAATATCAAAGGCACAATATTAAAGAAATATTATGATAAATGTAGCATGAAGAGGAGAGCATGGAAAAATGTCATGAACTATTCAATATGGACCCTCTCCCATGATTGATTCTTAGGATTTTATTCAAATTGAAGAGTCTCAAGAGAGATCCTCATCCATGACATCCTTGTGTGAAATCAAAATATATTCATGGAAATAATTATTGTTTTACATTGCATACTTCAACTTTTCTAGTGAATATGAGTTTTTTTTAGATGTGAACTTGGGAATTCTTCTTGTCAAATTAATTGTTGTCTATGCATGGATATTGCTATAGGAATATGATAAAACACAAAGGCATGAGAGAATCTCAAATCTTGTGAATGCAAAAAATTATTTACAATTCACCATACCTATTGAAATGATCTCTACTTGCAATGGAAACTGGTAGCTTGAATGTATTCACTAGATTCCAAGACCATTGAAGATGCTTCTTAGATTCTAAGAGTAATTTTGTGTCCAATAGATCAATGAGTGTCCAAAAGATCAATGAGTGCCCAAAAGATCAATGAATGTGAGCCAATTTGCAACCTGCAAGAGCTTAAACCCACGAAGTGAGTAAAAATACCGTGTTTTTTGGTAGCAATCCCGAGAACAAAGAACTCTATTTTTTTTTAACTAGAAGCAGGAGTGAGCACGCCTATTTATAAGTGCGCACGCGTGTTTTTAACGCGTATGCATAATTAGCACATACGTGCTAAAAATGCGCTTACGCCCCCTTGCATAATGTTTCCACCATTAATTGACCAATGTTTACCCCATTTAATGCCAAATGTTCAATACTTCATGAATATTTGCATACATTGGACTATACTTCAAAAGTGGATAAATGAATGGCTAAAGAGAGGGGGTTTAAGGCTTCTAGGGATTTAATGGTTTAGGAATTAAGTTTTAAGGTCTTAGGGATTTGGACTTTAAGGATTATGGGTTAGGTTGTTTAGGAGTGAGGGTTGTGGGATTTCAGGTTGAATGGTTCAACAGTTTAGGGGTTAAGGGATCTAGTGCTTTAGGGAGAGGGAGAGGGAGAGATATATAGAGAGAGAGGAGGGTGAGAGAGAGAGAGATAGAGAGATATGGGATATGGGAGAGATACAGAGAAAGAGATCATGGGTTTAAGCGGGGAGTAGTAGCATCCCATGTCATAACTACAAAGGTTGTGCCCGGTGCAACGCCAGACGGGATTTGAAATGTAAACATGCTTAGAGGGTGAAGGAAGAGGATTGAGACCTAAGTTAATGTTTCATATCTTAGGAACTACGATATGGGGATGAAATGATTTGGGTCCTCGGCCCTAAATCATTTGGATATGGGTGTTTTTCACACCAAATATGGCCCACAGGGAATCAAACATGGTTGAGTAAGGAAATAATACAAAAAAACCCTCTCGTAAGTCCAAATTTCAAAAAAATTTGTAAGAGGCCCCTGGATTTTTCCTGGGGGGTGTTGTGGTCACAACAATGGGATACATGAGCCATGAGTATGTTTTGTAAACTTAAACAAGAGATTTAAACCCTAAATGACCCTCTCAACCTCAAGTGCCATGAACAAAACCTAAAATCCATAACGTGAGCCCTCTATAAGGTGTCGTTGGAATCAAATTTGAATGTGAGTGTCATTGCAATGTCTTGGGAATCATGTACGAGTATTAAAAAAGATCCTTTATCACTAATATTTTCTTCTTAGGAATATGGACACCATTAGTTGGATATAGATTGTCATTAACATGCTTTATGCATTGTGGATGATTCTTGGGCCCTTAACCCTAGTCTTAGTAGAAAAACAATAGCCTCAAGCCCTTGGCCATGGTTTATGGAGGGAAATAAAAATCTTAGACCCTAAGCATATTTTGTCAAGATCAAATGCAATGAATGCATCCTTAAACTACCATGCAATACCATGGATATGTTGCAAAGCCTTGAACATCATCAAAGAATGAAAACAGGTTCCTCGAGATCTTATTGAAGGATATTGAGCTCAATTGAATTCCACTTGAGCCTTAATTGAAACTTCTTGACCTCAAGCATCGTCAATAACACATAGAATCCATGACACTATCCCTCTACAAGGATTCTTTTGCGTATGAATTGAATATGGCTTTCATTATGTTGTCTTTGGCATCAAGGATTTATCTTGGCTCCTTAACAATGGCTAGTGGAGGGAAACAAGAGAATCCAACACTAACTCTTGCTTTTTAGGAACAAACACCATGAAAGAGTCCCTGAACCACCACATATGAAATCTACAAGGTATTAGTCAACTTCAAGTGTGTTATGTGTGCCATGACTAGGTTAGTTGTCAACCAAAAATGGGTGTCAAGGTCTGACCAATATCTAGGGATAACAAGAAGCTCCCCATTCCTTAAATGAAGTTGCTTAGGCTCAAGCACCATGAACAACACCTACAACTCAAGAAGCTTCTTAGGATATGATGTTGAATGCATCTTCAAACCACTACACATAACCCTTGTTGTGTATCTCTAGAAAATGTAGAGGGATACATATACCATGATTATGCTACATCACATGCCTTAAACAAGATTATGTCTTCGACCCATGCCGTGAATGTTGTTGAGGCCATGGATAGTGTTGTTTAGTAAGTGAGTGGGATACATTCAACCTGAGTAGGTTTCGTGAATTAGTAATGGGTCTATAGGCAGAAACATGCCTAGGGGAAACAAAGGGATTCAACCATAAATTAACCTTTTCAAGCTCAAGTGCCATGGTTTGGGGAGGAAAACACTTGATCCTTAGGGATTAAACATAGCCTCTTAGGGTCAATAGCCATCAACAACATGTGAAAATAATGACATGGATCCTCTCTAAGGGGTATTTACAATCAAAGTTTGATATGGATTCCATTAGAAGGTTTTTCTTAAAAAGGATGAGTCGTGGGTCCTTGACCATGGTCAACATGTGTTCTGATAAATGCATATACAAACATACCATGGTTTGAATTTATCAAAGGACCTTTGGACCAGGATCAATTGTGTGTGCTCATTCCTGAATCTCTCATAGAGTTTAGTTTGTGTGGTTTCAAGGAAGTTTTTAACGTGGGGTTCACGTTCAATAGAACCTTTTCTCAGCTTTAGCACGTCTCTTTGATTTGATGAAGGTCTGGTATGATAATACCAAAAAAATTTGTACCAAATCCTTAACAACATCAATTAGCTTCCTATATCCACGAGGAAACCTACCGAAAAAATACCATCAATCTTTTCCACCCATAGTGTCAAGATTTTCTCTTATAACATAGCACTTTTTAATATTTTTCTATTTAATTCAAGTATGTGAGAAGTGTGTGATAGCAGTCGATGTTGACTTTTGGACTTTCTTACAACTGATTCCGCTAATACATGACGAGCCACACAGAGATATTTTGTATGAGATTTCTTCCCAATCGCATTAAATGCAGATTGGAGATTTCTAACAATATGACTGCTAGCCTCTGAACTTTTAACTATCTTTATGCCCAAAATTCTCCTAACAATAGCTAAAAAATGCAACCTTAACAAACATAATAATAATTGACATTTACCTACATCACCTTTGGATTCAAAATATTCCTTGACCATTTTGCAGCATTGTCATTCGATAGTGCATTTTGGAAACATACCTTCAAGGCCTGATAGAGAACTTTCATCCACGTCAATATGTCTAGGAGTTATTCTTCTTGCACTAGACAGTCGAGGTAGGGAAGGTGGACATGAGGTGTGAATCCCATAGCTTGTTTGTTGTGGTGCTTTGTTCACACATTGGTCCATATTGGGAGTGTGCTCAACATGGCTGTGGTCTTCTTGGAGAGATTGCAAATTAATCACTGCTTGTACATCCGACTCTACATACACAGCATCTCCCAATATACATATGTCTTGGGGAACTTCAGCATGACTCATTGATGGATTGTTGGTTGGAGATTGTGTTGATGTTGGAATTTGAGTTGGGTCCATTGGACGCAACCACTTTACCTGTGGTTCTGAACTAGAGGTTGTCAAGTCAACAACTGTGTTAGGATCAGTGGCAATGAATGGACCATGTCTCACTCTTTCCATTTCCAACCTGGCCTTTTCTCTTACGCCATTGACCTTTTCAATGGGAAGATTCCTTCTAGATTTTTTTGCTCTGTTACGTGGGTTTCGCATATCCAAAAGTCTCTTTAAAAAAGTTGAGTTCTACCCCTGCAAAATAAACAACAAATAAGATATTAGTTCCATTATACAATAAACTTGACACATTCCGACATAATTTACCACTTTACAAATTAACACATACAACTATGAACTATGCTGGTTTATTTGTGTTAGACCACGTATCTAAGGAAAGAGTTAGGGTGTAGTATGCTAAGGATAGGTAAATTATCCTAGGATAGGGTTTAGATGGAAAGAATATGGTACCCTAAGGGTTTCATAATTATCAAAGAGACAAACTATCAAAGAGACATAAAGACAAACTACCGTCCTTGTCATGTATAGCAAATTATGTATTTTAAAATGATCTAGTGCATTGGCATGAATGAACTTATCCACCATGAATATGTAATGAGTTTCCAAGTCAAGTGTCCAAAGGCCATGCTTCAAATCCAAGTGCGAAGTTGAAGTTTAGAAAATGAGATATGTAAGCCATGCCAAGTTGAATTCACGTGAGGTTTGAGCTATCAAGTTATCTAAATTGAGTCTCCCATGCAAAATCAAATCAAACTATTTTTTGAGTTGAGAATTCGAGCACTTCTAATCCAAGTGATGAACTCAAGTGTCTAGACTGAGTTGAGAACTCAAGTGTACAATAGAGTATTCATTTGTTTACGGATATTATAGTTATATGACTAGCACTATCTCCCAGGTTATAAGACTAAAACTATTGCAACAATCATTTAAGAACTTAATTGAGGCTCAAGAAAAAAGGACTTCCTTTGTGTTCAAAAAGAAGTGGAAGTCACAAGAAGAGGAGTGAAATATTCTTCCTTTCCAACACCCTAGGAAGAGATGGAATTACACGTAATAAGGTGCATTACCTATTAGGTTAGACACAACATGGTGCTTAGTTCTCATTTTAAATTTCTTTCCCATCTAAGTCACTAGATAAACATAATTATCCCTTCCAATTCCAATCAATATAGATGATGGTTGGTCAAGTGTAGAATGGAGAAACTAGTGTCTCGCCTAGCCATGAATTAATAAAATTTTTGGTAATAACACCCTACAACAAAGATTCCTAGGGATGTCTTGGGAATAGTTTGATAGGTTTTCTACATCAAATAAGACAAATATAGTAAGTTTACTAATTACACAATGAGGAGGTTGCAAATTCTCCCAAGGAAGGATAATTCAATGAGATAGAGGAAAGAATTCAAGATCAAAGGCACGATATTAAAGAAACATTATGATAAACGTAGCATGAAGAGGAGAGCATGGAAAAAATGTCATGAACTATTCAATATGGACCCTATCCCATGATTGGTTCTTAGTATTTTATTCAAATTGAAGAGTGTCAAGAGAGAGCGTCATCCATGCCATCCTTGTGTGAAATCAAAATATATTCATGGAAATAATTATTGGTTTACATTGCATACTTCAACTTGTCTAGTGAATATGAGTTTTTTTTAGATGTGAACTTGGGAATTATTCTTGTCAAATTAATTGTTGTCTATGCATGGATATTGCTGTAGGCATATGAAAAAACACAAAGGCATGAGAGAATCTCAAATCTTGTGAATGAAAAAAATTATTTACAATTCACCATATGTATTGAAATCATCTCTACTTGCAATGGAAACCGGTAGCTTGAATGTATTCAAGAGATTCCAAGACCATTGAAGATGCTTGTTAGATTCCAAGAGTCATTTTGTGTCCAATAGATCAATGAGTGTCCAAATTATCAATGAATGTGAGCCAATTTGCAACCTGCAAGAGGTTAAACCCGCGAAGTGAGTAAAAATACCGTGTTTTTTGGTAGCAATCATGGGAACATAGAACTTTGGTTTTTTAAACTAGCAGTAGGAGCACGCACCTGTGTTTATAAGCGCGCACACGTGTTTTTAGTGCATATGCATCATTAGCGCGTACAGGATACAAATATTCGTATGCCCCCCTGCATAATGTTTCCACCATTAATTCGCTAATGTTTACCCCATTTAATTCCAAACATTCAATAGTTTATGAATATTTGCATACATTGGACTATACTTCAAAAGTGGCTAAATGAATGGCTAAAGAGAGGGGGTTTAAGGTTTCTAGGGATTTAATGGTTTAGGACTTAAGGTTTAAGGTCTTAGGGATTTTTACTTTAAGGGTTATGGGTTAGGTTGTTTAGGAGTGAGGGTTGTGGGATTTCAGGTTGAATGGTTCAACGGTTTAGGGGTTAAGGGATCTAGTGCTTTAGGGAGAGTGAGATATAGATATAGATAGAGAGATAGGAGGGTGAGAGAGAGAGAGAGAGAGAGAGAGAGAGAGAGAGAGATGGGATATGGGAGAGAGAGAGAAAAAGAGATCATGGGGTTAAGCGGGGAGCAGTAGCATCCCATGTCATAACTACAGGGGTCGTGCCCGGTGCAACGCCACACGGGATTTGAAATGTAAACATGCTTAGAGGGTGACGAAAGAGGATTGAGACCTAAATGAACATTTCATATCTCAGGAACTACGATATGGGGATGAAATGATTTGGGTCCTGGGCCCTAAATAATTTGGATATGGGTGTTTTTCACACCAAAGATGGCCCACAGGGCATCGAACATGGTTGAGGAAGGAAATAATACAAAAAAACCCTCTCATAAGTCCAACTTTCAAAAAAAATTGTAAGGGCCCCCTGGATTTTCCCTAGGGGGGTGTTGCGGTCACAACAATGGGATACATGAGCCACGAGTATGTTTTGTAAATTTAAACAAGGGATTTAAGCCCTAAATGACCCTCTCAACCTCAAGTGCCATGAACAAAACCTAAAATCCACAACGTGAGCCCTCAATTGTTAGGATATTCCTATACTCCATCCTAGTCCTAGCAGCATTTTCATTATTTTCATTTTCAGTCATGCATGCACTTTTAGGGTTTGCATGCATTATTTAGGGTTTGCATGCATCCCAGTCATCAGTACAACACCTAGCCCTCAGTTAGCCATCCCCCGGGAGCTTCTCTCAAATTTATCCCTCCTAGTGCTTAGTGCGTCCCTTCATGCAATTACATGCATCTCATGCGCCTTCTCTCACCTACCACTCAGTTGCACTTCACTTAATTGAGTTATCGTCAGTTCTTTCCTTGATTTACGGCTAGACTGACTCTCAACTAACTGTATCACTCCAATGGATCTCCAATGAGACTAGATTGCTCATTCTGACTCCAGTTAGCTCCTCATGTGCCCTCCACTAAGCCTCCTTCATTTAGTTATTTCCAATTACACTCAGTTACACCTACCACACTCAGTTAGACTTAGTTTGACTGATGGTTGACAGTTACTTGAGCATTGATGACTCCACTGATGATGAGATGGACTACTAGTTGTGCTCCGATGACACTCCAGTGATCTTTTGATCACTCCATGAAGGCTAATTCGAATTGCCACCTTAGGCATTCGAATCCTCATGCATTGTACTATTTATTTGTCCATATTGTGATTAATTAATTAGTGTGTGTGAAGTATTTTTGCTTCTATCCGAGTTCTATTGTATTATTATTCTGTTGCTCATTATACTGCATTGACCACTCTTCTTCCATTCTCTTGCTTAATCAATTACTTTCTTGTGAGGTATACATCATCTCTTAGATCTGCTGTGAGGATTTTCACATGGTATCAGAGCATGTTGAGAGTATTGTTTATCTCCATTCCTGAGATTTTTTTGCAGGTTATTATCAAGATTTCCAGTGCAGCAGTTTCTTCATTTTTGCAGTAGTAGCAGTTGCAGATATTCTCTATTGTTTTTGTAGGTCTTATACAGCTTCAATGAATTCAGAAGAAATCCCTCTTCTTTCTCCATTCAACTATGATGAATGGAAACAAAAAATGATAGAATATTTGAAGAGCCATGATCTCTTTGATTGTTATTTTGAAAGAGAGTTCGAATCCTCTGAAGAAAATATTGACTAGTTGAATAAAGGTGACATGGCCTTTGGAAGAATGATGTCTGCTTTGCCTGAATACATGTTATACCAAATCATTGATGATGTTGAAACTCCAAAAGATCTATGGGCCCATCTAGATGAAAGATACGGCAAACGGAATGAAGTATTTGGTCCAAACCCCTTCAAAAGCAAGCAAAGTGATACATTCTACCTCCTTGATGATCTCATTGATCATGAACCAATATCAACCACATCTCATATTGAATTTGTACACAAAGAAGAAGAACTTGCAGATTCTACACTCATGCTGCAAATTTCTTCTCTTTTCGTGCCAACTCACACTCTAGATATTGTAGAAGGTCCTAAATCCTCTCTTGCACCAGAGTTTGTTGGTTTGCATCATGATCACATGATTATTTTGGAGGTAAAATAAGCTATTGGAGGTAATGCATTCGCTCTCCTCAAGCAATCACCTCTTATTTACTACTATATGATCATTATTCCATGCTTTTAGAAGGTTATTGAAGAATATGGCCATTTCCATTCGCATGGGATAATTTCTCATGCACATCATGGTTTTGATCTCACCCCTACTGGTTCAAGGGAGATCTCAAGAAACCATTTCCATCCGCTTGGGCTAATTTCTCATGCATCTACTAGTTTTGATCTCACCTCTTATGGTTCAAAGGAGATCTCAAGAAACCATGATTCAAGCCTTGGATATGATTTGGATTCCAAGCAATCACCTCTCATTTACTACTGTAAGATCACTCTTTCATGTTCTCAGAAGTTTATTGAAGATAATGGCAATTGCCATTCGCTTGAGAAAATTTCTCATGCACTTACTGGTCTAGATCTCACCTCAAATGGTTCAAAGGATATCTTAAGCAACCATGATTCAAGTCTTGGATCTGATTTGGATTCCAAGCAATCTTTATTATTTTATGGTTCTTTATGGCATAATCTCACCCATGATGGTTCGAAGGAGAAGACAAAAGACTATCCGCACATTCATAGATTTGATCCTACCTCAGCTGATTCGAATCACGGGTTCAAGGATCATCCTCATGCTTTTGGATTTGTTCTCATCACATTCGATCTGAAGAGCAAGTAAAAGCACATGCTTTTTGAGCATGATCCACTTCTTCCCAAGAAGAAGATACCTCCAGACATATGACCAAGCATCACACCTGCTTGAGTTTGGAACATTTATTTTTGTGTGTGCCTTACAGTCTATTTTGAGGGGGGGTATTTTTCCCATGAGGTTTTCCTCATTTCCTCGGTTTATTGACTGTTATTATTATTCATTGTATTGGGTGACCTTTGGTCTTAGTTACCAGGGCCCAGGATGGATTAAGGGGGGGTGTTAGGATATTCCTATACTCCATCCTAGTCCTACTGGCATTTTCATTATTTGTAGTTTTAGTCATGCATGCACTTTTAGGGTGTGCATGCATTATTTAGGGTTTGCATGCATTTGCATGCTTCCCAATCATCAGTCCAGCACCTAGCCCTCATTTAGCCATCCCCCATGAGCTTCTCTGAGATCAATTTTAGCCCTCCTAGTGCTTAGTGTGCCCCTTCATGCAATTACATGCATCTCATGTGCCCTCTCTCACCTACCACTCAGTTGCACTTCAGTTAATTGAGTTATCATCAGTTCTTTCCTTTATTTAAGGCTAGACTAACTCTCAACTAACCGTATCACTCCGATGGATCTCCAGTGAGACTAGACTACCCATTCTGACTCCAGTTAGCTCCTCATGCGCCCTCCACTGAGCCTCCTTCATTCAGTTAGTGCTAGTTACACTCAGTTACACCTAGCACACTTAGTTAGACTCAGTTTGACTGATGCTTGATAGTTACTTGAGCATTGATGACTCCACTGATAATGAGATAGACTATTAGTTGTGCTCCGATGACACTCTAGTGATATTTTGATCACTCCATGAAGGCTAATTCGAATTGCGACCTTATGCATTCGAATCCTCATGCATTGTACTATTTATTTGTCCATATTGTGATTAATTAATTAGTGTGTGTGAAGTATTTTTGCTTCTATCTGAGTTCTACTGTATTCTTATTATGTTGCTCATTATGACTGCATTGACCACTCTTCTTCTATTCTCTTACTTAATCAATTACTTTCTTGTGAGGTATACATCATCTCTTAGATCTGCTGTGAGGATTTTCACATCAATAAGGCGTCTTTGGAATAAAAGTTGAATGCGAGTGTCATTACAATGTCTTGGGAATCATGTATGAGTATTAAACAAGATCCTTTATCACTAATATTTTCTTCTTATGAATATGGACACCATTAGTTGGATATAGATTTTCATCAACATGCTTTATGCATTGTGGATGGTTCTTGGGCCCTTAACCCTAGTCTTGGTAGAAAAACAATAGCCTCAAGCCCTTGGCTATGGTTTATGGAGGGAAATGACAATATTAGACCCGAAACATATTTTTTCGAGATCAAATGCAATGAATGCATCCTCAGACTACCATGCAATACCGTGGATATGTTGCAAAGCCTTGAACATCATCAAAGAATGAAAACAAGTTCCTAGATATCTTATTGAAGGATATTGAGCTCAATTGAATTCCACTTGAGCCTTAATTGAAACTTCTTGACCTAAATCATCATCAATAACACATAGAATCCATGACACTAGCCCTCTACAAGGAGTCTTTTTCATATGAATTGAATATGGCTTCCATTATGTTGTCTTTGGCATCAACGATTTATCGTGGCTCCTTAACCATGGCTAGTGGAGGGAAACAAGAGAATCCAACACTAACACTTTCTTCTTAGGAACAAACACCATGAATGAGTCCCTGACCCACCACATATGAAACCTATAGGGTATTAATCAACTTCAAGTGTGTTATGTGTGCCATGACTAGGTTAGTTGTGAACCAAAAATGGGTGTCAAGGTCTGACCAACGCCTAGGGATGACAAGAAGCTCCTCATGCCTTAAATGAAGTTGCTCAGGCTCAAGCACCATGAACAACACCTACAACTCAAGAAGCTTCTTAGTTTATGATTTTTAATGCATCTTCAAACCACCACACATAACCCTTGTTGTGTATCTCTAGAAAATGTAGAGGGATACATATAGCACGAGTATGCTACATCGCATGCCTTAAACAAGATTATGTCTTCGACCCACGCCGTGAATGTTTTTTGAGGCCATGGATAGTGGTGTTTGTTATGTGAGTGGGATTCATTCAACATGAGTAGGTTTCGTGAATTGGTAATGGGTCTATAGGCCTAAACATGCCTAGGGGAAACAAAAGGATTCAACCATAAATTAACCTTTTCAAGTTCAAGTGCCATGGTTTGGGGAGGAAAATAGTTCATCCTTAGGGATTAAACATAGTCTCTTAGGTTCAATAAACATAAACAACATGTGAAAATAATATCATGGACCCTCTCTAAGGGATCTTTACAATCAAAGTTTGATATGGATTCCATTAGAAGTTTTTTCTTAAAATGGATGGGTCACGGGCCCTTGACCATGGTCAAGGAAGGAAACTTTAAGTGCCTCAAGATATTGTTGAAAATTCTTGGACTTAGTTGCTTTAAGTCCATGGAACAACACAAAAGTCTTTTGTAAGGGTTCTTTGTAGGCATCCAAGTGGGATATAAGGGACATGTGTAATTATTGTGCACTAGAAATGGGTTTTGAAACCTAAACATGGTGAAGGGTGAAACATGGGGTTTAAAACTTAATTGAACCTTTTTGAGTTCGTGAAGTATAAAAACCACCTAGAAACCACATGAGCCCTCATTAGGGAGTATTTGTCCTGGGATTTAGATATGGGTGCCATTAAGATGGTTTTTGCACTATGGATGGGTCTTCATGCCTTGACCATGGTTGTGGTAATGAAACAAGAGCCTCTATCCCTTTAGCATGTTTGGGGGAGGCAAAAAAAAACCTTGGGCCCTAAGCATAGATTCTCAAGTTTAAGCACCATGGTCACATCCTTATACCACATGGGACCATGGATAGATCAAATGGTATACCCCTTGTATGAGTTCTTTGTAGGCCTTTAAATGGGATATGGGTGTCATGAGTAGGGATTTGTGCACTACAGATAGAGGAGGTTTACCAAATAATGATAGAGTGAGATGGGTGAATAGGGTTAGAGCGAGAGGGGGAGGAATTTTAAGGGGAGAGAGATGGAGAGTGCGAGCGAACGAGCGAGCGAGCGAGAGAGAGAGAGAGAGAGAGAGAGAGAGAGAGAGAGAGAGACTCTGTGTGTGTGTGTGTGTGTCACACAGAGAGAGAGACTGACCGAAATTTCTATACTTATTGAAAAGAATACAATGGATTCCCCCACTTTCTCTATGGTTGATTGAGGTACAAGTTGCTCGATCGTTATGGGAAAGGTATGGTTATATGTTCTGTGTGTGTGTGTGTGTGATAGAGAGAGAGAGGAGGGTTAAGGAGAGAGATAGATGGGGGGGGACAGAGTGAGATCTTTAGGCCTTAGGCCATAAACACCACTTCTCGAGCTCAATCACCATGAGTAATTCCTGTAAATCGCAACACAAACACTCTCTAAGACTTCTTTAGCATCAAATTTGGATACATGTGTTTTTCAAACCAAAGATGGGCCATAGGGCCTCAAACATGGCCGAGTAACAAAATACATCATGATATTGTTGAATATTCTAATGTGTAAGATCCTTCAACAAGTACTCGAACCAACACATGATCCCATTGTACGAGTTCTTTGTATGCCTTTAAATGGGATATGGGTGTCATGAGTAGGTTTTTGTGCAGTACAAAGAGAGAAGGTTTACCAAACAATGATAAAGAGTGAGATGGCAGAGGAAGGTTAGAGAGAAAGGAGGGGGAAGGTGAAGGGGAGAGAGAGAGAGAGATATTCTGACCAAAATTTATATCCTTACTAAAAGGAATACAATCGATTCTCTCACCCTCTCTGTGGTTGGTTGAGGTACAAGATGCTTGAACGTTATGGGTGAGGTAGGGTGACATGTTATGTGTGTGTGTGTGTGTGACTGAGAGAGAGAGAGAGAGATGGTTAAGGAGAGAGAGAGGGGGGGTAACGTAGAAAATAAGTTGCTATAGAGATGGACAACAAAACTACCATTGAACCAACAACCAATTCAATCTACACAAGCATAGAGATGCACAATAAATACAAACATTGTGCAACTAATGGGAATAGGGAAATGTATGAATTTTTTTATTCATTACTCGTGCCACTCCAAATTAAATCAATGGGTCCATACTCTACTACTTCAATCCCATCCTATACATTGGCATAATCAAGAACCAAATGTCACTGCTATGGATCTACTTCTCATCTTCACGACGCTGCTCCTTTACTCCCTTCCATGGCTGCTTCCTCCTATCCCTCCTCACACACAACATTTACAAATTTCACATGGCTAGAGGAGTGCCAACAGATAGCAAGACCGTTCATCTTCCAGTGTTTCAATTTTACATTCTTACCAAGGAACCGTTTCATCTTCTATTTGATACATTATTCACTTAGTAGATACTTAGGAGTCGTATCAATGTTAACCATTCCTGGGGTAGGTGTAGCATCCCACCTACTAATATGTTACACCAATCAATTCCCAAAGTCACATCATTTTTCATCCTTCATACAGTAGGTGTACCATCCCACTTGCTAATCCAATGAGTGGCATCAGGGGCATCCCAGTCCAATAAGGCCTCTGCATTCTTCGCAACATTGTCCTAATCCTGCGCTTAAGCCCATCCTCTTCCTATTTCTTCTTCGCAACTAGCCTTAGGGTTTCTTACTTTTCCCTCTTGAGGGCCTCTGCTGCATGATATCAACATAAGTCCAGATAGAGGCATCAGGGCTCTTGTCACCCATGGTGAAGGCGTCATTTATGTTAGTGAAATTATCTCTATTAAGCCTCATTTTCTTGTATTTTTATTCTCTATCGATAATCCCCTAGGGTTTCTTGAATGCCATGTCATCTTCCTACTCCCTATGCTTCTCAGTAAATCCTTGAGCATTGGTTTGGGGGCAGTATAAAAGGACAATTTGCGGGAAACCTCTGCTACAAGGTATTTCCCTTGTAGTGAGAGAGACAGAGAGGAATATTAACGAGAGAGAGAGAGATAGAGGGGGCATAGGGGGGAGAAAGAGGGGAGGAGTGTTAAGTAGAGAGAGAGAGATAATGGTTATAGAGAGAAAGTGAGAGGATGAGTGTTAGGGGGAGAGGGGAGCATGGTTAAGGAGATAGTAAGAGAGGGGGAAGGGGCAGGAGGGGGCTTAGGAAGAGATGGGAGGAGTGAGAGAGAGAGGACGATGGTTATGGCTAGGGATATGGATATAGGAGGGAGAGATAGAAGGAGAGGAAGTTTAGGTAAAGAGGAGGGAGAGGGAGAAGAAGAGGAATTTTAGGTAGAGAGGGAGATAGGGGAGGATTAAAGGGGGAGAGAGTGAGAACAAGAGAAAGAGAGAGAGAGAGAGAGGTTGAAATGGGGTGGAGGGTTAGGGATGGAGAGGGAGAGAGGGGATGAAGGATAGGGAGGGACATGAACATACAAAGGAGAGGAGGAGGATTATATTTAGGGAGAGGGGTGGCACAGGGGGGTTTGAGATAGATGAAGATGGCATCAAAAATACATTTCAGATTAGTAAACAAATGCACGCACACGTTATTAGTGCGTACGCGCTTTTAGTGCGTACACGTGTATTTAAAACAACGCATACGTGTTGTTTAAATTTCTAAATTTTGGCGAGCGATTCCTTTTCCACCAACGTGGTGGATGACTTGGCCACTTTGGTTTTAGATTCAGGTTTCCAAACTAAGTGGCTTGGACTATGTTATAACAAAATACATCATATTCTATAACTTATTCTATTTCGAGCATGATTCTCCATATACTACACTTGTCCACTGCTAATGAAATTGCACACAATTGTAGAACTCTGTGTGTATATTCTGAATATGTAATTTTTTATTAAATCTATTTTTTTTTATATTTTATATTTAATTTTAATTGGACTAACGTCAATCTTCCAAAAAACGTAGGTTATTTCTTCCTGCTATAAATTTTGATTGGCTCACCTACTTTGAAAAAAAGAAAGAACCTACACAAGTACACATAAAGATCTACATCTTAAAAAAAAACAACGTTCATTGATTATGTTAAGACCATGATGTCGGGGCCCAACGCTCGACCTATTCATTTTAGGGATTCACTGACTTCCTTAATTTAAAAAAAATAAAATTAGCATCAATAAATATGGAAAAATAGCGTTGCACTAGACCAAGTTGTTATCTACGACTCTATATAATTGTTTTCACAAATTTCCACCATTTGCATACCAAATACGGGGCCCAACACAAACATATTCATTATGTTTTCTTTAAAAAATAACATACCAACCTTAGAATAGCCCCATTTTTTGGGAGTTATACTTAATTTCCATAATTAATAATTATATATTCCGAAAGGTAATCCGATCGTCTATGTTTCATCTTCTTACGCCATATTCCAAAATGTCCATTGCAACTAATGCATCATGAGTGGACAACATTAGCTTGCACTAGCCCTAGGAGTATGGATTAATATTCCAACATCTCCCTCACCCACCATGTTAAGTAAGGCAAGTATAAGATGTTACTTCTATAAATCGTTGCTAAGGGAACACATGGTCATTGAAAATTTTGGAATGCGCACACACTCTAGAAATCCACATGCATTCCTATTTGAATTTATTTTACCCTTTCCAAACCTCCATAGATGCCTCATTCACTCATCTAGGACACCCTCCCAGACACTATGTTTTATTAGCATGCACACATTGTTGAAATTTCTTTTTCATTTTAAAAAACATGCATGCATTCCTATATGTGAAAATGCACTAGTCTTGAGGCATAAATTATATTGGATGGGGGGACAAGGTGATTAAGCCCTAAATGAAATTTCTCTAGCTTAAGTGCCATGGTTAGGGTACAAAAAAACTTGGGTCTTAGGTCCTAAATGTATCTTCTTGGCTCAATTGTCGATTTGCAATGCTTGGTTTGAAGAACCCACCTATCAATTCATGACTCCAGACCAGAAGAAGAATGATGTCGTAGCATTGTCTCTCATTCAACAAAGCTTGGATGAGAAAATTTTACCCAGAATTGAAGAAGCGATAAGCACCAAGGAAGCTTGGAGAATTCTAGAAACATAGTACAATGAAAGGGGGATCAACATCTTGCAGACAATTTCCACACTGGAAGAAGAATCTGTGTGTCCAGCAGAGCAATAGAAGATAGAAGCTAGTGAAGCTCACTCTGTAGATGCATAGGTGGATGATGAAGAAAAAGATATAAAAGTTGCAATTGAAAATTTCAATGTAGTATCATGTCATGGTGAAGCTTGCAATGAAGAATCATGTTCTTTGGTGAATCCAACAATGTCTATTGTTGATAAAGAAACTACCAATGAACTAGTATACCTTGATGAAGTGAATATGATAGATAATGATGTAAATCCCATTATGCAGGTCAATGGTGAAGATGGAGATGATAATGACGTTAATGAACAGAGGTACATACAACTTATCTAAAAGATACCATAACCATTGCATGTCAAGTAGTTGAAGATGCAAAAGAAGAAGAAGACAAATAAGAAATGGGCGTAGCCATGAATGTTGTTGAAAATGGAATAGAGGAATATGATATGAAGACAGATTGCAATATTGTTTTTTAATATCATGTTGATAATGTATTTATGAGGTGGAGTCTTGAAGAGATCCGGTTTTATTAGCAACTATTGAGTTGTGTTGAAAAATATGAGAATGACAATATGTCACATGATGAGAACAACAAGTGGGGTTTTAGGTATTCCCACATTACACCTTTGGAAGATTGAGATTGCATCCCTTGGTATGAAGGGCATTGAGCATTTGAATGATGACAAGAAGGTCAAGGAAGAAGATAGGGAAAATGCTAATGTAGATGTTGAAGGAAACATTGAAGTTATTGTAGACCACTAGCTTCACAACCAGAATTGTGGAATTGAAAACAAACAATGCAAATTTTCACCTGCTAGGTTCAAGAAGAAGAGATGGTTGAATTTGCATAGTAGCAAGAAGAAGAGATATCCGCAGTTCAAAGTCTGGAGAACAAAGAAGAAGAAAATATTTTGGAGCAGAAAGTACATGAAGAAGTTGCATCATGATATAGCATAAAAAAAGGTGAAGATAAATAAGTTTTGAACACGTTGTAAGCCTAGATGAGACATAGACAAACATGCATTCACATTTCATGTATTTGATGCAAGTCCAATAGGTAGTATGTTTTAGCAACAACTTGATTATTTGTTTAGAGGTCATAATTAAGGGGGAGTGTTAGAGGACAGTAATTAATTTAGCTAGTTAGTTTTTCACAAGTTAAGAAGTCATTAGTCTTTGTGAGTCCCAATATCTACACAGTCAAAATTGATGCATTGCATCTAGAAAATTAGTTACTAGCTAGATGTTTCTAGAGATCAAGTCTCCACATATGTATTTAACTACTTTATGAAGTAATGGAAATGCATCAAGTGTGTTGTGTGCCTCTTATTATCTTTTTCACACCAATGCAAATGATCTCATTACATTAATAATAACCTTTTTTGAAGTTACATAATAACATGGTGACCTTTTTATAAACAAAACTTTTTTTATATACTAAGATGCATTTTAAATTTCAAATTCAACATCCAACATTCCTGATACAAAAAGTTTACTCATTCCATCATCAATTATAAAATTTCATAGGGCTGGTGCAAGCTAATGCTGACCACTCATGATGCGTTACTTGCAAGGGACTTCTGGAAAAACAAAAATCTGAACATCAAAAAGCAATATTAGATCTACCTACACAACTTTTTGCAATATGGCGTAAGAATATGAAATGTAGACAAATGGGTTACCTTTTAGAATATACAACTATTATTTATGGAAATTAAGTATAAATCCCCAAAAACGGGGTTCTTCTAAGGTTGGTATGTTATTTTTTTAAGAAATCACAATGAATATGTTTGCATTGGGCCTCGGGTTTGGTATGCAAATGGTGGAAATTTGTGAAAAAAATTATATTGAGACGTAGATAACAAGTCGTTCTAGTGCAGCACTATTTTTCCATATTTATTTATGTTAATTTTTTTTTTTTTTTAAATTAAGGAAGTCAGCGAAGCCCTAAAATGACTAGGTCGAGCGTTGGGCCCCGACATCATGGTCTTAACATAATCAATGAATGCTGTTTTTTTTAGGATGTAGGTCTTTGTGTGTACTTGTGCAAGTTATTTTCCGTTTTCAAAATAGGTGATCCAATCAAAAGTTATAGCCAAAAGAAATAACCTACTTTTGTGTAAGATTGGCATTAGTCCAATTAAAATTAAATAAATAATAGAAAAAAATAATGTATTTAATAAAAAATTACATATTCAAAATCGACATAGAGTTCTACAAGTGTGTGCAATTTCATTATCAGTGGACAAGTGTAGCATACATAGAATCGTGCTCGAAATAGAAGAAGTTATAGAATAAGATGTATTTTGTTATAACACAGTCCAAGCCACTTGGTTTGGCAGCCCGAACCTAAAACCAAAGTGGCCAAGTAATCCACCATGTTGGTGGGAAAGGAATTACCCGCCAAAATTTAGAAATTTAAATAGCGCGTACGCGTTGTTTTAAATACACGTGTACGCACTAAAAGCGCGTACGCGCTATTTAGTGTGTATATGCTAATAACGTGTCCACTCATTTGTTTACTAATCTAAAATGTAGTTTTGATGTCATATTTATCTATATCAAACCCCCCCTACCACCCCTCTCCCTAAATATAATCCTCCTCCTCTCCTTTGTTTGTTCTTGTACCTCCATAACCCTCACCCCCTCTCTCCCTCTCCCTCACTAACCCTCCTCCCTTCCACCCCATTTCAACCCCTCTCTCTCTCTCTCTCTCCCCCTTTAATCCTCCTTTATATCCCTCTCTACCTAAACTTCCTCTTCTTCTCCCTCTACCTCCTCTTTACCTAAACTTCCTTTCCTTCTCGCTCTTGCTCCTATCTCCATCTCCATAACCATAACCATCGTCCTCTCTCTCACTCCTCCCAGCTCTCCCTAATCCCCTCCTGCCCCTCCCCCCTCTCTCACTATCTCCTTAACCATTCTCCCCTCTCCCCTAACCCTCATCCTCTCACTCTCTCTCTATAACAGTTATATCTTTCTCTCTCTCTAATTAACCCTCCTCCCCTCTTTCTCCCCCCTATGCCCCTATCTCTCTCTCTCTCTAGTTAATCTTCCTCTCTCACACACACACACTATAAGGGAAAGACCTTGTAGCGGAGGTTTCTCAAAAATTGGTCTTTTATACTACCCCCAAACCAATTCTCAAGGATTTACTGAGAAGCGCAGGGAGGAGGAGGGTGACTTGGCCTTCAAGAAACCCTAGGGGATTATCGATAGAGAAGAAAAATACAAGAAAAGGAGGCTTCATAGAGCTAATTTCACTGACATAAATGATGCCTTCACCATGGGTTACAAGACCCTTGATGCCGCTATCTCGAATTATGTTGATATCATGCAGCAGAGGCCCTCAAGAGGGAAAAGGAAGAAACCCTAAGGCTAGTTGTGAAGAAGCACCAGGAAGAGGATGAACATAAGGTGAAGGATAAATATGGGGTCACTTAGGCCCCAGTGGCACAGCTTGCTTGGAAGCGAAGGAATCGATGGGACCAAGATCGGGATTAGGACAATGCTGCAAAGAAGGCATATGATTCGTTGGACTGGTATGCCCCTGATGCCACTAATTGGATTAGCTGGTGGGATAGTAAACCTATTGTATGAAGGATGAACAGTGATGCAACTTTCAGCATTTATTGGCGTAACATATTAGCAGGTGAGATGCTACACCTACCCCATGACGGGTTAACATTGATACAACTCCTAAGTATCTACCAAGTGAATAACGACTCAAATAGAAGATGAAACTGTTCCTTGGTAAGAATGTAAACCTAAAACGCTAGAAGCTGAACTATCTTGCTATCTGTTGGCATTCCTCTAACCATGTGAAATATGTAAATGTTGTATGTGAGGAGGGATAGGAGGAAGTAGCCATAGAAGGGAGTAAAGGAGAATTTGTGTAGAGATGAGAAGTAGAGCAATAACAGTGATGTTTGGTTCTCGATTATGCCAATGTATAGGTTGGGCTTGAAGTAGTAGAACATGGCCCTATTGATGTAATTTGGAGTGGCATGAGTAATGAATAAAAAATTTCATACATGTACTTATTCCCGTTAGTTGCACAATGTTTGTATTTATTGTGCGTCTCTATGCTTGTATAGATTGAATTGTTTTTGGTTCAATGGTATTTTTTTTGTCCATCTCTGTAGTAGCTTATTTGCTACGTTTACCCCCCACCCTCTCTCTCCTTAACCGTCTCTCTCTCTCTCTCTCTCTCTCTCTCTCTCTCTCTCTCTCTCTCACACACACACACACACACACACACAGAACATGTCACCTTATCTTTCAGATAACGTTCAAGGAAATTGTACCTCAACCAACCACAGAGAGGGTGAGCGAATCCATTGTATGCCTTTCAGTAAGGATATAAATTTTGGTCAGAATATCCCTCTCCCTCTCTCTCTCTCTCTCTCCTTCAACTTACCCCGCCTCTATCTCTGACCCTCCTTTTCCATCTCACTCTTTATCATTATTTGGTAAACCTTCTCTCTCTGTACTGCACAAAAACCTACTCACAACACCCATATCCCATTTAAAGGCCTACAAATACCTCGTACAAGGGGATCATGTGTTGGTTCGAGGACTTGTTGAAGGCTCTTACACATTAGAAGATTCAACAATATCATTATGTATTTCGTTACTTGGCCATGTTTGAGGCCCTATGGCCCATCTTTGGTGTGAAAAACACCTGTATCCAAATTTGATGCTAAAGAATTCTTAGAGAGGGTTTGTGTTGTGGTTTACAAGAATTGCTCATGGTTATTGAGCCCGATAAGTGGTGTTTATGGCCTAAGGCCCAAATGATATCTCTCTATCCCCCCCCATCTATCTCTCTCATTAACCCTCCTCTCTCTCTCTCTCACACACACACACACACATAACACCTAACCATACCTCGCCCATAACAATAGAGCAACTTATACCTCAATCAACCATAGAG
This sequence comes from Larix kaempferi, assembly GCA_027924585.1. Lineage (NCBI taxonomy): Eukaryota > Viridiplantae > Streptophyta > Pinopsida > Pinales > Pinaceae > Larix > Larix kaempferi. The sequence goes on along the minus strand of BSBM01001321.1, from coordinate 6,419,103 downwards.
AGGGTGAGGGAATCCATTGTGTGCCTTTTAGTAAGTATAGAAATTTCGGTCAGTCTCTCCGTCTCTCTTTGACACAAACACACACACACACAGAGTCTCTCTCTCTCTCTCTCTCTCTCTCTCTCTCTCTCTCTCTCTCTCTCTCTCCCCTTAAGATTCCTCCCCCTCTCTCTCTAACCCTCTTCACCCATCTCACTCTATCATTATTTGGTAAACCTCCTCTATCTGTAGTGCACAAAACCATATTCATGACACCCATATCCCATTTAAAGGCCTACAAAGAACTCATACAAGGGGCATACCATTTTATCTATCCATGGTCCTATGTGGTGGTCTAAGGATGTGCTCATGGTGCTTAAACTTGATAATCTATGCTTATGGCCCAAGGTTGTTTTTTTCCTCCCCCAACCATGCTACAGGGATAGAGGCTCTTGTTTCATTACCACAACCATGGTGAAGGCATGAAGACCCATCCACAATGCACAAACCATATTATTGTTACCCATATCTAAATCCCAGGCCAAATACTCCCTAATGAGGGCTCATGCGGTTTCTAGGTGGTTTTTATGCTTCACTAACTCAAAAAGGTTCAATTAAGGTTTAAACCCCATGTTTCATCCTTCACCATGTTTAGGTGTCAACACCCATTTCTAGTGCACAATACTTACGCATGGCCCTTATATCCCACTTGGATGCCTACAAAGAACCCTTACAAAAGACTCTTTTGTTGGTCCATGGACTTAAAGCAACTAAGTCCAATAATTTTCAACAATATCTTGAGGAACTTAAAGTTTCCTTCCTTGACCATGGTCAAGGGCCCATGGCCCATCCTTTTTAAGAAAAAAATTCTAATGACATCCATATCAAAATTTGATTGTAAAGACCCTTTAGAGAGGGTCCATGCCATTATTTGCACATGTTGTTTATGGCTATTGAACCTAAGAGACTATGTTTAAGCCTTGAGGATGAAGTGTTTTCCTCCCCAAACCATGGAACTTGAGCTTGAAAAGGTTAATTTATGGTTGAATACCTTTGTTCCCCCTAGGTATGTTTAGGCCTATAGACCCATTCCCAATTCACAAAACCTACTCTGCATGTTGAATATATCCCACTCACATACTAAATAACACTATCCCATGGTATCGACAAACATTCCCAGCGTGGGTCGAAGACATAATCTTGTTTAAGGCATGCAATGTAGCCTAAGCATGGTATATGTATCCCTCTACATTTGCTAAAGATACCCCACAAGGGTTATGTGTGGTGGTTTGAATATGCATTCAACATCATATCCTAAGAAGCTTCTTGAGTTGTAGGTGTTGTTCATGGTGCTTGATCCTAAGAAGCTTCATTTAAGGCATGAGGAGCTTCTTGTTGTCCCTAGACCTTGGTCAGACCTTGACACCCATTTTTGGTTCACAACTAACCTAATCACGGCACACATAAAACACTTGAAGTTGACTAATACCCTATGTATTTCACATGTGGTGGTTCAGGGACTCATTCATGTTGTTTTTTCCTAAGAAGCAAGAGTTAGTGTTGGAGGCTCTTGTTTCCCTCCACTAGCCATGGTTAAGGAGCCAAGATAAATTCTTGATTCCCAAGACATCATAATGGTATCCATATTCAATTCATATGCAAAATACTTCTTGTAGAGAGATAGTGTCATGGATTCTATGTGTTATTGATGATGCTTGAGGTCAAGAAGTTTCAATTAAGGCTCATGTGTAATTCAATTGACCTCAATATGCTTCAATAAGATCTCTAGTAACCTGTTTTCATTCATTGATAATGTTCAAGGATTTGAAACATATCCATGGTATTGCATGGTAGTTTGAGGATGCATTCATTGCATTTGATCTTGACAAAATATGTTTAGGGTATAGGATTGTTATTTCCTTCCATAAACCATGGACAAGGGCTTGAGGCTATTGTTTTTCTACCAAGACTAGGGTTTAGGGCCCAAGAACCATCCACGGTGCATAAATCATGTTAATGACAATCTATATCTAACTAATGGTGTCCATATGCCTAAGAAGAAAATATCGGTGATAAAGGCTCTTGTTTAATACTTGTACATGATTCCCAAGAAATTGTAATGACACTCGCATTCAACTTTGATGCCAAAGACACCTTATAGAGGGATCACGTTGTGGCTTTTAGGTTTTTTTCATGGCACTTGAGGTTGAGAGTGTCATTTAGGGATTAAACCCCTTGTTTCAGTTTAAAAAACCTACTCATGGTTCATGTATCCCACTGTTGTGACCAAAACACCCCCTAGGGAAAATCTAGGGGCCCCTTACAAATTGTTTTGAAAGTTGGACTTACGAGAGGTTTTTATTTATTTATTTCCTTACTAGGCCATGTTTGAGGCCCTACGGGCCGTCTTTGGTGTGAAAAGCACCCATATACAAATGATTTAGGGCCCATGGCCCAAATCATTTCATCCCCATATCGTATTTCCTGAGCTATAAAATGTTCATTTAGGTCTCAATCCTCTTCTTTCACCCTCCAAGCATGTTTACATTTCAAATCATGTGTGGCATTGTACCAGACGTGACCCCTGCAGGTATGACATGGGATGCTACTGCTCCCCCATTAACCCCATGATCTCTTTATCTATATCTCTCCCATATCCCATCTCTCTATCTCTCTCTCTCTCTATCTCACCCTCCTCTCTCTTTATCTCTCTCTACCTCTCACTCTCCCTAAAGCACTAGATCCCTTAACCCTTAAACCGTTGAACCATTCAACCTGTAATCCCACAACCCTAACTCCTAAACAACCTAACCCATAATCCTTAAAGTCCAAATCCCTAAGACCTAAAACCTTAAGTCCTAAACCCTTAAATCCCTAGAATCTTTAAACCCCCTCTCTTTAGCCATTCATTTATCCACTTTTGAAGTATAGTCCAATGTATGCAAATATTCATGAAGTATTGAACGTTTGGCATTAAAATGGGTAAACATTGGTGAATTAATGGTGGAAATGTTATGCAAGGGCGCATGCACGTGTTTTAGCGCATACGCGCTAATGAAATGTACGTGCTAAAAACACACGTGCGCACTTATAAACACATGTGCGTGCTCCTGTTGCTAGTTAAAAAAAATAGAGTTCTATGTTCCTGGGAATTCTACCAAAAAACACGGGATTTTCACTCAGTTTGCAGGTTTAAGCTCTTGCAGGTTGCAAATTGGCTCACATTCATTGATCTTTTGGACACTGATTGATCTATTGGACACAAAATAACTCTTGGAGTCTAACAAACATATTCAGTGGTATTGGAATCTAGTGGATGCATTCAAGCTACTAGTTTCCATTGCAAGTAGAGATCATTTCAATAGGTACGGTGAATTGTAAATAATTGTTTTCATTAATAAGATTTGAGATTATCCCATGCCTTTGTGTTTTATCATATTCCTACAGCAATATCCATGCATAGACAACAATGAATTTGACAAGAAGAATTCCCAAGTTCAGATCTAAAAAAGACTCATATTCACTAGACAAGATGAAATATGCAATGTAAACCAATAATTATTTCCATGAATATATTTTGATTTCACACAAGGATGGCATGGATGAGGTTCTCTCTTGAGACTCTTCAATTTGAATAAAATCCTAAAAAGCAATCATGGGGGAGGGTCCATATTGAATAGTTCATGACATTTTGTCCATGCTCTCCTCTTCATTCTATCAGTTTATCATAATTTTTCTTTAATATCGTTCCTTTGAGCTTGACTACTTTCCTCTACCTAATTGAATTATCCTTCCTTGGGGAAATTTGCAACCTCCTCGTTGTGTATTTAGTAAAATTATTCTCTTTATCTTTTTTGATGTAGAAAAACTATCAAAATATTCCCAAGACATCCCAAGGATTCTCTGTTGTAGGGTGTTATTACCAATTTTTTTATGAATTCATGGCTAGGAAAGACACTAGTTTATCCATTGTACACTTGAATAACCATCATCTATATTGATTGGAATTGTAAGGGATAATCATGTTTATTTGATGACTTAGATGGGAAAGAAATTTAAAATGATAACCAAGCACCATGTTGTGTCTGACCTCATAGGTAATGCACCTTATTAAGTGTAATGTCATCTCATCCTAGGGTGTTGGAAAGGAAGAATATTTCACTCTTCTTGTTGTGAATTCCATTAATTTTTTAACACAAAGGAATTCCTTTTTTCCTTGAGCCTCAATTATGTTCTTAAATGATTGTTGCAATAGTTTTAGTCTTATAACCTATGAGATAGTGCTAGTCCTGTAACTGTAATACCTACAAACACATGAATACTCTAGTGTACACTTGAGTTCTCAACTTGGTCTAGACACTTGATTTCATGACTTGGATTAGACATTCTTGAGTTCTCAACTCGAAAAATAGTTTGATTTGTTTTTGCATGGGAGACTTGATTTAGATAACTTGATAACTCAAACTTCACATTACTTCAACTTTGCATGGCTTACATAACTCACTAGATCATTTCAAAATACATAATTTGCTATACATGATAAGGAAGGTATTTTGTTTTTATGTCTCTTTGATAGTTTGTCTCTTTGATAATTATGAAACCCCTAGGATACCATATTCTTTCGATACACCCTAAACTCTTGCCTTTCATATGTGGTCTAGCACAAGTAAACCAACATAGTTTGTAGTTGTATGTGTTAATTTGTAAAGTGGTAAATTATGTTGGAATGTGTCAAGTTTATTGTTTAATTGAACTAATATCTTATTTTTTGTTTCTTTTGTAGGGTTATGCCTCATAGTTTTGTTAAAGAGACTTTTGGAGATGGGAAACTCGCGTAATAGAGGAAAAAATCTAGAAGGAATCTTCCCATTGAAAAGGTCAATGACGTAAGAGAAAAGGCCAGGTTGGAAATGGAAAGAGTGAGACATGGTCCAATCATTTCCACTGATCCTAAAACGGTTGTTGACATGACAACCTCTAGTTCAGAACCACAAGTAAAGCAGTTGCTTCCAACGGACCCAACTCAAATTCCAACAACAACACAATCTCGAACCAACAATCCATCAATGAGTCATGTTGAAGTTCCTCAAGACATAGGTATATTGGGAGATGATGCGTATGTAGAGTTGGATGTTCAAGCCATGATTAATTTGTAATCTCCCTAAGAAGACCACATCCATGTCAAACACACTCCCAATATGGCCCAACATGTGAGTGAAGCACCACAACAAACAAGCTCTAGTATTCGTACCTCATGTCCACCTTCCCTACCTAGACTATAAAGTGCAAGAAGAAGAAATCCTAGACATATTCATGTGGATGAAATTTCTCTTTCGGTCCTTGAAGGTAAGTTTCCAAATCGCACTATCGAATGGAAATGTAGCCAAATTGTCAAGGAATATTTTGAATCCAAAGGTGATGTAGGTAAATGTCAATTATTGTTATGTTTGTTAAAGTCACATTGTTTAGCTATTGTTAGGAGAATTTTGGGCATAAATATAGTTAAAAGTTCAGAGGCTAGCAGTCATATTGTTAGAAATCTCCAATCTACATTTAATGAATTTGGAAGACGTCTCGTACAAAATATCTCTGTGCAGATCGTCGTGTGTTAGCAGAATTAGTTGTAAGAAAGTACAAAAGGAAACATCGCATGCTATGACACACTTATCACATACTTATTAAATAGAAAAAATATTAAAAAGTGCTCTGTTATAAGAGAAAATATTGACACCTCGGGTGGAAAATATTGTTGGGATTTTGTTGATAGGTTTCCTCGTGGAGATAGGAAGCTAATTGATGTTGTTAAGGAGTTAGTTAAAATGTTTCGGCATGATCATACTAGACCTTCATCAAACCAAAGAGACATGCTAAAGTTGAGAAAAGGTTCTACTAAACGTGAAAGCCACATTAAACACTTGACACCACACAAACTGAACTCTATGAGAGATTTAGGAATGATCACACACAATTGAACCTGGGCCAAAGGTCCTTTGAGAAATGCAAACCATGGTACATTCGTATATGCATTGATCGGAACACGTGCTTGTTGGGTCTAGGAAATGCCCCTTTTTGGCCATCTTTATTACATCATTTTTACATCATTTTTCCCTGATTTCATCCTACTTTCACAAGCTATATCCATGTCTTTATCCAGATCAATCAATGATGTTGACAGGTATAATTCGTTATTACTTTATTTATTTTATGCCTAAGATTGTTAAGATTTGAGATCCTAGTCCTTAGTTTATGACTGATTTGTGTGATTTCATTTTGTTAAGGTCCAAAGTGTAGGTGTATCAGCCAAGTGGCGCCAGCTGTTACTCTTCAAAGCACCAACTCTTCATGACTCAAAGGGACAGCGCATCCTCCACGTGAACTGTAACAGATCCTCACTATAACAGATTCCAATGAAATAGAACCTAGCTGCAACACACAGGTTGCATTCCATTTGTTGAGTTTGCTGATCCATTAATTATTAGAGCAAAAACATCCTTCATGATTAACAGCCTTGTTTAATACGGCTATATCAGTTAGTTGTAACTCTGCAGCATGAAGATCATAGATCTTCATTGCTGCACGAGTTTAGTGGATCGTTATTTGTACTGTCAATGTATAAATATGCAAAGGCTCTCGTAGCCTGGGGTTGGACAATTACCATTTTGTATAAGCTGTAACAGAGCACTGACACTGTCAATTTCCATCAATAATATGAGAGCAGAGTTCTTCATTTTTGTGTCTTAATTTGTTGTGATTCTCGGCGTCTCTGTTAGAAGGCCAGGGCTCGCCTTCTCACAGAGATAGCCGGTTTAGGTAGGTAGAATAGTTTAGCTTTACTTTTGTTGTGTGGTGTGGAATTATTGCAGATGTAACTGGTAGCTGTAACAGAGAGTTAGCTTTCCTATTGGTAGTCCATAATTGCATTTTGAATAGTTGTAGCAGATTGGTGTGACGGTTGACTGTGTAGAATAATTCATTTAATGCATGTGTGTTTTAATTAGCTGTAACAGCCAAGCTCTATTCCAATATCTTTCAGTTGTTTATGCTTTCTAGGATTTCCAATAATTATCAGTTAGAGTTCAAGCTTTAGATTCTGGTTGCTATTGTATCTTCAATTGAGTTAAAGTAGGCAGATTATGGTTGGGTAACAGTAGCTACTGGATAGATCATTTTGGTAAAGATCAACTATTGTAATTTGATAATTATAGGATTTAACTTCTTGCAAAAGCAATTTGGTTTATTTCTATTCTTAATTTTATAACTACTAGGTGATTTCTATAGGGAGGTAGTTTCAATCAATTCCCTAGATGTGTGAATTAGCTTAGTTTGCTTTCTAGAGTGAGTTTGGCTGGATAGATTGGTAGGATCATTATCTACATTTAGCAAATCAACTGCTTGACATGTTTATGCACAAATTATGCTTATTACCATTGAAATAAAAGACCTCCCTGGGTTTGACAATTTATATTGACCATCTTGTGTGTTAGCTTTCCTTAACTGACATAGAGGGTGACCAACAGTGCTGTTGTAGATACCATGTAGAATATGAATATTTATATGACACATATAAACATATATTTTGTGATTTTCATACTAACATTATGCAGGGCTGCAATGAATTCATACTACCACCGAATGCATCGAGAAACTTTATCCACAACTATTAGGATATTCCGATACTCCATCCTAGTCCCACCAGTATTTTGATCATTTACATTTTCAGTCATGCATGCACTTTTAGGGTTTGCATGCATTTTGCGTGCATCCTAGTCATCAGTCCAACACCTAACCCTCAGTTAGCCAGCCCCCAGGAACTTCTCACCATTCATTTTTAGCCCTCCAGTTGCTTAATGTGCCCTTCTTCCTTGATTTTAGGAAGCAACTCGCCCTTCTTCACCTACCAGTCCAGTTGTCTTCAGTTTATACTCAGTTACACTTAGTTACACTTAGTTACAGTTAGTTACAGTTAGTTACACTGAGTTACACTTAGTTACACTCAGTTACACTTAGTTACACCTACCAAACTTAGTTTGACTGATGGTTGATAGTTACTTGAGCATTGATGACTCCACTGATGATGATGAAGACTTCCAGTTGTGCTCCGATGATCATAAGGACACCTAGTTGTGCTCTGATGACACTCTATTGATCTTATGATCACTCTAAGAGGTTAATTCGAATTGCCACCATAGGCATTCGAATCCTCTCTACCATTGTACTATTTATTTGTCCATATTGTGATTAATTAATTAGTGTGTGTGAAGTATTATTGCTTCTATCTGAGTTCTACTGTACCATATTATTCTGTTGCTCATTATACTGTATTGTTCACTCTTCTTCTATTTTCCTGCTTAATCATAATTACTCTTGTGAGGTATACATCATCTCTTAGATCTGCTGTGAGGATTTTCACATGGTATTAGAGCATGTTGAGAGAATTGTTTATCTCCATTCTTGAGATTTTTTTGCAGGTTATTACCAAGATTTCGAGTGCAGCAGTTGCAGCAGTTTCTGCATTTTTGCAGCAGTAGCAAGTTATTCTATATTGTTTTTACAGGTCTTCTACAGCTTCAATGTATGATTCAGAAGGAATCCCTTTTCTTTCTCCATTCAACTATGATGAATGGAAACCAAGAATGATAGCACACTTGAAGATCCATGATCTTTTTTATTATCATTTTGAAAGAGAGTTCGAATCCCCTGAAGAAAAGATTGATTGGTTAAATAAAGGTGATGATGCCTTTGGAGCAATGATGTTTTCTTTATCTGCATACCAGAGATTCCAATTCAAATACCATAATGGTGTTGAAAATCCAAAGGATTTATGGACTCCAAACGAGTTATGGGCTCACCTGGATGAAAACTTTGGTAGAAAGAATGAAGGACTTGGTCCTAACCCATTCGAAAGCAAGAAAAGTGATGCATTCGCTCCTCTTGATGGTCTCTCAGATCATGAACCAGTATCATCTCATATTGAAGTTGTTGACAAAGAACTTGCAGATTCTCCACTCATGCTCAAACCTTCTTCTCTTTCTGTGCTAGCTCACACTCTAGATATTGAAGAAGGTCCTAAATCCTCTCTTGCACCAGAGTCTGTTGGTTTGCATCATGATCACATGATTATTTTGGAGGTAAAATCAGCTATTGGAGGTAATGCATTTGCTCCTCTCAAGCAATCATCTCTTTTATACTACTATATGATCATTAATTCATGCTTTCAGAAGGTTATTGAAGATTATGGCCATTGCCATTCACTTGGGATAAATTCTCATGCAATTACTGGTTTTGATCTCACCTCTCATGGTTCAAAGGAGATCTCAAGAAACCATGATTCAAGTCTTGTATCTAAATTGGGTTCTAAGCAATTACTGCTTGGGATAATTTCTCATGCATATGATAGTTTTGATCTCACCCCTGCTGGTTCAAAGGAGATCTCAAGAAACTGTTTTTTAAGTCTTAAATCTGATTTTGATTTCAAGCAAACATGTAATAGTTATTTTTGGCATAATCTCACCCATGGTGGTTCGAAGGAGAAGACAAAAGACTATATGCACTTTCACAGATTTGATCGTACCTCAGCTGATTCGAATCACAGGTTCAAGGATCATTCTCATACTGTTGGATTTGTTCTCATCACATTTGATCTGAAGAGCAAGTACAAGAAAATGCTTTTTGAGCATGATCCACTTCTTCCTAAGAAGAAGATACCTCTAGACATATGACCAAGCATCACACCTGCTTGAGTTTGGAGCATTTAATTTTTGTGTGTGCCTTACAGTCTGTTTTTGAGGAGGGGGTATGTTTCCCATGAAATTTTCCCACTTCCTTGGTTCATTGACTGTTATTATTCATTATATTGGGTGACCTTTGGTCTTAGTTACCAGGGCCCAGGATGGATTAAGGGGGGGTGTTAGGATATTCCGATACTCCATCCTAGTCCCACCAGTATTTTGATCATTTACATTTTCAGTCATGCATGCACTTTTAGGGTTTGCATGCATTCTAGGGTTTGCATGCATTTTGCATGCATCCCAGTCATCACTCCAAAACCTAACCCTCAGTTAGCCAGCCCCTAGGATCTTCTCACCATTCATTTTTAGCCCTCCAGTTGCTTAATGAGCCCTTCTTCCTTGATTTTAGGAAGCAATTCGCCCTTCTTCACCTACCAGTCCAGTTGTCTTCAGTTTATACTCAGTTACACTGAGTTACAGTCAGTTACACTGATTTACACTCAGTTACACCTACCAGACTCAGTTTGACTAATGGTTGATAGTTACTTGAGCATTGATGACTCCACTGATGATGATGAAGACTTCCAGTTGTGCTCCGATGATCATGAGGACACCTAGTTGTGCTCTGATGACACTCTATTGATCTTATGATCACTCTAAGAGGCTAATTCGAATTGCCACCTTAGGCATTCAAATCCTCTCTACCATTGTACTATTTATTTGTCCATATTGTGATTAATTAATTAGTGTGTGTGAAGTATTATTGCTTCTATCTGAGTTCTATTGTACCATATTATTCTGTTGCTCATTATATTGTATTGTTCACTCTTCTTCTATTTTCCTACTTAATCATAATTACTCTTGTGAGGTATACATCATCTCTTAGATCTGCTATGAGGATTTTCACAACAACATCATGTGTCCAAGGCCATATTATGAAAAATCATGTCTATATGGGACATGTTCTAGGTGCAATGGTTTTTCTCTTTCGAACCGTTGCATTCATGAAAGCGAGGTGCACGAATTTGGCAGGATGGTCGTGGATATGCAGAGCTTCAAGTACGTAACCTATCAATTAGACAGTGCCAAGGAAAGTAAGAATATTGCATTGGTGAAGTCACATGCACAAATGAATATTGCATATTTTTCATATTACACGTTCAATTTATAACATATACATTTTTCAAAAGGCCACATTGTAATATGGCCCTTGTTCTCATGGAAACAGGAACGGGTAGGTGATTTCTTGACAGATTTCTACAAGAAAACTGAGCAGTATGTTCAACATGTGCATGTAGCACGATGGCAATATGAGCAGTACAAAAAATACAGGGACACCTTTCCTGTTGGAACCATAGTGTCAATTATGGATTTTTCATAAAACTACACCCTTCAGCCACAAAATGAAATTCATAGTCAATACTACCATTCATACCAAGTCAACATCATGGTACATATTACGTATAGGAATGGGCCAGAGAGAAGAAATGGCATGAGGATAATACTGAAGGAGAGTTTTTTTTACAGAAGCGATGATAGAACCCATGATCTACATTATGTGCAACATTGTTTTTGAATTTTCTATGATCAGTTAAAGGAGAGATATATACAAATGGATCAGCACGGATATGGTCATATGGTTGTGTGGGCTAGTTCAAAAATGCCTGAGTATTCCAATGTATGATTATTTTGCATAAGACTTACACTGTGTCGCATATCTGGAACTACTTTGAGACTGAGCATGGAAAAGGTGAGAATGATGGGGCCGGTGCATGAATCAAGACCGCACTACGAATGGAAGAGATGAGGTTTACCACAAACCCTGATATCCGAGATGCATAAATCATAGTTCAATGGTGCTCTGCAACAATGTCAGACCAAGCAAAAGAGAAGCAAACATCAATAGTGATAGGATGTGTGGTAAGAAATTTTTGGAAAGTGGTTGACATAGATCGATCACATTCCTATAGTTGCGGCATAGTATAAGGAACACGTGGATTTCATTCAGTTCGAAGCTCAAACAACCCCTTATTTGAAATATGGATGCGAAAACTTGCTTGCTTTTTCATCCCTTGTAGCAGTTGTTTCCCCGGAAGACAATGAATGGGGCACAAATTATTGGTTGGAATGATGCATACAAGGTAAGCAAACCCTCAACATATCATTAATTGATGGTGAATGCAATGAAATCCCTATTGGCTCGATGGTGGTTAAGGGTGAATATCTTACACTAGATGGGAAGTCAAGAAAGACTAGTGGGTATGAATTCATGGATAACAGAATAGGTTCAGTGGTGTATCACTTCACAAACTTTATTGTTGAAACAAACACCCATCTACAGACAATGTCAAGCAAGAGCTCAACCAAGGTATGCTACTTACTTCCTCATTTAGAGCACAAGATATTGATGGAGACAATTAGCAACAGAGAGGATCCAAATGGATTTATTGAATGAGATCAGGAAATTTTACATAAGAAATTGCATCAAATAATGTTATGTTCTACATCGAGGTATGTGTAGTTTTATGTTATTTTGTTGGTTCATGCATTTTTTGTTGATACATACATACATACATGTGTTATTTTTCATGTTTTAATGTAATACAAAAACAAAGCTTGTTGTGCATTTTTCCAATATTTTATCAAACCCTAGTTGGATGCCCTCTTTATTTTTTGATTAAGCGACCCTCTTGGGGAGAAAAATCCTCATTTTCTTATGTTTTATCAGGTATTGAAAAACCCCTTAGGACATCACTCAAATCCTCCTAAGTCATCCTAAAAAAATCCTCCCTCACACTACATCTATCTCCCTTCACACTAATTCTATCTCCCTTCACTTAGCTCCACCAATACACACTTTATAGTCATAAAAAATTAACAAAGATACTTCAAATTCACTTTTCTCATACCTCTAAAAGGACACCTATACTTGGATATCAAAAGAGGTAAACATATCGGTTTGAAGGTTGCTTGAAATCAATATTTTGAGGTGTACATGTGTGTCTACTTATATTTCATGTACATGTGTGTCTCGCATTGGTGGAACAACTATGCAAAACCATGTGTCAGGCGATTGGGAGTGGATTTCCCATGCCGAACCTTCCCAAACACACATGAAGGAGATGACGAAATCCCATTACACTTATCGGTTTTCTTTCTACACCCCGGGCTCGAATTGACCTAGTGTCCTTGAACGACTTTTGCATGTGACCTGCAACTCGCCATAAAACGAATTCCGGGGCTCGGATCGACAAACGGTCGATTCCGTTGGGATCGTGGAATGGGATTATAGCTAGGGGGGACCCTACAGTCTCTGCACAGTCTGGGGCTTCCTTTTGCAGATATTTTGCAAACTAGGGTTTCACCAAGTGGGGGCCAATGCAACTCTCCCATTGGTGGACCAACTCTACAAAACCATGTGACGGGTGACTAGGAGTCACTTTTCCATGCCGAACCTACCCAAAAAAGGAGCTGATGGAATCCCATTACGCTTCTTGGTTTTCTTTTTGCACCCCAAGCTCAAATTGAACTAGCGTCCCTGAAGGGATTATCCATCTCAAGCCATTCAAGGGATAATCCATGGCTCTATACTTTGTAATACTCACATTATCTATGAGTCTTGAATCACCCTCAACAACGTACTCCATTAAGGAGTCACACCTCTCTAATGAATAAGTAGAACCTAGGTCACCTGACACGAGGACACAGGACACGAAAATACGGGTCTGACAGGGACATGGTGACCCCCAGAATCAGGACATGAAGGACACATTTTATATACATACATATATTTTTAAAAAATATATTAAAATTTAAAAATATAGAGATATAGATCCAAATTTGTTTAGAAACTAGAACATTTACAAATATTCAATAGAAATCAAAATCAATACACATTAATGATTACACATTTGTCATTCACAAATCACAATGAGACACATAGATGCATTGAATTTTGATACTAATTGGGAAATATCTCAAGATGTCAAAACCATATTTCTCATTAAGTTATCATAATCAAAATGTATTACATAGATGTCAGAATGCCACTGGGCAATGGCAAATGCCAAATAGAATAATAGTAAATACAAAAAGGGGTGGATCAAGATGACCCTCAAGGCTAACTTTTGTAGAATAGAGCATGCTTCCCCATGAGATTCCCACCAAACATAGGGTTTCTTAACCCCATATCTCTAAGCACATCATAGCCTCCAAATCTCCCAGTGGAAGTGGAAAATTCTACAAAGCCCTCCTCCACCTCATCAAGTAAGTCTTTATACTGAAATAACCGTTTAAGTGCTATATTCATCCCATGTGAAATATCTCCATCCATTTGAGGAGGGACTCTGTGTGAGGGCCCTGGTCCACCAATGAGCCAATACTGACTATAGAACTAGGGGTTCAAGGAGTGGGCCAAGCAATGCAAAGGTGTGTAATTCTTATCCCACCTGGAGATAATAATATCCTGAATGATGGACCATAAGTTCTCTGCCGATGCGCCATACTTGGGACACTCATTCTCCATGACAATGGACCTCATGGAACTCTTTTGAAGCAATCTGATTCGTCTTTCTCCAAAAAGACCAAAATTTTGAAATCACCATGGACTCTGCAATCTTCAACAATGAAAGTTGTGTGTACTCTTTGTAGATGGTGAGGGAATTTGTGGTGTTTTCTACAAAGTTACGGATATGGCGTGCATCCTCAACAAGGTTTCCAATCCATGTCATATCTCAAGAAATGGATTTCAGTGCTAAATTCAAGGAATGAACAATGTAAGGTGTTCAAAAAACCTGTAAGAGCAATAAAAGGATGTATAAATGACTCTACAACACTAACAACTCAAATGAGTCAAAGACACCTAGATGAATCATGAATCTTGTGATAAATTCAAACAATGAGCAAATTGGAAATGAAAGATCTCCAAAATGAACATACCTGTGGATATTTAGCTTCCACAATCATGCCAGCAACCTTGCAAATAGATGCATTGTTGATGATGATTTGTACACAAGAATCAACACCTACTTCTTCAATGGTTTTGATGAATAAATCAACCATATACTATGCATCCTTGTATTTCCCAAGAGCATCCACCTCTTTCAAGAACACTTCCGTTTTGGGAAGATACCATGAAATTGATGAGTGGATGGCGTGTTGGATCTGTTCATCAATCAGAAATAATACTCACATGATTTTGGATCCATCTACCCATTTTGAGCAAATTCAGTTTCAGAGAGTAGAACGTGCATGGATGAATTCAATCTCATCATCACACCTCTCCTCCGCTATATAAATATCTTGGGCAGTACAATCACCCCTACATGATCCTAAGCCACTAGATCAATAATGCTGGCATTTTCCCTGATCACATGAGGAAATAGAACCTAATCTAGCTTATAGACCTTGATCTAGCCCTAGAAACCAGGAAAAAAACAAATGTATCCCTATAAATCCTAATGTGGACCTACAATCCTGGAGACCTAATCTAGAATACTTATCTATCCCTAGAGATGTAACCTAGCCCTGGAGACCTAATCTATCCCTATAGAACCTAATCTAGCTTATAGACCCTGATCTAGCCCTAGAAACCATACACAAATAAATGTATCCCTGGAAAGCCTAATGTGGACCTAAACCTTTGGAGACCTAATATGGAGACCTAGAAACCTAAGCCTAATGTGGAGGTAGAACTTGATGTCTTGAATCCATCGGAATCGATGGCTTCACGATCAGAGTCATGGTTTTGGTGCTATGAGCATTTTGGTCAGGCACCTCGTGGCTATCCAGGGACACTTTCAGGATTTGCTCTGGGGCCACGGAACCCAAACTAGAAAGCAGACTTGGGTTCCGTCAGCTCCCACACATGAACATGTCCATTTTGAATGTGTTCGCGATGGCCATGCATGCTCAAGAGCCTTCATATTAGAAATGACCCCCTTGAGCAAAATTGCAATGGCCTTCACTAAGTAAAACCCTAGTTCCAGAGATGGAACAATAACATAGTTTCTGGGTGTGGGAGGCACGTTGTGGGGGGGTTCCCCAGGTATAACCCAGCTTCCCGAATCCATTGGAATTGAAGGCTTCACGATTGGAGTCACAGATTTGGTGCTACGGGCATTTTGGTCAGGCACCATGTGGCCATTCAGGGACACTTTGAGGATTTGCTTTGAGGGCACGGAACCCAAACCGATGAGCGGACCTAGGTTCCATCAACTCCCACATGTGCATATAGCCATTGTGGACATGTTCATGATGGAGACACATGCCCGGGAGCCTTCGGATGATAAATGACCCCCTCGAGAAAAATTGGAATGGCCTTCACTAAGCAAAACCCTATATTCTAAGATGGCACAATAACATTGTTTTTGTGGTTTGGAGGCATAGTGTGGGGGTCCCCCAGCTAGAACTCGGTGTCTTGAATCCATTAGAATTGACGGCTTTGCGAATAGAGTCATGGTTTTGGTGCTATAGGCATTTTGGTCAGGCACCCTGTGGACATTCAAGGACACTTTGAGGATTCGCTCTAGGGGCATGGAACCCAAACCAATGAGAGGAACTGTGTTCTTTCAGCTCCCACATGTCCATATGGCCATTGTGGACATGTTCACGATGGCCACACATGCCCCATATCCTTTGGATGAGAATTGACCCCCTTGAGCAAAATTGGAATGGCATTCACTGAGAAAAACCATAGTTCCGTAGATGGCACAATAGCACCATTTTATAGAATTTGAGGCATAGTGTGGGGGGTCCCCCAGCTAGAACCCGACGTCTGTTATAGGTCAAATATGCACTTCTCCGCCTGTGATCACCTTGAGCTGTTGATCACAGAAAAGGACAACTTGGATTGAAGAGCATGATGACCTCAGATGAGACTTTGACCTAATTCACCTTCCTGCAAGCTGACAAAACCCTAAAAAATATTATATTTTGGCATGGGCGCTACTCTCCTTAAGAAAACCAATGCATGGGCGCTACTTTGTAAGATATATAGTAGCGCACATCTCCTGGTATGCGCTACTCTACTTCAATAAACTAGTGCACATCATCCAAAAAATGGCAAATGCTAGTTATTTAATGTTGTAGTCATGCATTGTGCGCTACTCCACTATGAAATAGTCGCGCACATCTTAAAATATGATAAAAAAAAATATTAATTTGATGAATAGGGATTAGTTGCAGTTGGTTTCCCAACTTCCCCAACTTCCCCTTCAACCACCTCTCGACCTGAACTGCCTACCTTGTCATATAAATACAAGGAGGATTGAAGAGAGGAGTTAGTTAGACAAGACAAGCGAGCCATAGAAAGAATCTTCTTATATGAGAAGCTTGTATTGAAGGTGGTTATGCTGGAGAAACTTTGAAGTTAGAGAGGAGCAAGAGCCTAGGATCAGGTTGCATGAGCATGCTGCAAAGTCAGGTATACTTTGTATCATTCATATGGTTTTGACAATAAAAGGTTGAAACATCTTTCCCGTCCCAAACCAAATGCTTAATGGACTATGTATTTGGTTGGATCATGTTGGTTAATGCTTGATGTTTGAATTAATTTTCAATTCCATCATTATTATATTGGCCAAGATAAGCTGAGAAAGGTCTTTGTATTGCAGGTTTATCAGACGGGAGATTGAGTGGAGGATCGAGCGCAAGGTTGAACAAAAGCTAGGATCAAAATTCATTTATAAGGTAAGTCCTCAAGGTCTCTGATCTATTTCCCTTTATAAACACTTATGTAATGCAATTATTATGTTTACCTGTCGCCCCCTTAAGTTGATAGTGTCTATTTCCTCACTATAGGGTAGTATTTCCCACCAACAGACTAGCGATTCCGCTGGGGAGGTTGTTTTTTCTGCTCTAGGAAACCCTTCTTGTTGTCTTTCCAGTACTTCTTAACCCTTTTAATCTTTTGAGAACCCCTGTAGGTTGTCCCTACCTGCTTCCCTTTGTTTGACTCAGCCTTTTTACACCCATGCAAGGTTAGTTCTTGATTTTTTAAGACCTGTGCACTACCCTACTGTACATATGGTAGCGCATATGCGCTATTTTTCCTTTGCCCAGTAGCGCACACATCCTCAAATGCACTAGTTTTCCTATTGCACAGTAGGGCACATTCCTGTAGCACTCTGTTCGAAGTAGGGTTGAGTTTTCTTCCTGTTTGGGTGGGTTTCTAACTTTGTTTTTGGTCTTCTTGACTGGTCTTTGAGGTCTGTAATCCTTCATTGAGTCTCATTAGCCTCTTTTGAGTCTTTTAGGTCATCTTTTGGTCACTTGTTTGCTTTTGAAGTGTTTGGTTCATTTGTGACTCTTTTTGGAGACTTTGCTTTGTTCCTTAGTGAACACAGTTGCTTATCCATACCCTAGTAGTGTGTTGCTGACCTACAAACCTTTGTGCTTAGCATTTGTTGTTTGTTGCAACACTTGTATGCTCTTTGGGTGTCTCATACTTTGTTTTAGGGTTTGACCCATTTTTTGGAGTCTTTGGGGTGTCTTCCAAAACTTTTTGAATCCCAACATTTCTTGACCTCGCTGTCATTTCCAGTATCAAGTGAGTTTGAAGTACTTTAGTTTGCTTCATCGTTGATTCATTGTGTTAGTAAGGTCATATTTAGTTCACTTGCCTACCTACTACTTGGCTTAGTGTTCTCGTTAGGGTTTTGTGCTTTGGAGCATTCTTTCAAGTTTGATTTCCGGTGTTAAGCATCTTTCCTCCTTGTTTTCTTCACACTTTGCTTCCAAGTTCAAGAGCTTTTTCCTTTGAAAAAACTCGTAGGACAAGTCTTTGTGGAGTCATTGATTCAATTGTTGTGAACTTTAGAGTCATCTTGCCATACTTGCACATCTTTTGTAGGTCTTACTTGCTTCCGCTTTCAAGTTCTTTTTCATTCATATATAACAAAAAAAGCGAAATAAGTAGTGGTAGCTTAGAATAGTGAGACTTATAATCTTTGTAGAGTAGCATAGTTTACTTTGTTCAGAATTTGAAAAGAAAACAAAAGAAAGTCTTGTTTAGGTTTGCTTACTCTTTAGTTTGGAAAGGATATGAAACGAAAAATAAAAAGTCTTTTTGTTGTTGAAATTTGTTTCAGTTTATGCACTTTACTTTCTGTTGCAACCACATCACACAATGCACTGCCCCATTGAGTAAAAAGTCACCTTAAAAAGAATCTTAATAAAATCAATTAGAAACGATTGTCTTTCTAGGGATACACGACACCAACTAGTACAGGCTAGAGTTTCGAGCTTAAAACACCTTAAACTGCTCGCTTGTTTCATTACTCAAAAATCATAGTGTGACTGTCATATAGGTAAACCCATTTGTATCAAATATTCCTGGGAAACTCTACTAAAACCAGAGCTAAGCACGAGGCCGTGGAAGATTGAATTCGTTGAGGATATCCCCTCGCTTTTCCTTTCAACCATAAACAAGGGCTGATTCGTGTACGGGGGTCCATCTGGACTTTGGGCTTTGTTACCCTGCCCACACATTTTGATCAGGCTGACGACTGTCCCCCCAGGATATTTCATACTTTTGGTAGCCTTAGTATCAAACCTATAGGATCATACACAGGTGACAGCAGGGGATTATAGTTGTTGTACCTAGGATAGACGTGGGAGGAAATCCCTTGCAAGTATTTGGGAGGGCGGTTGGGTGATTCCAACACTTGCACCCTTAGTCATTGTATTATGGACCCCGGGTAACTGTTCTTCATCCTTCGTTGATCTGTTCTGGGTGCTCATCATCCCAAACTCTTCTCCAGAAGGCATCTTGTTTGACTGGTTTGAATACTTAGGATTTTTTAGTGGTGTGCTATTTCCCCCCTAGTCTTAGTGGCCACTAGGTTTTTGCTTAGTTTTATTTTTATATATAATCGTGGAAGACCAACAACTTCATAGGTCTATAAGGTTGCAAAACCTTCTCCCACTTAGAGTGGAACCACTACCTCCACCCGAACGATAGAGGGTAGACTCCAGTGTTCCTTTGGAAACTACTGGTGAAATAAAGGTTCCTGAGGAACCACAACCTGCAACACAAAGACCTGAAATAGAGGTTCCTGGGGAACCACAACCGGGGACTCCATATCAACAAACTTTTAATACAGTCGAGATTAAGGATCTCACTTCTGGTGAGTTCAGTGATCTGTTTAATCCTCCTCTGACTAATCTTAACAATCCGCTTCTATTACCCGTTGGTTTCCAGCAACCTGATTATAGTGCATATTTGTTCACACCTAGGCATTTTATGACTAATACAAGAGGTGAACAGGGAGTTCCACAGACTCCCACAATAGGTATGAACACAAATATTGTAAATCCTCCTCCCACTACTACACCGAGTTCAGCATAGACAACTTCTGTTTCGACTTCGTCCTTCAGCTTTAATATCGATACCTTAGGCATGCTGAGTTCAACAACTGTGGCATCCACCTCTACACCCACTTTTGGACCCAGTAGTACAATGAATCTTATTCCACCTCCTGCAACTCAACAACCATATCGTACACCTAGCACTTGGATTTCCACACCAAATGTAGGGCCGAATGCCTCTACAACTATGCCCGTCATGACTACCGTGACCGCGTCGTCCACCACGATTACCCCTGGTTTTAATGACTTTGCAGGTTACAATATCAGTGAAGGTAATGTACTTGCAGGAAACACACCTTTTTCTTTGTTTTCTGGAGGAGGGGGTAACATCCTTAATCAACAATATGGCGGGGCTAACACCCAGCCTCAGTGGACAAACATTCAGAGTACTAACCCACTTTCATTTGGATGGGGGAATTTTAACAACACTTTCACACAATAGCAAGTGGCTAGGGGCAACCCCTACCAGCAAGTGGCTGGGGGCAACCCCTACCAGCAGGTGGCTGGGGGCAACCTCTACTAGCAGTTTACGAGTCAAAATATTGGTGGTTCCCCCTTTATGACCCCAGCTTATCAAATGCCATCTTGTAGACCTCATTTGCCATTTCTGGCAACTCTGAATTTTCCAGACCTTTCCAAGTTAACAAATGATCCGGTATGCCATAACGCGACTTGGCCACTAGTTCCTACTAAATTACCTTCGGACATTCCAAAATTCGAAGGCAAAACCGGTGAAGACCCTGGTGATCATGTCACCACTTTCCATTTTGGTGTTCTTCGAACTCATTGAATGAAGATTCCATTAGGTTGAGACTTTTCCAAAGAACCTTAACCGGCGATGTGGCTAAATGGTACATTGAGTTACCTGCAACTACGTTTTTTAACTTTTGAGATCTCGTGACTGTTTTTCTGAACCACTTCCAGCTTCCTGTTCAGTACGATGTCAGGACAGATCTTTTGTCTACATTTAGACAGAATAAGGCCACTCACTTATCTGATCACATTCAGGAGTGGCGAAGACAGAAGAGGCTCATTAAAGCCAATATACCTCCAAAATTTCTTCTTGAGTGGTATCTGAAATCACTCCTTCCTTACATTTCTAAGGAAGTAGCTACTTCTAGAGTGTCTATAGAGGAAGAAGCCATTTTACGGACCCAACAGCTAGACCTTGTTTATGCACAGTCTGGGCTACTTTATGAGATTATACCGGACACACCTTGATCAATCATTGATCTTAGCAGACCTAAACCTGGACCACATGCTCACGGCATAGTGGGTTCAGTAGATTCTGCAGCTTTCGAAGAATTGACCAAGTAGGTTCATGCCTTATCCGTCAAACAATCGACTGCAAAAGTAACCTCCGTCACAACCTCTCCTTCTACTTCTGAATCTGTGAACCAGGTCAGAACAATCAAAAGGGCCCTCAGCAGCCCAACAACAAAAAGAAGGGAAAGAAAGGAGAGGGGAACCAGCAAAATCCCAAGAACAAAGAGAATGCCGAGGAGGGTAACAAAGAAAAGAAGAAGGTTAAGTTCCCTTGCAAGATTTGCAAGCAAGATCACCTCACTCACCAATTGTTGCTTGGTTTTTCAACCAAGCATGTGCAACGGTGCACCTATTAACAAAGTAATAGCAGTCTCAAGATGAAAAGGAAAAACAACTATAAACTAATCTAACATTAACATGTGCATATAACAATAAACTTGAAAAGATTAACAGAAAGAACAAGAAATGTAACCAAGAATGACTTTTGTATTATAATACCTCAAATGGTGAGGATCTTTGGTGTTGAGCAGCTCTAAGGTTGAGGTGCTCCAGGATCCAATGGTCTCTTCTCCAAGTTTGCTAAAAATGGTCAAAGAACTCAAGAGAGATTTTGATAGCATGAGGATAGGATGGATGATGGATGGAAAGTGAGGAGCCCCTATCACCTTTTTATAGTTTTTGGTGATGGGGAATACCATTTTGCTTTTAAGGAAACCAATGGTATTGGGCCAACATGGTTTAGGTCTCTTTTTCTCTCATTTTTCCTTTTTTGAATATTTTGAATATTTTTATTCCCTTTTAATATATTTTGGGAATTCTGGACCCTTTTTGAGGGTTTTTTGTGTTTTTTGAGGAAAAATATATCTTTTGAGGGAAAAAAGGTGTATTATGGTCTTTTTGGTGACCTTTTGATGGCTTTAGAGGCTCAAATGGTGGAAAAGTGGACAAATGGGTCATGTGAATAAGGGAATGAGCTAGTGAGCACTTTTTGGGTGTTAACAGATTGCCCCTTGATGTGTGAGGGCAGGATATCATCGTATGGATGATAGAATTCATAGTTCTTTTGTCTTTTCCCTAGGGTTTGGGGAAGAGAAGAGACCAGTTGGAGACTGAAGCAACGGCCCCTTGGAAGCTGCAAACACTGGAAAATATTACATGGCCTCAAAATGAATGACGAATAATCTCTAACTATGGACGAGGAAGGCATACCCATGCTCGTATCAAGACATATACATAACAATTAGGCCCACGAAGGGGGGCCTGAAGAAATACAAAAAAATATGCTGGTACATCATAATGGTCCAGAGGGGACACAATGCTGGGACATACTCATGGTCATATCATGATTGATCTGAATAACTGATACACTAGAAAAAATGCAACAACCGTTCTGAATAAGGTATCAGAAGGGTTGATGAACTGCTGAAATTGAAGGTGTCCAACATCTAAAAATTGTCGCCAAGTGCAACCCGAATATCCATAGGAATATGTAACTTGTTGTATCCTAAATTAGACTCTCACATGTGGTAGATTCAAATGATATCCGAGGTCTTCAACAAATAACTGAATGTACCGATTCCCTGTACGAGTCTCAACGATGCGATCAAGGTGTTGAAGTCGAGCATGTGAGAAACAATCATTTGGAAAGGCACTGAGGACTTTTTTCAAAATGATTCGTAGGCACTCATCATAAATGGTGATGAGTCCAAGGCACAGGGACCTCTAGGTCTATCCTATAGAATAAATTTGGTTGGCATTGACAGAGGGAGACCAACAACTATCGAGGCAATGATGTTTCCTTGATAGGAGTGCGATGTGTACAATCGAAGTGTGATAGCACTGATGGTAGGACTGACATATTGTGGGGATGGGAAATAACTGGGGTCATAGAGTGGGTGGACTCAAACTTCCTTTGTTCAGAGCATGATGACATGGTTGACCTGGCAGTGTAGGAAAATGACTTGTAGATGCGGGGATCATAGCTTTAAGGACTGAAGGGTATGTATTGTAGATTGGAGTGACTCTAGGGGGACAAGCTGATGGATGTTGTAGAGGGACTCTTAGGGTGACATACTGCAGAATACTCTGAACAAAGGCGACCAAAATGGGGAAGATGCCATATGAGTAGACATGATCTGTCGTGGCGCTGAGAAGCACCATTGGGTCCTTCTTCGTAGTTTTAATGAGCTCCAAGAAGGGATAAAAGTGTGCTCTGAAATGGTATTGTCCTGTGGATTTTGTGAGCCCAGGACTGTTCATGCTCATGAGTGCTTTCATTTTTAAGGAGTCTGAAAACAATAAGAAGACTCTGTAGTGGTGGTGGAGTACCGTCCTGTATTTATACGAGCCCGGGATGGTGATTGCTCATAGTCGCTTTCATGTTTAGAGAGTCTGAAAGTGGTAAGTGGACTCCATTGGTGTTCTTTTTCGTAATCTAGTCTCCAAGGCCTGAAAAAGCATAAAATGATGCAAATGTAGAACTCTTCTAGTCGATGTGACTAGAGTATTCCTTTCTCATAATTAGTCTACAAGGTCTGGAAAAGGGGTGAACTTATACCAGGTAGACGCCCTTTCAGATACGTTTAGCGAGCATGAAAGGAAGCAAGGTTGCTCGACGATATTTTCATTGTTTTAGGAGTCAGAAAAGAGCTTAACAGAAACTCCCTAAGAGCTTAACAGAAAATTATACCGAACAAAAAGGTATCGATGAGAGCGAGAAATGGTCTCAAGCATCGTCATGAGAGCAGAAAACTGATTCCGGCAGTATAACATTCGTAAAAAACGGACGACGATCAATGTGGCACATAAATCGAGGCAACGAGGGCATGGAAAAAATGCCCAAAAAATCTAGAGGCAAGAGCGAGAAATGATCTCAAGCATCATCACGAGCGCGGAAAACTGAATCTGACGATATAAAATTCGTCAAAAATGAACGATAGCCAATGTGGCATGTAAACCGAGGTGACGAGGCGCATGGGAAAAAATGCCTGAAAAATGGACTTGGTGGAATTGGGAAAAGGAGAGAACTATCGTGAATTTCTCGCTGTGCTGATTCCAACGGTACCAACGGTTTGAAAAATGGATGTCGTATGATACCGAAATCGCTGTTGCAAAAATGGTCAAATCTCTATAAATAGGGTGTGGGCCCAAAGTGACATGTGTCATTGTTACGTGCGAGTTTAACAGAGCAATTGAGTGAAGTCATAGCTCTTTCTTGATTTGTGGGAGATTCGATAGTTGGATTTTCGTTCAGCAAGTTTCAAGTAATCCTATTCGCTATAGCCTTTCAATTTATTTGCTTTCTGGTTGGGGCGGGGCCCCTGAAAACCGCAAAATTCCACTTTCACATTCCAACATGGAATATCGCGGGTTTCACATCCTCTTCCGCGATGAACATTGCAGGTTTTGGCTTGAAACCCGCGATGTTCATCGCGGGTTTGGGGCCGACAATCATGATGTTCATCACGACTGTGGGGCCAATACCCACGATGTTCATCGCGGGTGCGCAGTTGATACCCGCGATGATCATCGCGCCTTTTGATGGAAAAGCCGCGATGATCATCGCGGCTAAAGGCCTGAAAGCAGCGATGGAAATTTTTGGAAAAAAAATTTGTTTTTTAAAAAATTTTCTTTGTTTTTTGGCAGGATGTTGAGGAGTCCGCGAGTATCGTGGCGGGAGCAAGAGATGGATGAGGACTTGATGGAGCGGATTCGAACCGACCAGGGTGTCCGGTAGGCGTTGGCTGCAGGCGGGCTCCTAAAGTTCGCTCAGATTCCACCAATGCATTCAGTGAGAGATCTACTGAACAAATTGGTGGGTTTCTGGGTCCCAACAGAGGCTGCATTCGTGGTGGGGGGTGAGCGCTTGGAGATCACCCTTTCTGACATTTATTTCCTTACTGGGTTTCCTCGCTTAGGAGAGGTAGGGGATCTCCAGCTGAGGATCTCGGCAGGGTTGGATATTGAGGATCTCTTGGAGAGATTATATGTGCCTGGAGCTATTGCACAGAACAATGCATTGAGTCTTACATCTCTGCGGGAGTGGGAGATGCGAGCGGTTGGGGATTGTGTTCTGCATTTGTTCGGTGCCACGGTGCCACATCGTTTGTTTGGGGGGAAAATGATGATGGTAGATTCTGTGTTGAGAGGGACCTACTTTGCATGGGGTCAGATGTTTATGCCCTGTGTCCGGCGAGATCTGGACAAGGTCAGTCGGGATGGGGAGGAGTTTTTCTATGCCTCCTTCCTCTGTTGTTTTTTCTTTGAGCGAGTATCGACCTCGCGACCGCGTGTGCTAGTTTGGGAGGGGTTGGTTAGTGAGTCACGGATGGTGCGGTGGGGGCAGATGATGCCCCGGGGTGGTGGTGGTATCCGGCAGTTCTTTTCGGAGGACATGTATGAGTAGTGGGAGCAGATCCCCCTGTTGATTGATGACTATCCATATGATGGCATGGATTATCGAGGAGATCCGGAGATGCCTCGAGCTCAAGGGCAGGCCTGGGGTTTAGATGGTATGTCTTTGTTTTTGGTTCTCTACTATATCATGTCTTTAGATGATTTTTGTTATGAGTATAGCTAAATATATTTATATGATATTGAATTGGTTCACTTGTGTGATTGTGTAGATATTGGGTCGAGCCCACCACCTGATCACGTAGGCCGTAGGGGACGGGCGATGGTGGTCGTTCCTCCACCTAGTGGTACCGTCTCCACGTGCTCGAGGGGTTGTGTGCCCTCGAGATGATGCCCTGGAGGGCGTACGAGAGTTGGATGATATTCTAGCAGGAGCGCCAGAGGAGGGGTGGAGGAACTTGGACCGAGACACTATCGAGCGTTGTTTCGATGCTCCTCCTGAGTGGTGTTCTATCTTGCTTAGAGCAGCAGTTGTGGTGGCTGAGAGGAGGGCTCGGGATCAGGAGGATCCGGAGGAGCCAGAGGATCCTGGGGATCATGCTGACTAGTTGATTGTATATTTGCCCCCAAATGCTGATGAGCATATGGGGATGTATCTTTTTGTACGGCTATGTATTTTTGTATATTGGGTGCTGAGTGCACCTGTGACATTGTGACTATATGATTATATATATATATATATGTTTTGGTATATAGTCGTGGATGCACATCTTGTTTATTTGTTTTCCCGTGGAGGCATGTTTGATTTTTTGTATGCTCGTGGAGGCACATGTTATGCACGTGGATGCAAAATTTTAATTTCTTGTATATGCCCGTGGAGGCACATAGTATGCATGTGGATGCAACATTTTAATTTTTTGTATATGCCCATGGAGGCACATATTTGTTTTTCCCGTGGAGGCTTTGTCATATATATCTTGTGTATCCTGTGGAGGCATGTCATATATATCTGGTGTATGTTTATGTTTGTATGCCCATGGAGGCACATGTTATGCACGTGGATGCAAATTTTATTTTTTCTACATGGTTTGATTGGTGTGCCAATCAAGAATGTTGATTGCCATATGGTCTGCTACACTGTTGAGATTCCTTGGGACATGTGTGTATGAAATGGACTCAAACTGTCGAATCATTTGTTTAGTGCGCGGGAATTTTTTGAATAGACAGGGATCGCGTACCTGGTATTCATTGTTGAGCTGTGAGTCCAAGAAAATGCTAAGGTGACTTATGCTCATTTGGAGAGCAGCGGCGAGGAGACCGGTTACAGCGTCGTACTCAGCTTGGTTGTTTGTGGCGGCACCTATGCACACTCCGTCGATGTGGATCAACTCATGTGAAGGGGAATATATTACCCAAGATGCGGAGGCGAGATTGGGAGACCAACGGCTTGCACCATCAGCGAAGCCAACGTAGCAAAGTGGAACAGGATCCATCTGTGGTCATGCACAAAAAACAAATTTTTAAGTTTTTGTATTTTTTGTGAAAAAGAAAATAAGACTATACAATTGTGGACTGTGGTGTCAATCATATTTTCTATGGGTAAAATTGCTTGAGGTACAACCCATTACGTGGGTTGCGTAGGGGGTTGCCTTCTGAGTTGGTCAGAATATATGCCCCCTGTCCGAGGTAGGTGTGTACAATATATGGGCCTTGCCACATGGACACAAACTTTCATTTTCCTGTTTTATCATGAGCTTGATCATAGGCAAGTACTAGGTCGCCTTCACTAAATGCTCGTGGGTGAACATGTTTATCATAATGAAGTTTAGATTTGTTCTTTGTGGCTTCAATTGTTTGGAGAGCTACGCGGCGATCTTCGTCATCCTGTTCTAAAAGAAGTAAGCGTTCTTTAATCATTGATGTATTGGGGAGAAGTTCTACGGAAATTTGTAATGTTGGTATCTGACATTCAATGGGGAGGACAGATTCCACACCATGAACTAAATGGAATGGGGTAAAGCCTGTGGAGGTCTTGGTCGACGTGCGATAAGCCCATAATGCGGGAAAAATCATGTGATGCCAATTGGATCTATGTTTGTCGACGGTGCGTTGGAGGATGGTTTTTAAAATTTTGTTAACAACTTCGACTTGGCCGTTCCCTTGGGGGTAGTAAGCGGAGGAGAAATGATGTTCAAACTTAAGGAGTGTGGACAATTCTCTCCAAACGGATTCTTCGAAGTGAGAGCCATGGTCTGAGACGAGTTGTTTTGGTACTCCGAAACAAGCAATAACATGGTTGAGGAAAAAACGGGCTACAGTGTCGGCTTTGCAATTGTAGGTAGGCATGGCTTCTGCCCATTTGGTAAAGTAATCAACAACCACAATAATGTGTTTGTGACCGCCGATTGATGTGGGATTGCAATCCATGAATTCAATGGCCCATTTGCAAAATCGTCCAGCGGTGACCACTGGATGCAGGGGGGCGGGGGGGTTCTTGCCTTTGGGGCAAAGAGCTAGCAGTTTTGGCAGTGTTTGACTGCTGTGATACAATCAGTGAATAATAATGGCCAAAAATAACCTGCGCAGATTACCTTTTGGGTGGTGGCCATTCCTGAAAAATGGCCGCCGCAGGCACCGCTATGACAGTCGTTAAGGACTTGTTCTGCTTCGTCTTGGGAAAGGCATCGTCGTAAGATTGTGTCGATGCCACGTCGATAGAGGACATCACCAAAGAGAAGATAACAGGGGGCATGGTGACAGATGCGATGGCATTTGTCATGGTCGATGTTGGGTCGAAACTTCTGTGTGCAGAGGTATACCAAAATGTCGCCATACCAAGGGTCGTCCGATGAGATAATGAACAAATGTTCGTCGATCATATCAATATGGATAGTTGGTGATGACGACGATGATAGTAAGTCCGTAATGAGTTGAGCGAGCGCTAATGCTTTGGTGCTCTTCGGGGTTTTAAAAGTTAGGTCATATTCTTGTAAGATAATCACCCATTTGGCAACACGGCCTTGTAGAAAGTGACGATTCAAGAGATAGACCATTGGATTGGAATTGGCTACAACCGTGGTGTGGCTGAGGAGAATGTAATGTCGCAGCTTTTGTACTGAAAAGATGACGGCGAGGGCCATCTTCTCTTCATGTGGGTAGCGGAGGGGTGGGCCTGACAAGGTCTGGCTCACATAGTAAATGACATGCTCTTGGTGAGCGGAGTCTTCTTGGACGAGAACTTCAGAGACGGTGTGATCTGACGCCGAAATGTAAAGGGTAAAGTCTTTTGTGAAATCAGGTGGAGAGATCAAAGGGGTGCTTGTAAGTGATTTCTTTAGGTCCATGAAGGCTCCTTCTGCTTGGTCATCCCATACGGAGCAGGTGTGAAGATGCAGCAAACAGAGGAAACCATGTACTATGGTGGCATAGTCTGGGACAAAACGATAAAGGAAGTTGGATTTCCCCTGGAGGCTTTGCAGCTGTCTTAATGTACGTGGTGAGGGGAAGTCCACTATGGCTTGAAATTTTAGAGGGTCAACGGTGATCCCTTTTTCTGAAATGACAAACCCCAGCAGGCAGCCTGCTGTTATGCAAAATACACATTTAAGCAGGTTCAAGCGGATTTTGTATTTGCGGCAACGCAAGAAAACTTGTTGAAGATCTTCGAAGTGGTTAGATTGTTTCTTAGATCGGGAAGTGAGGTCGTCTAGATAAAATTTAATGATTTTATACAGATCATGAAAGCAGTAAGTCATGGCTCGTTGGAAAGTGGCTCCCGCATTCTTGAGACCGAAAGGCATGATGCGATAAGCGAAGGTGCCCCATGGGGTGGTAAAAGCGGTCTTGTATTGATCTTCTTTACTGATTTTGATTTGGTTATATCCGGAGAAACCATCCATAAAAGAGAGTACCTCATGTCCCGCACACTCATCGATTAGTTGTTCAGTAAATGGTGTGGGGAAGTTATCTTTGGGACAAGCTAGGTTGAGGTTGCGGAAGTCAGTACAGACGCGGATGGTGCTGACTTTCTTATTAACTGGTACTGGATTTGAAACCTAGGTGGTGTATGCAATCGGGTATATGAAACCTGCTGCTCGAAGCTTCTTGATTTCTGCTTTGACGGCTGGAAGCTTGGATGGGCGAATGGGATGTTGTTTCTGGCGGACCGGTGATATGTTGGGCCAAGTGTCTATGTGATGTTCTACGGTGGTAGAATCCAGACCAGGCATCTCGGTATAAGACCAGGTGAAGACATCTCGAAATTCTTGGAAGAGTTTCTTGTAAGCTTGGGTTTCTTTCTCAGTGCAAGATGCACCCAAAGAGATAAGCTCAGGTTTTCCGGGGGTGGTGGAGATGTCGATTTTTATAATGGGTGAAATGTTAGCCATGTTTCCTTCTTCGAAGGCTTCTAGAGCTAGTATTGGATCTTTGAACCAATCGACCTTAGTTGGTAAGAAGTCTTTGGATTCAACAGATAGTTGGTTTTCCACGGTGGACGTAGACGCCTTTGGGAGGAAGTATGATCGATGGTGCATATCATCCCAAGGGTAGTCTGGTGCAGTGAGTGTTTCTAGAATTTCCTCATCAGTATGAAAGTAGTGGGACCATAAATTAACTGGCTCAGGTTTATAAGTAGTTGAAATCATATATACAGTATTGATTTCTTCTAAATGGGAAGATTCTGGGGGGAATATTTCCTCAATAACTGGTGGGGATATCTCAAGGTCAGCATTATTCATCTCGTATAGTGCTGCTCTGTAATCTGGGAGATCGGGGCAGTGATGTGAATAATGGCCGTAGATTCCACATATTACAAAAGGGTGGTTTGTGCACAATGATTTATCGTGAGGTTGAGGTGGCAATTCTAATTTGATGAATGGAATGTTGATGTCATTATCCAACATATTCATATGTTCTTGAAGTGTTGGTAGTTGTGGACATAGGTGAGTAGCGTGGCCAATATCGTCACACAAGGAGCACTTAGGGAGCACACGGGTTGGGGGATTCTTAGCTAATTTGGGTGTCACTGGGGGGGTACGAGTTGTGGGTGCAGTGTTGTAGGTTGGTGGACCTCTGCCCCCAATGTTGCGGGATTGAGGGGGGACATAACTGGATGTCGATGTAGTGCCCCCTGTTGGAAATGATCGGTTTTGGGGGTTCGAACCACCGAGTGGTGGGCAATTTTGGGGGTTTGGTATGCCAGGATGTGGATGGTTTGACATATTCATAGGTTGTACTAGTTGTAGGACAACGGTTGGAGTCGGTGGGGAAGTTGGGGTGAGTAAGTACCATACATGTATTCCTAACGTTAAACCTGGAAGGTTAAGTGTAGCCATTACTGCCGTGCTGACAACTCCTGAAAATGGGAACAAGAACGGGATTGTGTGAATCGGTGTTGTTCCGATATGACTAGGCACAATGGGTGCTTGTGGTGGTGGTTGGGGTTGTTGAGGATGTTTTTTTTCATTGTGCGATAAGGTGCACAAATCGGATACTTTAGTTACCTGGAGAGGAGGTGGGATTGACGGGAAAGTGCTGGTCATGGGAGTATCCGAATATATCCCGGGTCCGACTGATGAGATGAAGGATGTTGGTGCACTAAGAACGGGTTGTTCGATCTTGGGAAGAACATTTTTTGGCATTGCGGGGGCATTGGGATCATAGTATGTAATCTGGTCTATTTTGACTACGCGTCCTTCATGGGAGAACATCATGATGCGGAAAACTGAAGAAGCGACAGCTTTCATTTTATACATGTAGCTTTGTCCCAGAAGGAGATTGTAATCAAGTTGGGCGTTAATGACCTCTATATCTATGAGAACCAGTTTGCCCCCAAGCTGTATGCTTACATTCACTAACAAACCTTGAGGTTGAGCTGCACGACCATCATAAGCTCGTAATGTGGTAGTGGAT
The DNA here is from genome assembly GCA_027924585.1 of Larix kaempferi. Classification (NCBI taxonomy): domain Eukaryota; kingdom Viridiplantae; phylum Streptophyta; class Pinopsida; order Pinales; family Pinaceae; genus Larix; species Larix kaempferi. The sequence continues at coordinate 6,387,496 of BSBM01001321.1, read as the reverse complement.
AGTTGTAGTGTTGGGGATCCAAGTTTCTGCCATACGAAAGTTGACATGACGCGGGTAGAGGCCCCTTCATCAATTATGCATCGATGAACGATGAGGTTGCGAATGGAGACGAAAACTTGAAAACCTATAGATGAAGGCATGAAAGGTTCAGCTTGTTATAAGTCAAAAGCCATCATGTTAGAGTCATTAGGATCTATGGCACCAATGGCAGATAACAACAATTTTCTCTATGCAGGACAGTTTTTTAAGATTTTGAGAGTGGACATAGTAGCGGGGGACTGAGCTAAATCCTCTACAATGTTATAGTTGGAAGTTGCAAGAGCATTTGGGTTATTTTTAATTCGTCTCAAAGGGAAACGTAGTGCTTTGGGGCCCCCGTCCATGGGCATAGTGGGTATGCGAAGTGGTTGATCGGTTGGGAGAGTACTCGACAATGGGTCGGTAGGTGTGGCCTCCGGGGCGGATCCATATTGATTTCGATGGGTCTGAAGATTGACATCATTTGATGACATCATAAGCAAATGGTAAGTATTGGACTCTGCATGCTGGTAGTCAGTTGCCGCATAAGTGATTTGCTGCTGTGTTGCAGTGGATCCTTGAGGGGGATCATATGGATGAGTGTTTATCGTGCTTTGGTTAGGTAAGGGATTTTGCAATATCATGGGTTGTTGCTGAGGGGGAGGTGCTGGTTGTGCAGCATGTCCTTGCCATTGGGCGTCGTCGATCCAGAGTTGACGGGCTTGATCTAAATGGGGACAATTATGTGTGTAATGGTCGTAGAATCCACATATGGAACATGGATGGTTTGTTCTCAAGTTGTTATTTTTGGCCTGTTTCAGTGGACGATCAGGGTTTTGGTTGGGGGGAGCAACATTATTATTATTTGGAGGATTAGGTGGTGGTGCACCTTGGTTATGTTGCTAGTTGTTTCCGCAGTTGCGTCCTCTTCCACGGTTTTGTTGACCTCCTTGGTTACGCTAGTTGTTATGGTTTGGAGGTTGGTTTTGCTGTGCGTACACATGCCCTTGGATAGTAGGTGGGTTTCGAGGTCGTGCAGGCTCAGGAGCAGGTTGCAGTGGATAGTAAGTAGGTGGGTTATGAGGTGGACCTATTGCTTGTTGCGGTTGTGGGTAACCTTGAGCTGCTGGAAGTGTTGGAGCAAGAGGTGCTGCCTGTTGAGGATAATAAGTCACTTGGGCTTGTGGTTGGACCAAAGTCTGGTGGGTCTATTGGTTATAATATGGAGTTGGCGCATAAGATGATGGTGCTTTCCCATAACACTGTGGTGGACAGGAGGGTCCATGAGTGTGGTGGGTGTGTGTTACTGGAGCATACAAAGTTGTAGCTCCAGAATTAGATGAAGCCCTAGAAAGGTCTGGGGTGTTGTTTGTACTCATCATTGTAAAAGGTCTGTTTTGCGCCGTAACCTGGCCAATAATACCGTCGGCGGCATGGGATGCCCCCGAAGCGTCATGGCGGGATGGATTGCCGCGCGGGGCGTCAGGTAAAATAGTGTATAGATATCCTGACTGGGCATATATAGGTTGAATTGCTGAGATTTTAAGATAGCTTCTTCTTCTGACTGGGGTCGTTCAAAAGCTACATCTTTGGCTATGAGGGGGAGGAGTGATTTGAGGAACTAGTCCAAAAAGATTCGGTCGTCAAGTTTTATCTTGTAGAGGCTATGGTGCTTATGCCACTCATGGATATGATCAGTGATGTGTGTAGCGGTGTTCTGTCTACAAGAAAAAAGTACTTCCACTCCTGCATCATAGCGTACAGGTATTTGTAAGAAATGAAGGAACGTTGAGGCGAGGGATGTAAATGTGTTGTGAGTCCCATGTGGCTGCTCAATGTACCACTTGGCTGCAGAGCCAGTGAAAGTTCTTTGTAAAAGTCTCAATCTAATGGAATCATCTACTGTGGAGTTAGAGGAGCACCATAGGTGAAATGACATGATGTGGTTTGGGGGATCTTCCCCAGCTTTTCCTTCAAATTTTGGTATATCCGAGGGAAGTTTTGTGGGCATGGGTAGCCACGTAGGGTTGTGTCTAATAGGGTCGTTGGTTAACCTTGCCAGGTTTGGTAGTTTTAGACTAGCCATGTATGGTAGAATGGAAGATTGGTGTGGCATGGTAACTAGGGCATAACTATTAATGGTAGCATTATGGAGTGGTCCAGTGCCCCCTAAGCGTATGTTAGGTGTGAAAGGGATGTTTCCTCCAGTCAATGTGGTGTGGGAGGGGCCTGCGCTTCCAAGTGCAACATGGGTTTCATATGGGTTAGGAATGGTTTCGGTAATCCCTAGGATTTGGGTAGTGGTAATGAGAGGGGGGGTGACCCCCATGTTGGGCATACCCAAAATAGGTGGTGGTCCTATGTTAGGCATGCCTAGAGGGGTTGTGGCCCCTATGTTAGGCATGCCTAGAGGGGGTGTGGCTACCGTGGTTATCACAGTAGTGGTGGGGTTTGTTGATGTAGCTCCAATAGCACTGGTGAAAAAGGGGTCATATTGTGATCCTGCCATGGGGTTGGTTGGTGATGTCTCGGTAGGGTGTTCGGATTCAACCTCAGAATCAGATGTAAAGTGAGGCACGTTAGAATCGAATGACTGTGTTCTATTCCAATGACGTGTAGAGTCAAGGGATAACGCTCTATGTCTATGGCATGTAAATTCAAGTGTACCGAACTGAGGGGGTTCACCCTGACAATGCCGGGATCGTCTTAAGTTCTCAATGGTGAGATATGTCTAGAAATACCAATGGATGGTGGTAAGATAAAAAAATCAAAACCCTAATGCAACAATGTGTGTAGGAGGGGAGTGAAAAAAAAAATAATGGCTCTCAGGCCAACAACGAACCTCAAAAGCACTTATTATAACAGTTGTGCTATAATAAGTGGAGGAATCAAGAAAAGTGGTAAGAATACCAAAAATCAAACAGTTCCTAGAAAAAAATGGTGCTTACTAGAACAAGGGGGGTAGTAGAGCATGCAAACACCTAACTAAAAGTGGTATTATGAATCAACGAAACATATCCTCTGCAAGGTGATGAAATCCAAGTCAAACAATATGAGTAGTGGAATCAAAGGCTAGATATCCCCCTACCGGGACGGACACTGGGTAGACAATCCTAAAAATTGGTCACTAAGATACCCCGTTCATGACACGTTCGGTTGGGTGAATCTGCAATTTGGTTCTATCGCCATTGTACTCCCATACAGGTGGTACACCGAGAACTGTGAAAGGTATCCTTCGATTATTGAATGGATAGCGGTATTCCACTCAGGCTTCTGGAACTAGTCTGGCTACTTCAACCCTCCTAAGGGAGAGGCCTTCTCGATAAATTGGTATATGACCGTGTCAACAAATAATAAGGGATTTTTGGGACCCTACAAGACAACCACTATGTCTCAGATGTAAATAATTGAGGGTTGTTATTGGAACACCTATCTCGCCAATCCTACCTAGCTACAAGATTCTTCAAGTGTTCCCCAAGTGGGGTTAAAGTATTGGTTGAGTTTAGGTAGATTTTAAGGCCCAGTTAATTAAAAATGTGGCAGATTGGGTGCACGTGTGACTATTTAACTGAAAATGAATTTGCCTCGCTTGGGCGATTGATTACAAATGAAAAACAGGATGATTCCAATTTGCAAAAAATAAAGGTTTTTCCTGAAATGTAAATGCTTTAAAAAAAAAAATTCAAAAACTGTGGATTTTTGAAATAATTTTTAAAGGAAAACAAATATCTGAAAAAAGTGCAAGAAATAAATGGATTTCTTATGAACTTGCTTGGGAAAACTATTGAGCAAATCTGAAGTGAAATCTATGATCTAAAGAGAGTGCTAAAAACCTTTCTTTTACTTACTGAAAATTTTTAAAAAGATTTTAATGGAGCATATGTAATAGAAAATGATTCACTATTGCTGTAATAATGCAGAAAACATAATGTTGAAAAATAGGCTAAATGGGCAAAAAATGCGGCAAATTTTTTTCTAAAAATTGGGTCAAATAAAAAATAACAGCATCGCGGGTTTTAGGGCAAAAGCCGCGATGGGCATCGCGGGTTTGAGCCGTGATGTGCAGCGCTGAAAAAGGCCGCGAAGCTGCGATGTGCAGTGCAGAAAAAGGCCATGAAGCCGTGGCGCGCATCGTGGAAAAAGGCTGTGAGGTCGCGATGAGCCGCGTTACTGTCAAGCGAAAAGTCATGATGCGAAAAACGGAAAAAGGTCTCCGAAAACGAAACCGAAAAGTGAAATTTTGATTTGTTAAAGGCTACAGAAAGGGCCAATAGCTAGGGCAACAATGAATATGCTGTCTAGTATGGCAGATATGCTAATTGGAATGGTTAAAAAAAGTAAAAAACTAAGATCTAAAGAAAAAATTTAAAGCTCGAAAGCCAGCGGAGTCGCCAAAAAACTGTTGCTTGGTTTTTCAATCAAGCATGTGCAAGGATGCACCTATTAACTTGTAATAGCAGTCTTCGAATAAAAAGCAAATACAACTAAAAACTAATCTAACATTAAAATATGCATATAACAATAAACTTGAAAAGATTAATAGAAAGAACAAGAAATGTAACCAATAATGACTTTTGTATTATAATACCTCAAATGGTGAGGATGTTTGGTGTTGAGCAGCTCCAAGGTTGAGGTGCTCCAGGCTCCAATGGTCTCTTCTCCAAGTTTGCTAAAAATGGTCAAAGAACTCAAGAGAGATTTTGACAACATGAGGATAGGATGGATGATGGATGGAAAGTGAGGAGCCCCTATCACTTTTTTATAGTTTTTGGTGATGGGGAATACCATTGTGGTTTTAAGGAAACCACTGGTATTGGGCCAACATGGTTTAGGTCTCTTTTTCCCTCTTTTTTTCTTTTTTGAATATTTTGAATATTTTTATTCCCGTTTAATATTTTTTGGGAATTCTGGACCCTTTTTTAGGGTTTTTTTTTGGTGACCTTTTGATGGATTTAGAGGCTCAAATGGTGGAAAAGTGGACAAATGGGTCATGTGAGTAAGGAAATGAGCTAGTGAGCACTTTTTGGGTGTTAACACCAATGCCCTGTTGATGTCTCGGATATCATAGCATCAATCAGAAAGGGATTCTCCCCGATAGATGATCCCAATTAGATTATCTACCGTTTGGTATAGGGAATCCGTTCGGTTAGCGGTTCCGGCAATCGTGGGTTTGGAGTTTAATTCCAACTATACCGGTTATGGCCCGATCCACCTTTCTTTTGAATTTTATGTTTTATAATGATGTGCAAGTTCCTGGTCTATATTTGATTCTAGATGCAAGACTGAGAAAAACAGATCTAAGTATAAAACTGAAATACACCTAACTATCCTTGCAAGGAGCACATTTAAAGCATGAGCAATGAGCTGTAAGAATTATCTTTAAAGAATGAACAGGCAGCCATTAAAGCTTAAAGAGAAAACTACAGCAAGATAAAATATCTCAGAAGATAGCTTCTAATTACAAATAACACATTTTCATTACTCATCAAAGAAAGAAGCAAGATTATTTAATCTAGATGCAAAACTGAAAGAACAGATCTAAGTCTAAAAAAACACATGAAATAAATCTAATTGTCCCTGCAAGGAGCCAAATTAAAGCATGAGCAATGAACTGTAGTAGATATCTTAAAGAAAGAACAGATAGCCATTAAATCTTACAGATAAAGCTACAGCAAAGATGAAATATATCAGAAGATAGCTTTTAATTTAATATGAAACACATTCATTACTCATGAAACAGAGAAATCGTTTGCACAGAAAGGAGTGAAATCATTGGTTGCAAAGAAATAATTTAGTCAGCAAGAAAGATCTCACATTACAGTATGGAAGTCACCAGAATAGTCCAATATACATCCATCCTTCATTCCCATGCAAAACGTCCATCTCCAGGATTTTATTATAAAACTTTATTTTCTTAAAACATATACAAGATAGCTCGTACAGGTTTCAAAAATCGTTCCCTGCCAAAAGTCCTTTCATATTCTTCCTAGCTTCTATTTATAGTTACAAAATTGCCCTTTGGGCTGCGACCTGGCCTTTTACAATTGTCATCTACTGAAATTTTCTTCTATAACAGACAAAAATGTGATTCCCTTCCTTTTACAAAAATTATTTAAAAGGAAATAGGGACAGCTATCCCATAGCTTCTACGCTTTACACATCTGAGAGCCAAAATACAATAATAGCAGAAATAACGCTCTAACTCAGCGCTTTCATTCCTGCTCGTGTGTTTCCGTTGGAGGAGCAGCACTTGATTCAACTGTTGCTGCAACTACTTCCTGGGAAGAAGGAATCGAGCCCACTGTAGCTGCTGGAATGGATTGGGAAGAGGGAGTCGAGCCAGCTGGAGTTTCTGTTACTGCTCGGAGAGAAGAGTTTGGATTTGTTGTCAGAGATGCTACTTCCACCTTCTTCTCCTCTTCTGCTATGTAGCTATACCACACACCGGTGTCCCTTATGACTACATTTGCTGCAGCAGGAAACAAGATTTTCTTAGAAGTCACATTTTTTTCGAGCTCTGCTCCAATGTCTTGAATCTTTTCTATTGCTTCTTGGTGCATTTCCTTCAGCAGATTGTTGTGGAGTGATGACAATCCAATATAATGTTGGAGGTCATCAATAGCTAGGACATCAATCCTCTTCACATACTCCGTTTGAATGCCCATTTCTTCCTTTAGCTCAGACAAACGTTGTTCCTTTTCTGCAAAATACTCCAGGGACTGAGGGAAGTTCAACTTGCATTTGTCATGCACTCCGTGGATCTTTTGATACAGACTATTAATTTTATCCGTTGTCCCTCCCACGCTGGCCATTAGCTTACTGCCACAGTATCTGCCGAATTCCAAGAGGGCTACGTCCTCATTGAAACCATATATAGATTTGAATGGGAGATGCGTGGGGAAATCCACCTTTCCTTCTCTCCATTCAATTTGGCTTAGGATATTTGCCTTAACCCGAGTATATTTAGCTTTAAGTCTATGGGCCACCGCATTAACTTCTTTTAACCTGACCACGATGGCCTTGAGCTGGCATACATCATTAGTGAGTAGCTCCTGAGTGTCATATATTTGCTTCAGGATGCTGCAGGACAGCTCATGGAAGGGAGACATGTCCATCGTTCTGCTCTCAGCTTGCTCTGATTGCTCAGCTAATGCCAGCTTGTCTGCTTCTAGCTGGGATGCTTTATTTTTCGCTTCATTCTTCTCTGCTTCCACAATCATCATCTGGAATGTTAGTTGGTCCTTCTCCTCCTCCAGCGGGTTATACTTGTTTGATAACTCCTTATGCTCGACATATAGGCAATTATACTTGTTCACCACAAGATCCCTGTAGGATTCCTCATTAGCCACGGTCTGTTGTAGCGTACGAGCTCTCCTCTTTGTTAATTCATTTTCTCTAACTATATCACCTACATTGTCCAGTGATGCTTTTGCTGTTTCTACAACTGCGTATGCCATAGCTAAGGAATCCTTATCTGTATTCTGCATTATAGTGATCTCCCGGTGGGTAATGATATCCTCCTGGAAGAGTCTTTTGATCCTCTCTTCTGATTTAAGGACCATTGCTTTCCTTTTCTTATCATAGACAAATTCATTCCACCTGGACACCGTATGTTTTCCTGATGGAGTGTACGGTACAATTGGGAGGTCCATAATGTCTATTTCTTCTTCAGCTGGTGGGGTCCGGACTCCCTGAGCTGGATCTGTTCCCACATTTTGGGCACCAGAGCCACCTGCTTGAGGTGCATCTATTTCCATGTCTTGGACACCGGATACACTTGCTTGGGCATCTTTTCCTGCTTTCATCTCTTATTCTGCTTTCCTCTCTACCTCAGCTTGCTCAGCTTGCAGCTAATCTTCATTATCTTTCCGTTGCCTTTCCTCTTCAACCTCTTTCTGCTGTTGGGATTCCTCGGCCTCTTTTTGCAGCCTTTCATTTTCGGCTTCTTGTTGCATTATTGCCACTCCAGCTTCCTGCTGCAACCTGGCTTCCTCAGCTTCCTGGAGTACCCTTGCTTTCTCTCTTAATCTGAGCTCTTCTTGAGCTCGGGCATCATCAACTTCTTTCTCCTTCTGCTGGCTGGTATTCTGGACCTTGGTTCAGCTAGAGCTTGCTCCAGTGCCTTGGAGACAGATCCGTAGCTCATACATGTTGCTGATTCCCCAAAATACCTCCTCCTCGGCATCAGGATAATGAGAATACTCGAAATGAGCACAAATCCCCTTACAGTGCTCAGCAACTTTTCCCTTCCTGTCATTCCTGTGGAAAATTACCTCACCGAAGTGGAAGGATTTCAGCTCCTGAACAAACTCTTCGGCTGAGGCAACCCCCGAGAACTTGTAATCTCCTATGCAGAAAGGTAGAGGGGGAAAGGAAGCCTTATGCTGTTTGTGGAGCATTGCTCCAATTCCATCTAGGAAGATTTGTCTTACTGCTTCCTTAAGGACCACATAATTTGTAGCATATCTTGGCAAAATATATGGAGCTTTAGTTCCTCCAAACATTCTGAGATAGGTGCCTTGCTCTGAGAAATAAAAATCTCCATAATTTTCAAGGACTTCCATGGCATTCTCCGACAGGCAGTTGGACTCTTCCTTGAATAGTTGGTCATATAGGGGCATGATGAACCCCTCACAGATGAGCTTATAGATGGGTTTGTAATTCTTAGCCCACAACATCCTAAAAGCAGTATAGACCGGGGTGGTGGCCTTATCCCATGTGCAGCCCAATTTGGGGAAATCCACCTTGGCCAAAACACAATCAATCAGATATTAGGACATGAAAAATTCTGCCTTCTTCAAGGCTAGTCCTTCTCTTGCAGCAACTATCATTGAGGCCAAACTATCTGACAGGAGAGTGGCCCAGTCAAACACAGGTCCTTTAAATGCCACGAAGTGGATGATAGGGACCCACTGAATCTTGTACACGGTGCCATCTTGCATGCCGAAGATTCTGCACAACATCAAGGCGATCAATCTGAAAGGAGGTCTCAGATTCTAGACGTCATATTCGACATTTCCTTTCTTTCTCAAATGCTTGCCTGCGACCAATAGCTTTTTGGCCATCTCAACGTTGTTCATCTGGCCCAGCCATTCATCAGTCAGAGATTGCTGGGAACAGGGAAATTTGTAGGCCACGGACAAGTATGCTGGGTGAAATGAGGCAATGGTTGTCTTCGTGCTGTCATGAATTACTCTCCCTTCCGCATCGGCATGTTGGAGTATCCACCCGATTACTTCAGAACATGGGAACAGTTCAGGGAAGGTAGCAGCTCTAGTTATGCCTGAGGCTTTGATATTTAGATAAATCTGCCCCTCTTCTAGCAACATGTCCGAGATATCCTGGTCTCAGATCATTCTGTAGATATCACCCCATCGGATTTCAGGAGGAACACCGGTGGTGCACCTAGTATCTTGGAGTGTTGTCTCAGTTTTAAATGGTGTAGGATGTTTTTTTGTCATCTTAGCCTTCTTCCTACCACCTTTTGGCATTTTGACTTATCCTTGATAGCAACCAAACACCAGTCATTATAAAAATGTGCAACATACTGTGAGATTTTAACAGAGAGCATCACCATTTTAACATGTCAATGAGATAAATACAATGTGAAGCTGTATGTTAGGAAGCAAAAACAACATTCCAAACAAGAAATCTAGATTTAAACATCCTAATTCTTTTAAAAGGGCGGGTTTGGAATGTTCCTGAGAGGATAAGCATGTTGCGGAAGCAACCTGCTCTCGGTCCAGCTCTAGGAGGGATGGTGTCCTTCGCCATGGTGCTTTTAATGATTAGTGGAGGGCGAGTCTGGGGTTGAAACAATTTTAATACGAGACCAGGGAGGACCCTTTGCGTTGACACATAGGCGAGGGGTTTCAGCCCAACCGCTATTGTTATTTATAATATTTGACGGGGTGTCCTATGGCTGGCTTGATCAGGGGCGATGGCGCCTGTCTTAGGATTTAAATTGGGTAGTGGCTACGCCGGGACTGAGGCTTATGAAAAAGCCTAGGTGGCTACAGTTTTAGCTTTCGGTTGGGGACACGAAAAGTCCACGGGGCCTCGGGGGGAATTTGGAAAAAATCCGTCTGTCCAAATTGATGGTTTTTTTAACCAATATACAAGCATTTTCACACATTCTTTGCTTTTTTTAACGACAGGAAATACGAAATTTAGACCGCATTTGACGGACAAAACAGCCCATGACGGGCATTTTTCCCGTCAAAATCTAACCAATTTTTATCGTCTTAGAAAACAAGAACACCCAAAGGTAATCTGACGCGTGGGAGACAAAATTTAACGATTAGAATCCTGCCTAGGAATGACGAAGATAGCCGAATGAGGTGGACGAGTATGTGGACGAGCGAGTTGAGCTGGGGCGGTTGCGCGACGTTCCACGTCGTTTGCAAATCGAAAAATAACAATATGTTTGGCTCGAAACCCCCACCGTCTATTTAAATGAGCTGGCACGTGCGGGGTGGGTGGCGCATTTAAAATGGGTTTTAATATATCGTCCATTTCGGTCATGTCAAGCAGTCTCGATTTGCGCACGACCTCCATCTGCGGGACAAACCCGTGAATTTCACCCGTCGTTTGCAGAAGGTTACGCCGAAGCCCTTCGGTGTTTCGGGAGAGAATCATGAATATTTCTGCAATTTAACCTTTGGAGGCTTAGCTTCGGGAGGACTACGGATATCTATTCGCAATTGGCTTCCGCAATTGCAGAAAGATTTCGCGAAGGTTGCCGACGTTGCGGAAGGGATTGACGAACAACTCCCGCAGTTAAATGAGCGTTTGAGTCCTTTTGGCGGCCCTTTTCGAGATGATAACGTGAAAGCTTCTGAAATTGCGGAAAGCTTTCGTAAATGGCTTCCGCAGTTTCGGAAGGCTTTCGCGAATGTTTCCGCAAAAGGCTTCTGAAAACTTGATAAAATTTTCTAAGTATCGGCCGGGCTTGCTTTCGACGTTGTGGAAAGCTCTCGGAATTTGCTTCCGCTGTTTCGGAAGCAATTGGCGAAATGGCTCTGCTGTTTTGGTGAGATAAAGTGAAGACATCCGCAACTCAAACCAAAATTTCTAAGTGTCCGGGGGGTTTCGGAAGGATAACCTGAAGGTCTCCACAAATGGCGTCCGCAATTGCGGAAAGAAAACTCGAACGGTTCCGCGTCAGTTGAGAAAAGACTTAAGCCTTTTTTTTTAAAGGGAATCCTCCGACGGCTTTTCGGGAGAATAAGGCGAACATTTCCATAGTTTTTGAAAGATAGTTTGAATGGCTTCGCAGTTTCGGGAGGAAAAGTCCAAAGGCTCCGCAAATTTCCAAAAGTTTCTAAGTCCCTTCAGAGTTTCGGGGAGATAAAGTGAAGACGTCCGCAGCTTTCGGAAGGAATTCTTGAATTCTTCCGCCGTTTAGGAAAGAATTTTCCAATGGCTCCCGCAACTTATGAGCAAAAAATTAAGTCCCTTTTCAGGAAGCTTATGTGAGTGGCTTCCGCAAGTTTTGGGTGGCTTCCTCGAATTCTTCCGCGACGTTTTTGGAAAAGTTTCTAAGTTCCTTTTGGAAAGGCTTATGCAATTAACTCCTGTTGTTTCGGGATGAAAACTCGAATGCTTCCGAACTGCGGGGAAGGATTCTGAAAAGCTCTGCATCTTCGGGAAGGATTCACGAATTCTATCATTTGGAAGAAAACTTGGACACTTTCAAGGAAATATTTTCTATTGAGAACAAAGATGAAAGATGGAAATGGACTCTTAAGGCAGCTTTTCAAAAAATAAAAGGAGGGGCCCCAATATGTACAAAAAAAAAAATCGAGGGGGGGATGTTGTTGCAACAACAATGGCGAGTCGCTGGCGAACACAGATCTCTAAAAAATTCCTCTCCATGGTCCGACACCTTAATAGAGACATCCATCTTATGTGCAATATTCAGCTGAGTGTTTGAATTTCTACGAAGGAAAAGGCACTTTACCTGCTAGCTATAGGGGAAAGGGGAGCTTTGACCGAGACATCTTTACAACTCTCAAAGGGCCATTATATGAGATTCATTTTAGAAGGGTCATCTTTCAGATGGTTACTACTGTCGGACTCCACAGGATTTGCAACACTTTCTTATGGACATTATTGTTCTTGTTCCTCATTCCCATGCTGCTTGCATCCTTTTGGATGTTTGTACTTTGGACAGCTTAGCTGTTTGAGCCTTCCAGAGATATTTTCTTTTGGACATGATCTTTGATTTAGGCTCCTCAATCGATAATGTCCTTTTGTGTGAGTTAGAAATTTTATTGATTTGATCAAGCCTCACGGATGGAGAGGAGCCTATTTTGGGCTGATCCTTTTGGACAACCTTCTTGGTTTTACATGTCTTTTGCTTTTGTCTCGGCCTATTTTGGGCTGATCCTTTTGGACAACCTTCTTGGTTTTACATGTCTTTTGCTTTTGTCTTAGCCATGCTTTAATTGAGGCGAGAATCTCTGGAAAACAGACCCTTGAACATAAGCCATTTTGGCTGTTAAATTTGCAGCATGGAGTCATTTCAATACCCTATGTCCTTGAGATGTGCTACCTTCCATGGGTCCAACTTAAACAACCTTCTTGAGATGCCTTTAAGTATGAGAGTGGGTGGAGCCCAAAGATAGTACTAAAGATGGTCACCGGTCTCTGCCATTTAGACAGGATTATTGTGGCTAGCAGGGGAGGCTTCCTTCCTTCTGAAAAAATTCAGCAAGAGCACAATACATAGATAGCCTTTATTCGAGCATAGTCCCAGACTCATGGGTTGTGAGATTTCTTTGAGAGACCTATTGTTGATGAGAAACTCAACCATATGGGCTTTCAGAAAACAAAACTTGTTGCAAAGGTTCAAATGACAATGAAAGAAACAAAATGGCCGAAAATAAAGCGACTAAAGGCTAAAGCAAAAATAAAAGAAAACTTTATTTATGTACAGGAAGTCTCAGCGAGACTATGCAAAGTATTGTTTCAGAGCGAGGCCATTGAGAGGAAGGGTTACTTCTTCTCCCTCGAGATTCGTCAATTTATAGGTGGATGGGCCTAATTTTTTCGAAATTTTGGTACGGGCCTACCCATAGATGTTGAAATTTCGTATGCATTCCTTTTCCTTCATGATTATGGTCCCATTTCAGGACTAAGTCCCCAACTTCAAAACTTATTTTACCGGACTTCCTCTTATCGAACCATCTCTTAACTATGTCTTGGTGTTGATGGAATCGGTCTTTAGCTTTCTGTCGGGCTTCTTCAAGTTGAAGCAGGGTATTGATCCTGGATTGTAAGGCTTGGCTACCAGAACCCCGAGAGGCTTGGGATAACTATAAGGATGGGAGTAAGATGTTTGGAGGAAGGATGGATTCCTTGCCATAGACAAGAGTGAAAGGGGAAACACCTAAAGCGTTCTTGGGGGTCACCCTATCTGCCCATAAGGCATTTAGGAGAGCTACATGCCAACTTCTCTGGTTTTCTATCACAGTCTTCTTAAGAATTCGAATCAGATTCTTGTTTGAGGATTCAGCTAATCCATTCCCCTGAGGATAATAATTGGCTGAATAATGCAACTTAATTCCCCATTCATAAAAAAATTCATTTATCTTGCAAGACGAAAAATAAGTAGCATTATCAAAAACAAGGGAAATTGGAACCCCAAACCTGGTTATGATGTTCTTTTTCAAGAAGCTGATGACCGTGTCTTCATTGATCTTGCGCAAAGGGATAGCCTCCGTCCATCTAGTGAAGTAGTTAGTAGCCATCAGGATGTATCGATGTTGAAACGAAGAATTTTGGTTTATCTCTCCGATAACATCTATACCCCACTGCTCAAAAGGCTCAGAGATAATAACTGGCTGCAAGGGACCTGCTGCCTTGGGTAATTTCCCAGCACTTCTTTGACATACATCACAGTTTCGTGCATACGTATGGGCGTCTCAGAAGAGAGTGGGCCAATAATAACCAGCTCTCAGTATCTTGTGTGCTGTTGTCTCTCCTGAATAATGTCCACCTGTGGGGCCATCATGCAATTCTTTGACAACTTTGTTTGCATATTCCTTTTCCAAACATCTAAGGAAAACTCCATCATAATTCTTCCTGAAAAGTATCCCATCAATGATTTGATAAGGTGCTGATTTCCAACGGAGTGCCCGTCTTTGCTTAGAGTTCCAATGCTCAGGTAGATATCCCTACTGTAAATAGTGCACCAGATCCCTATACCATGACTGGGGAGTTGTGAAGATAGGGCATACTTCAATCGAATTTAGCTCAGCTTCATTCTTCCAATGCTGTTCTTCATCAATCGAGTTTCCCGCAAGTAATTTGCACAGGCCTTGCCCTTTGATGATCGTGGTTGGTTTAAATTCCAGATCATATTCCTGAAGAGCTGTAACCCAGTTTCCCCTCCTCTCTCCTAGTTCCTTTTGAACGAAAAGGGATCTAACAGTTGGGTGGGGAACTATGAATTTAGTTCTGTTCTTCAGAATGTATGGCCTAAACTCCTTGAATGCTTTGAAGACCGCATATGCATGCTTGTCAACCATGGGATAGTTCAGCTCAGCCCCCTGCAGACTAGTGCTCATAAACGAAATTGGGTATTCATCCCCCAGCTCCACCTTTTGCATGAGTACAGCTGCGAGGGAGTCATCCGAAGCAAAGGTATACAGGATAAAATATTTATCAAAATCTAGGCTCCTTGAGGAAGGAGCCTTAGCTATGGCTGCCTTGATATCTCAAAATGCGTCTTTCTCCAAATTTGTCCACTTGAATTGCATGCTCTGTTTAACCATTTGTTGCAATGGCTTAACAATTTGTGCGAAATCTGGAACAAATCTGTAGACAAAATTGATAGTGCCCATGAAGGACTACATAGATTTCTTGTTGTAAGGCATTGGAATCTTGTTAATAGCTTGGACTCTTTCTTGATCTATTGACACTCCCCCCTTAGAAATGATATGACCCAAGAGCTTACCTTCGGGAATAGCAAATACGCTCTTCTTGGGATTCAGAGAAATACCGTATTTCCGACAATGATCAAAGATATGCCTCAGATGAACAACATGATCTTCTCTTTTCTTTGAAAAGACTGTCACATCATCTAAATAAACAACAACACATTGCCCACCCAATCCTCGGAAGGCGATATCCATTGCTCTTTGGAATGTAGCTCCCGCGTTTATCAGACCAAATGGCATCCTTCTGTAGGTGAAAGTTCCCCACTTAGTTCGGAAAGTAGTCTTAAGATGATCTTCTTCGGCTACTAATACTTGATTGTAGCCAGAGAAACCATCGAGGAGAGAAAACAATTCGGATCCTGACACCATTTGAAGGATTTGTTCCATTGAAGGGACGGGGTAGTTGTCTTTATCCAAAGCTCTGTTTAAATTTCTGAAATCTACACATAGCCTTATCTCTCCCGACTTATTTCTTACGGGAACCAAGTTTGCGACCCATTCAGAATGTCGGACCTTAAAGATTATCTTAGCGTCCAGGAGCTTCTTTAATTCCTTTTGGATCAACGGTTCTAGAGTAGGATGCATCCTTCTTAACTGCTGCTGAAATGGATTGACACCTGCTTTCATTGGTATAAAATGCTGAATAATGCGAACGTCATACGTCTTCAGATCTTCATAGGTCCATGCAAAAACATCCTTGTATTGTTTAAACAATTTGATGAACCTGTCTCTTTCACCTGGTGAACAACATTTGCCAAGGTTGAAAAATTTTGGTTCTGCCTCGGTACCCAAATTAACTAACTCATGTTGCATTGATGAGCTGTTAGTTTTGGTATTAGCTGGCTTTTTGAACTTATTTTGAAGATCGAACAGCATTTCAAGGGACCTTACCCCTTTGGGAATGAAATTTCCTTTCTCCTCATCCTTCTTCATCAAAT
Organism: Larix kaempferi; assembly: GCA_027924585.1. Taxonomy (NCBI): domain Eukaryota; kingdom Viridiplantae; phylum Streptophyta; class Pinopsida; order Pinales; family Pinaceae; genus Larix; species Larix kaempferi. The sequence goes on along the minus strand of BSBM01001321.1, from coordinate 6,371,595 downwards.
CAGCATCGTGTTCTTCTTCATCTATTGCAGCTCCTTGGAAGCTATCTTTGTTTGTTAGAAAGCTGATAATTTGTTCATCATCGTCGAAGACTCTGAAGTTTGTGATGTTATCGGGAATGGAAGGCCTGAAAATCAATTCAATTGAGCATTTATTATTTGTCATTACCAATCTAGAAGCAGACGTTGCTAACAAATCAGCTGCAGAATTTTGCAATCTAGGAATCGATTTTATATTGAAAGCGTCAAAATGCATAATTAAATCCCATACATCACCCTGGTAACCCTTCAAATGAGGTGATAGACAATGAATGGTGTCCCTTACCTGTCTTACAACTATCTCGGAGTCACCAAAGACCTTCAGGTACTTAACATTTAAGCCAATGGCTTTCTTTAATCCATGTACCAAAGCTTCATATTCTGCTGTGTTGTTAGTACAATCAAATTCTAATCTACAGGACAAAAAATACTTGTTTCTTTTTGGATCCATTAGAACACAACCGGCTCCAGATCCTTCCAGAGTCTTAGAACCATCAAAGTATAATGTCCAAAAAGTATCTTTAGATTCAACTAAGTTAGTTTCTCTGTGATCTACGTCAGTAACTAAATTGACTATGTTACAATCAATGTCATCAGTCCGAGAGAAATGAAGGAGATAGGACTGTTTATCTGATTCATGGCTAATGGCCTCAGACTGATAATTACCCGGACCCATTTCTAAGAAATAATTCCCCAGAACCGAAGATGAGAAAGCTACAGCCTCATTTTTTTCTTCTAACTAAGTTACGTTTTGCTTCATATGAGGTTCCCTAAGGACTTTAATCTGATTCTGCCTGTTCTGATAAGGCAGCCATAGGTGGGACCAATCAGTAGCAAAGTAGCCACTCAGCTTGGTAGACCAATCCCTACTTAAAATCATCCCATAGGCTTCAGGAATATCGACCACCATTATGTCAATGAATTGACAGACTCTAGGGTCAGCTGATAATCTAATGATAACGTCTTTCATCTCCCCAATTACTTTGACAACAGTCCTATCCAATTGAATAATTTGGGCTAGAGATAGCATAGGCTGCCCGTTAATTTTTTTACAAATTGAAAGTGGCATAACATTTGAGGATGCTCCAGAATCTACCAAAAAATTGTGAACATTATGGTTGAAAATTTCAAAGGTCAATATGAATGGCAATGTTTGAGATTTAGATTTCCCACCGATGCTAGCCTCATTAATTTCAGGATTGTCTTGAGAATCCGTTAATGGAGTGCTGGCCTGGGGTTGTAAACATGCATCAGTTTGTCTCGTTGATGGGGCAAGCTGCACATGTCAAATATTGATACATTTGCTTTGACCTTCTTGATATCTTCGATAATATCGTATCCTATGTCAGATTCATTCCCAATTCGAGCTAGCTGATCTGTTTTGCTCGTTGTGACCTTAGGTGGATGAACTATGGTGTCAGTGTTTGACTGCTTGGTCGCTGTTTGGCTAACTTTGGGTTGCGGTGGGATAATTGTTATATGCCTCCTAGGCGGTTCTTTTGAAACTTTAGGCTTATGAGGAGCTGCGCTTGGCAGAGGATCCGCAATAAGTCCTTTGCTGCGAGTAGCAACATTTACGGTAGAGGGAGAGATTTCTATGGGATCCTCTTCTGCTGATTTTGTCATAGGTACCCGATCCCATAGCACCATAGTAGTGTCCGGGGTTGGTTCCTCTAACTCAGGGCTTAATTTCTCTGGAGATTCATCTTGGTCTGGGATCTGTGAATCTAGTATTTGGTTCATGACCAAGCTCATGGAATTAATCCATTGCGGGCAACTCTTTTCCGAATGTGGTTCTTGATGAAAAGTGCATAAATTTTCCATCCCGATTTCGTTCAAGTTTAAGACAGGAGAAGTATTCATTGGTGGATGAGTTTGATCACCGTCTTCCCTCCTTTTATAAAATGGCTTGAAAGGTTTCCTAGATGTGCTGGCAGCCTTATCTTTCTCGAGATCTACAATTTTATTGGATAATTTCTGCATCATCTTGACTACATTTTCCATGTCTGTAGATGGTTCTTCTTTACCTCTAGTGAGCAACAAAGGTTTTTTGTTGGCTGCTGGTTTTGGTTCTCCGTCTAAGGCATGTTTAGCAATGCTGTCAGCTTCTTCTTCTACCTTTCTAGCTTCCTCGAAGTTCTCTATCAGGGTAGTTTTCTTGGACCTTTTTACGAACATTGCGATGGGTCCTTCAAGAGCCGTAGTGTAGTATTCAATCAGAGATTCCTCCGCTGGTTTATTAGCTTCACTGAAATTATTTAACAGCGTTGTGAATCTTTGATTAAAATCTTGAACCTTTTCTTTCTTTTCCATTCTCATGGATAAGAGTTATTTCATAAGTGTTGCCACAGTCTTTTGGTTTCCGTATTTCTTTACGAAACAATTTTCGAATTCATCCCAACTAGAGATCGAGCTGGGTTGTAGGATGAAGTACCAGGATGATACTTTTGGCTCGAATGTATATGGAAACAGCCTGCAAAATACTTCTTCATGTTGTACGTTCAAAAGGTTCAGAGCTAAGTCAAAACTCTTGAGATGGTCTTCCGCTGAAATGGCTTTCCCTGGATCGAACTTAGGCAAGACCTTTTCTGGATTTTTTGGAAGATTATGGAATGGCCCAGCTAGGTTCAACGCCCCCCTTGCTCTCCAAGCAGGTACAACCATGTTTGGATGTGGAGAACCTGGCGGAGAATTGTACGGTGAATTCTGGGGAGTACTCTTTGGAGTAATTAGTTCTTCAAGGTTTTCTTGGTCTGAAATTTTTTCTGAGTTTTCAAGATCTACCTTGTTAAGAGTGTCTGAAATTTCTTCCAAAGTCAAATTCACAAGTTCTTCAAAACTTTGAACAAGAATCGAATCTCGGGTATATTGTGGCTCTTTTCTAGGGGTAGTTTTCTTAGGGAGAAAATTCACAGCGTTTAAACCACCTAGCTGCCTAATGTAGGATCGCGTATGCTTTCTCAAATCCTCTATTTCTGTAAAAGGGACAGCGTATAAAGATTCTTGAGGCTCAGGATCAGAAATGAGGTGTTCTTGATTTAATAATTCAAGATCTGGGCTATTTGAAATGCTTTCTTTAAGCGGGTTTTCAGTGTCATCTATGGCAGTGGTAGATTTTCCTCTATCAGCCATGCACTTTCAGGCCCTCCTTCTAGTGCCAAAAACTGTTGATGCCTCGGATATCGTAGCATCAATCAGAAAGGGATTCTCCCCTATAGATGATCCCAATTAGATTATCTACCGTTTGGTATAGGAAATCCGTCCGGTTAGTGGTTCCGACAACCGTGGGTTTGGAGTTTAATTCCAACTATACCGGTTATGGCCCGATCCACCTTTCTTTTGAATTTTATGTTTTATAATGATGTGCAAGTGCCTAGTCTATATTTAATTCTAGATGCAAGACTGAGAAAAACAGATCTAAGTATAAAACTGAAATACACCTAACTATCCTTGCAAGGATCACATTTAAAGCATGAGCAATGAGCTGTAAGAGTTATCTTTAAAGAATGAACAGGCAGCCATTAAAGCTTAAAGAGAAAACTACAGCAAGATAAAAGATCTCAGAAGATAGCTTCTAATTACAAATAACACATTTTCATTACTCATCAAAGAAAGAAGCAAGATTATTTAATCTAGATGCAAAACTAAAAGAACAGATCTAAGTCTAAAAAAACACATGAAATAAATCTAATTGTCCCTACAAGGAGCCAAATTAAAGCATGAGCAATGAGCTGTAGTAGATATCTTAAAGAAAGAACAGATAGCCATTAAATCTTACAGATAAAGCTACAACAAAGATGAAAGATAACAGAAGATAGCTTCTAATTTAATATGAAACACATTCATTACTCATGAAACAAAGAAATCGTTTGCACATAAAGGAGTGAAATCATTGGTTGCAAAGAAATAATTCAGTCAGCAACAAAGATCTCATATTACAGTATGGAAGTCACCAGAATAGTCCAATATACATCCATCCTTCATTCCCATGCAAAACATCCATCTCCAGGCTTTTATTAGAAAACTTTATTTTCTTAAAACATATACAAGATAGCTCGTACAGGTTTGAAAAATCGTTCCCTGCCAAAAGTCCTTTCATATTCTTCCTAGCTTCTATTTATAGTTACAAAATTGCCCTTTGGGCTGCCACATGGCCTTTTACACTTGTCATCTACTGAAATTTTCTTCTATAACAGACAAAAATGTGATTCCCTTCCTTTTACAGAAATTATTTAAAAGGAAATAGGGACAGTTGTCCCATAGCTTCTATGCTTTACACATCTGAGAGCCAAAATACAAAAATAGCAGAAATAACGCTTTAACTCAATGCTTTCATTCCTACTCGTGTGTTTCAGTTGGAGGAGCGGCACTTGATTCAACTGTTGCTGCAGCTGTTGCCTGGGAAGAAGGAATCGAGCCCACTGTAGCTGCTGGAATGGATTGGGAAGAGGGAGTCGAGCCAGCTGGAGTTTCTATTACTACAGGGAGAGAAGAGTCTGGATTTGTTGTCAGAGCTGCTGCTTTCGCCTTCTTCTCCTCTTCTGTTATGTAGCTATACCACACACCGGTGTCCCTTATGACTACATTTGCTGCAGCAGGAAACAAGATTTTCTTACAAGTCACATTTTTCCCGAGCTCTGCTCCAATGTCTTGAATCTCTGCTATTGCTGCTTGGTGCATTTCCTTCAGCAGATGGTTGTGGAGTGATGACAATCCAATATAATGTTGGAGGTCATCAATAGCTAGGACATCAATCCTCTTCACATACTCCTTTTGAATGCCCAGTTCTTCCTTTAGCTCAGACAAACATTGTTCCTTTTCTGGAAAATCCTCCAGGGACTAAAGGAAGTTCAATTTGCATTTGTCATGCACTCCCTGGATCTTTTGATAAAGACTGTTAATTTTATCCGTTGTCCCTCGCACGCTGGCCATTATCTTACTGCCACAGTTTCTGCTGAACTCCAAGAGGGCTACGTCCTCATTGAAACCATCTATAGATTTGAATGGGAGATGCGTGGGGAAATCCACCTTTCCTTCTCTCCATTCAATTTGCCTTAGGATATTTGCCTTAACCCGAGTATATTTAGCTTTAAGTCTATGGGCCTCCGCATTAAATTCTTTTAACCTAACCACCATGGCCTTGAGCTGGCATACATCATTAGTGAGTAGCTCCCAAGTGTCATATATTTGCTTCAGGATGCTGCAGGACAGCTCATAGAAGGGAGACATGTCCATCGTTCTGCTCTCAGCTTGCTCTAATTGCTTAGCTAATGCCAGCTTGTCTGCTTCTAGCTGGGATGCTTTATCTTCCGCTTCATTCTTCTCTGCTTCCACAATCATCATCTGGAGTGTTAGTTGGTCCTTCTCCTCCTCCAGCTGGTTATACTTGTTTGATAGCTCCTTATTCTCAACATACAGGAAATTATACTTGTTCACCACAAGATCCCTGTAGGCTTTCTCATTAGCCATGGTTTGTTGTAGCGTACGAGATCTCCTCTTTGTTAATTCATTTTCTCTAACTATATCACCTACACTGTCCAGTGATGCTTTTGTTGTTTCTACAACAGCAGATGCCATAGATAAGGGATCCTTATCTGTATTCCGCATTACAGTGATCTCCCAATGGGTAATGATATCCTCCTAGAAGAGTCTTTTGATCCTCTCTTCCGATTTAAGGACCATTGCTTTCCTTTTCTTATCATAGACAAATTCATTCCATTTGGACACCGTATGTTTTCCTAATGGAGTGTACGGGACAATTGGGAGGTCCATAATGTCTATTTCTTCTTCAGCTGGTGGGGTCCGGACTCCCTGAGCTGGATTTGTTCCCACATTTTGGGCACCAAAGCCACCTGCTTGAGGTGTGTCTGTTTCCATGTCTTGGACACCGGATCCACTTGCTTGGGCATCTTTTCTTGCTTTCATCTCTTCTTCTGCTTTCCGCTCTACCTCAGCTTGTTCATCTTGCAGCTGATCTTCATTATCTTTCCGTTGCCTTTCCTCTTCAACCTCTTTCTGCTGTTGGGATTCCTCAACCTCTTTCTGCAGCCTTTCATTTTTGGCTTCTTGTTACATTCTTGCCACTTCAGCTTCCTGCTGCAACCTGGATTCCTCAGCTTCATGGAGTACCTTTGCTTCCTCTCTTAATCCGAGCTCTTCCTGAGCTCGGGCATCATCAACTTCTTTCTCCCTCTACTGGCTGGTCTTCTGGACCTTGGTTGAGCTAGAGGTTGCTACAGTGCCTTGCCGACAGATCCGCAGCTCAGCCATGTTGTTGATGCCCCGGAATACCTCCTCCTCGGCATCAGGATAATGAGAATACTCGAAATGAGCATAAATCTCCTTACAGTGCTCAGCAACTTTTCCCTTCCTGTCATTCCTGTGGAAGATTACCTCAGCAAAGTGGAAGGCTTTCATCTCCTGAACAAACTCTTTGGCTGAGGCAACCCCCGAGAACTTGTAAGCTCCTATGCAAAAAGGTAGAGGGGGAAAGGAAGCCTTATGCTGTTTGTGGAGCATTGCTCCAATTCCATCCAGGAATATTTGTCTTACTACTTCTTTAAGGACCACATAATCTGTATCATATCTTGGCAAAATATATGGAGCTTTAGTTCCTCCAAACATTCTGAGATAGGTGCCTTGATCCGAGAAATAAAAATCTCCATAATTTTCAAGGACTTCCATGGCATTCTTCGACAGGCAGTTGGGCTCTTCCTTGAATAGCTGCTCATATAGGGGCATGATGAACCCCTCACAGATGAGCTTATAGTTGGGTTTGTAATTCTGATCCCACAACATCCTGAAAGCGGTATAGACCGGGGTGGTGGCCTTATCCCATGTGCAGCCCAATTTGGGGAAATCCACCTTGGCCAAAACACAATCAATCAGATATGAGGACATGAAAAATTCTGCCTTCTTCAAGGCTAGTCCTTCTCTTGCAGCAACTATCATTGAGGCCAAACTATCTGACAGGAGAGTGGCCCAGTCAAACACAATTCCTTGAAATTCCACGAAGTGGATGATAGGGACCCACTGAATCTTGTACACGGTGCCATCTGGCATGCCCAAGATTCTACACAACATCAAGGCGATCAATCTGAAAGGAGGTCTCAGATTCTGGACGTCATATTCATCATTTCCTTTCTTTCTCAAATGCTTGCCTGTGACCAATAGCTTTTTGGCCATCTCAACGTTGTTCATCTGGCCCAGCCATTCATCAGTCAGAGATTGCTGGGCACGGGGAAATTTGTAGGCCACGGCCAGGTATGCTGGGTGAAATGAGGCAATGGTTGTCTTCGTGCTGTCATGAATTACTCTCCCTTCTGCATCGGCATGTTGGAGTATCCACCCGATTACTTCAGAACATGGGAACAGTTCAGGGCGAGTAGCAGCTCTAGTTATGCCTGAGGCTTTGATATTTAGATAAATCTGCCCCTCTTCTAGAAACATGTCCAGGATATCCTAGTCTCGGATCATTCTATAGATATCACCCCATCGGATTTCAGGAGGAACACCGGTGGTGCACCTAGTATCTTGGAGTGTGGTCTCAGTTTTAAATGGTGTAGGCTGTTTTTCTGTCATCTTAGCCTTCTTCCTACCACCTTTTGGCATTTTGACTTATCCCTGATAGCAACCAAACACCAGTCATTATAAAAATGTGCAACATACTGTGAGATTTTAATAGAGAGCATCACCATTTTAACATGTCAATGAGATAAATACAATGTGAAGTTGTATGTTAGGAAGCAAAAACAACATTCCAAACAAGAAATCTAGATTTAAACATCCTAATTCTTTTAAAGGGGCGGGTTTGGAATGCTCCTGAGAGGATAAGCATGTTGCAGAAGAAACCTGCTCTCGGTCCAGCTCTAGGAGGGATGGTGTCCTTCGCCATGGTGCTTTTAATGATTAGTGGAGGGCGAGTCTGGGGTTGAAACAATTTTAATACGAGACCAGGGAGGACCCTCCGCGTTGACACACAGGCGAGAGGTTTCAGCCCAACTGCTATTGTTATTTATAATATTTGACGGGGCATCCTACGGATGGTTTGATCAGGGGCGATGGCGCCTGTCTTAGGATTTAAATTGGGTAGTGGCTACGCCGAGACTGAGGCTTATGAAAAAGCCTGGGTGGCTACAGTTTTAGATTTTGGCCAGGGACACGAAAAGTCCACGGGGCCTTGGGGGGAATTTGGAAAAAATCCGTCCGTCCAAATTGACGGTTTTTTTAACCAATATACAAGCGTTTTCACACATTCTTTGCTTTTTTTAACAACAAGAAATACGAAATTTAGACCGCATTTGACGGACAAAACAGCCCATGAAGAGAATTTTTCCCGTCAAAATCCAACCAATTCTTATCGTCTTAGAAAACAAGAACACCCAAAGGTAATCTGATGCGTGGGAGACAAAATTTAATGGTTAGAATCCTACCTGGCAATGACGAAGATAGCCGAATGAGGTGGACGAGTATGTGCACGAGCGAGTTGAGTTGGTGCGGTTGCGCGACATTCCACATCGTTTGCCAATCGAAAAATGACAATATGTTTGGCTCGAAACCCCCACCGTCTATTTAAATGAGCTGGCACGTGCAGGGTGGGTGGCACATTTAAAACGGGTTTTAATATATTGTCCATTTCGGTCATGTCAAGCAGTCTCGATTTGTGCAAGACCGCCATCTGCGGGACAAACCCGCGAATTTCACCCGTCATTTGCGGAAGGTTACGCCGAAGCCCTTTGGTGTTTCGGGAGAGAATCATGAATATTTCCGCAATTTAACCTTTGGAGGCTTAGCTTTGGGAGGACTACGGATATCTATTCACAATTGGCTTCCGCAATTGCGGAAAGATTCCGCGAAGGTTGTCGACGTTGCGGAAGGGATTGATGAACAAATCCCGCAGTTAAATGAGCGTTTGAGTCCTTTTGGCGGCCCTTTTCGAGATGATAACGTGAAAGATTCCGAAAATGCAGAAAGATTTCGTAAATGGCTTCCGCAGTTTCGGAAGGCTTTCGCGAATGTTTCCGCAAAAGGCTTCCGAAAACTTGAGAAAATTTTCTAAGTATCGGCCGGGCTTGCTTCCAACATTGCGGAAAGATCTCGGAATTTGCTTCCGCCGTTTCGGAAGGAATTGGCGAAATGGCTCCGCTGTTTCGGTGAGATAAAGTGAAGACGTCCGCAACTCAAACCAAAATTTAAGTGTCCGCGGGGTTTTAGAAGGATAACCTGAAGGTCTCCACAAACAGCTTCCGCAATTGCGGAAAGAAAACTCGAACGGTTCCGCGTTAGTTGAGAAAAGACTTAAGCATTTTTTTTTAAAGGGAATCCTCCGGCGGCTTTTCGGGAGAATAAGGAGAACGTTTCCATAGTTTCTGAAAGATAGTTTGAACGGTTTCGCAGTTTCGGGAGGAAAAGTCCAAAGGCTCCGCAAATTTCCAAAAGTTTCTAAGTCCCTTCAGAGTTTCGGGGAGATAAAGTGAAGACGTCCGCAGCTTTTGGAAGGAATTCTTGAATTCTTCCACCGTTTCGGAAAGAATTTTCCAATGGCTCCCGCAACTTATGAGCAAAAAATTAAGTCCCTTTTCGGGAAGCTTATGTGATTGGCTTCCGCAAGTTTCGGGTAGCTTCCTCGAATTCTTCCGCGACATTTTTGGAAAAGTTTCTAAGTTCCTTTTGGAAAGGCTTATGCAATTAACTCCCGCTATTTCGGGACGAAAACTCGAATGCTTCCGAACTGCGGGGAAGGATTCTGAAAAGCTCTGCATCTTCGGGAAGGCTTCACGAATTCTATCATTTGGAAGAAAACTTGGACACTTTCAAGGAAATATTTTCTATTGAGAACAAAGATGAAAGATGGAAATGGACTCTTAAGGCAGCTTTTCAAAAAATAAAAGGAGGGGCCCCAATATGTACAAAAAAAAAAATTGGGGGGCGGGATGTTGCTGCAACAACATGCCCTCTACTCAAAGAATCCCAGAAGTTGCTTCAAGAAAAGAATCCTGTCGTACTTAAAGATCCATTTCCTAAGGGGCAGGGTTCAGCTTTTGGCACCTCCAAAGCTGGGGGCACTACTCATGCTTCAGATGATCAAACTTTTATCAATATGGTTAGCACGGATGCACTTTTGCAAACGTGAGCAAGAAATTATACCCCGGATGTGTAGAACAAAGATAAAGAGATTCCTGAATCTTCCATTCCTCTCCACATCCCAGTGGATTCGTTGCCAAAGATCCTGAAAGGTGTCTTGAAATGGACCTCACACAATCCCAACGCCCAAGCTACTTCCAACTATAATGTGGTTGAAGATTTAGACCAGACCCCTTGTGCTATGTCCACCTTAGAAGTTTTGCAAAGTTGTCGGTTACAACGAAATGCACTTCTGGCAGCAATTGGAAGTATGGAATCATCTAACATGACTGCGCGCTTTGATATGTCTAATATCAAATATCGGTTTTCATACCACGTCACCCTACAGATTGAAGTGGTCCATGGTCCTATGACCATTAGATGGGTTGTCATAGATGAGGGCGCGTCGACATGCGTGTTGTCCATTTCTTGCTGGAAAGCTTTAGGCTCTCCCGAGTTATCCCCCTCTAATACGCTGCTTACTGCCTTCGATGGCAGGACTTTCCGTCCACGTGGAGTTCTACCATCGTTTGAAATTACACTTGCCGATAAGATAGTTGCTGTAGAGATTGAAGTTCTGGATGCTCCGCTTGATTACAATATGTTATTAGGTAGGAGCTAGACATATGCCATGTGAGCCATTGCATCGGCAGTTTTTCGAGTTTTTATGTTCTCTCACGAAGGAAAGATCGTCACGGTCGATCAACTTTCATTCTCTTGGAAAAACAACCAGACTTCATCAGATACCACTATTCCTTTAGTTGATCAATCTTCCCCAGTAAGAGAGAGTTTAGGAGAAGGGCTTTACGGGTCCCTAATAGGCACTTTCGACCTACCCTCCCCTATTCTTTTCATCCGTTATGATATAGGTACTTATATTGAAACTTTCACGGTTGGTCTTAGGACTAATATGTGGATCCTTCCTACTGTATCAGAACCTTCAGTGCCTTTAACCATTGCAGACATAGCATACATGGAAGCACAATACGCTGCAATGGAACATATTGTCACTCCACCAGTCTCTCCTGAGTCGGATATGGACTATGCTCTCGCATGGTCATTGAATTCTACCCACTCTTTCGACTGTTTAGATACGGTCTTACCGTTTGATGAAGCCATTTTGGAAGCCATGATGGGCCTGGACCATCCATGGGAACATATGAATCATAGGTCTTACCTGCTTCCAAACCTAGACAGGATAGAGAAAGGAGAATTCTATGAGACCCTGTGTATTTGTTGATTTGTCATCTTTTCCTTCTACTTCAAGAGTTGTTTACACTGAATGGAATATGGCTAATATATCGAGGACAATCCTGATTAACATTTCCACCAAACCTGGAGTTGCGGAAAACATTTTTATTGGTGCAGACTATTCTCCAAAAGAGATTGCTCTGTATACAAAGCTTTTTAAAGAATTCCGCAACATTTTTTCCTGGTCTTATGAGGAGATGCCAAGTATCGATCCAGCCATCGTTGAGCATGTCATCACTACATACCCTAATGCAAAACCTATGAGATAGAAGATCCATCCTGTAAATCCTCGAAAAGCGGCCACCATTAAGGAGGAAGTTGAAAAATTGCTTAGAGTCGGATTTATCTACCCGATTGACATGATGGAATGGTTTTCAAACCCCATTCCGGTTGATAAAAAGCAAGGTACCATCCGAGTTTGTACCGACTTCCGGGATTTGAATAAAGCTTTCCCGAAAGATAACTATCCCACACCATTTATCGACCAGATCATAGATGCATGTGTGGGACATGAGATGTTTTCTTTCATGGATGGATTTTCGGGATATAATCAAATCCAAATCAAGCCCGAAGATCAACACAAAACAACTTTCATTTTCCTGTGGGGAACCTTTGCGTATCGGAAGATGTCGTTTGGTTTAAAGAATTTTGGAGCTACGTTCCAACGAGCTATGAATTTTTCTTTTCATGATATCAAACACATAGTTGAACCTTACTTGGATGACCTCCCGGCGTGATCTCAAAAGAGACGGGATCATCCAGCTCATTTGAGACTTGTGTTTGAAAGATGCAGACAATATAAGATTCGTTTGAATCCTAATAAGTGCGTATTCTGCGTCAAATCGGGACGTTTACTGGGTTTTATTGTATCCAGTCGTGGTATAACGGTCGACCCATTAAAAGTTGAGGCGATTGTAAATATGCCTCCTCCTCACACCTTGCGATAACTCCAAAGTCTGCAAGGCATGTCTAACTTCTTGCGACGCTTTATCATAAACTATGCTAAGATCATGAAAGGTTTTATGAGACTGCTTAAACAAGATACCTATTTCTTGTGGGATGAGGTTGCTCAAGCATCATTTGAGGCCTTGAAGAAGGCACTACTTTCAGCCCCTTTGTTGAGCTCGCCGGACTATGAAAAATATTTTCTTTTATATCTGGCAGTGTCTCTTAATACAATTGGCATAGTACTAGTTCAGGAGGACGACACACTCCAAGAAAATTTTGTTTACTATCTTTCTCGCGCATTGATAGCTCCTGAAGTTAAATATTCGCATGTTGAGAAGTTAGCGGTTGCTGCGGTCTATGCGGTACAGAGGCTTCGTCATTACATACTTTTATGAACAACTACTGTGATAGCAGAAGTCAATCCTTTTCAGTATGTTCTCACTCGACGCATCATCGATGGGAAGTACAACAAATGGATTGAAATCTTACAAGAGTTCGATTTGGTTTTTCAATCGGCCAAGTCGAAGAAATCACTAGTGCTCGCTGAGTTAATCTCAGAGTTTCCGAGTGACTTAGAGCATATCGAGGAAGAATCATCATTCCTGGATGAACATATCTTCCTTATTGCCTCCTCTGACCCATGGTACGGGGATATCTTAGTATATCTCCAGAATTTGAGGTGTCCTACCACTTTTTCTAGAGAAGAACGACGCAAACTGAAAAGTCATGCGAAAAGCTATCTCATCATCTCTGATACTTTGTACAGATGTGGGATAGATTCCATCTTACGACGTTGTTTGACTTTGGAAGAAGCAGAATCAGTATTGAATGATGCCCATAGTGGAGCTTGGGGGGTCATCTTTCTGGGTTGGCAACAACCCATAAAATATTGCGTGCCAGGTATTTTTGGCCAACAATCTTTAAAGATTTTGTGGAAGCTGTGAAACGCTGCCGTCCGTGTCAATTTTTCACCAGGAAAATGAGAGCACACCTAGCTCCTCTTCATCTTGTGATTACAGTAGGTCCCTTCACAAAATGGGGGGTTGATTATATGACTTGCAATCCAGTTTCGGCTGGAGGACATCATTATATCATCGTTGTCCTCGACTACTTCATCAAGTGGGATGAGGCAATGCCTACTGTCAAGGCCGATGGAGAAACTGCCGCTTATTTCGTATTTAATCATATTATTGCAAGGTTCGGCATACCCAAAGAGATTGTGACTAATAACGGCAGTCATTTCCAGAATAGCATGATGACTAATCTATACACAATGTTAGGTTTTCGGCAAGAACATTTGTCTTCATATTATCCACAGGCGAATAGACAAGTCGAGGCAGTTAACAAAACTTTAAAGGTAATTATGCAAAGAACTATCAATGCCAGTCGAAATAACTGGCACATCATGCTATACCCTTCTCTATGGGCTTACCGAGCGAATGTAAAGACTGCTACCGGATTCTCTCCCTTCCAGCTTGTGCATGGGATAAAAGCAGTCGTTCCGATTGAATGTGAGATTCCTTCGTTAAAACTGGCTATTCAATTACTACCATATACTTCAGCACTGGAAGAACATTTGTTGCATTTAGAGCATCTAGATGAGCAGTGTCGCGACGTGCTCACAGAAAACGAAGTTCACAAGAAACGAGTCAAGGGACAATATGACAAGTCTGTCAAGCCTAGGGTGTTCCTTGAAGGAGATCTTGTTCTACTTTGGGATCAGGACAAGGAACCTCTAGGACCTGGCAAGTTCAAGTCCATGTGGCTCGGGCCTTACATAATCTCTAAAGTATTAAAGAAGGGCGCTTACAAGCTAGTAGACTATGAGGGTAATAAGTTGCCTGAGCCTAGAAATGGGCTCTACTTGAAGAAGTACTACGCCTAGGAAGTTGTTCTTTTTCTTGTAACATAGCTGTATATTTTGTAGAGCTAGTTTTTGCTTGTGTTTGCTTAGTTAACCTTATGTGTGTCTTCATTTCGTGTATCAGATGTCAACTAAACATTTCTTAAGATTTGCTGATGGTGCCAGTCGCCACACCCGACAGTTGGCTTCAGCAGCTTGGGTCATTTACTCACCGGCTGGCCAACTGCTCTCTTCGGGGGGGGGTTGTTTGGGTCCCACTACGAACAATGTAGCTGAGTACAGTGCGGTTATAGAACTTCTTCGAGATGCACTTATTCATGGCATTTCACATTTGGAGGTAAGACTTGATTCGCAACTAGTTGTATTTCAGTTAATCAGTGTTTACCAGATTATAGATACTGTGTTGCTACAACAGTTTTTGCAAGTTAGATTATTGGAAAGACAATTTGATTCTATTATATATCAACACATTCCAAGAAATTTAAATGCATTAGCTGATTCATTTGCAAATTATGTTTTAGATTAGCATTTGTATCATACACTTCCATAAACAACATTTCACACATAAAGTTCAAACACATACACATGTAAATAATCGATACTGTATCAAAAAATATATGAGTTTTTGGATCAAAGGTCTATCACAAGTCATCTCATAAAGTGCAAAACTGGGCTCTATGGCCTAAAAAATATACATAAAGTATCCATCTCCTATGGAGAAGGAGGGGCCTCATCATCATCTACTGCATCCCGATAACATATGACCAACCTAGCTATCTTCCGCAGCACCCTAAGCCATGCTGGGGGCACCCCAACTACATCTTCCTGCATATCAATAGGTATCTAATCCATGCGGCATGCAGGAACATCATGAGTCAACCGACTCACTTTCCGCTCTATGGTCCCTAACATAGCGTCAGCTGCACCAACATTTGATGGCCTCACGAAGATAGTGGGATGTCCCTCGGGATGAACAGGTCCAATATCTACATATGACACTTGTTTAGTACTTCAAAATTCATTCATAAAAATCATATAATTGAAAATTTGAAAAAATTAAATAATTATCAAAATAAAAACATACCAATATCTTCCCAGGCTCCACCTAGAGGAAGCACCAGCTCTAGATCATGGTGGAAGTCCAATCCAGCATACGGAAACTGCTCGAATGTCGGAACCCGCCTCTCCCACCACCCCTAGAAATCATTAGTCTGATAACAAAAGTGACTTTCCCCACCACCCTAGTGGAGGAATATGTCACCCCAATGTCCCAATATTGGCTCCCGAGGGTTAGCTGGAGGTAGAGGCATCCCCAAGCTAAGAGCAGGTACCCTCTCGAAGAAGAAGGTACATAAAATGCTGCCATATCCAAAGTTCTTCGCTCTCCCGGATTTGCAACCCATGAGTTGAAGCTTCATATTTTCCAATAAACCAATGCATGGAATGCCTCAAAGCTAAGTGTTGTATGGCACTCCCCACCATACGGTTCAACATACTCACAATAACCTTTAGTGGGAGGATCTCTATAGTAGAAATTAAGATTTGACTTCCTGATTTCTCGGCTCCCACCACACAGTATGCATTCAAATATTCTTGCACCGACACGACACCCTCATTGCGAGAAGATCCTTTCAAACATACCGCATCTCCCCTTCTAGAGATTCCGGTAATGAAGTAGATGTCGTCAACAGTAAGGTCCAAGGTTTGTCCTTGAATAACAAATGCATTGGTGTCTACATCCCAGTATTGAACGAGTCTTTGAAGCAATCTATTGAGTGCCCTCATGTTCACGGTTCAGTAAAACTTTAACAAACCACATCTTCGGAGGGCATGGAGAGTGGCTGGGTCTTGCATTTCCAACCGATCCATCTCCTCATGTTCTCTCTCCCTCCAAATAAGTACCATCCTACCACAAAAAATGTCAAATTTTAGCACCTCGACACTTTTTTCTTCATGTTCAGGAGTGTGCGCTACTGTACAAGCTACACTGTCACTCATGGGCGCTACTGTGTAGAGGCATAGTAGCGCATACCTCCAGGATGCGCTACTTTGCCTACTATAAAGTAGCGCACGCGCTTCTAACGATGTGAGCATGGCCTTAAAAATGATTTTAAGCTCAAAAATTGACAAAAAACCAATGAAAATGCAAGTTAGGATGAATTCAACTTACTTGGTGGAAGCAAAATGGTGATTGGTTGCTTGAGTTGATCGCCATGGAGGATTGAAATACAAGGGTTTGCTCCAAATCTTCTTTCCCTACAAAACCAAAATGAAATTTGAGTTTTAATTTTGAAATTACATATATGAATTTGTCTTTAAATTTTTACCCACTTGGCTAAAATCTCTATAGTTGCAAATTCTACCATTTTGTTCTATTTAATCAATTAATAGCTGCACATGGTACTATGATAATTTCACCTAATGATTCTCATTTTTTCACTAAAATTTTGTAGGATCAATCCTTTCAGACTAATTTTCTTGATTATAGACCTTCTCAACTAGCTCATAGTTAAAATTTACATATCATTTAAGAATTTTTGTCGCGGTTACTAACATATTTGTTGAAGTCCTAGTTTTGGAAGATTATGAGTTGTGATCCTCGAAGCTATCATTTAAGTCATTTTAAGCTCTTGTTTGGACTATTTAAACCTAAACAAGATCCCCGAGCAAACTTGTCCTCTTCAAGCTCGTTAAAGTAATTGAAGGCTCATCCACTCAGGTATAGAATTACCCCTTTTCCGGGCCTTGGTGGATAAATTACGGAGAAGGTATACTCTAGGTATACTTCTGTATGCACTAGAAGAGTTCTTCTTCCATTATTATACACTTTTTCAGGGAAGGAGACTAACTTTACGAAAAAGGACCTTTCGGAGCCTTTCTTTAGGGTTTTTAGGCTCTCTAAACATGAAAACACCAAGCGAGCATTCACCTACTCGGGCTCGATGTGAAATCCACGAGAGGGTAAATAGAGGACTGTTTAAGTTTTTCAACTCTATAAACAAGAAAACACCGCCGAGCACAGACCAATACGGGCTCGATATAAAATCCACGGATAGGTGTAAAGAGGATTGTTTAAGTTTTTCAAACTCTATAAACAGGAAAACACCGGCGAGCATTAACCTACTTGGGCTCGATATTAAAATCCACGAGTAGGCGTATGGAGTTATTGTTTAAGTTTTTAAGACTCCTTAAAATTGAAAACACCGGTGAGCAGGAATAGATCTCGGCTCGATATTAAAATCCAGAGATCAATAATATAGAGTAATCTTCTATCTATTCTTTGAACTCTGTAAACAATGAAGAAGGTCCTGAGTCTTCCTCCCATGGGCTCATTAAACTTTTTACATGGTTGGATCTATTGAGTTTTCATTCTTTCTTGGACTGATTAAAACAACAGGGAAGGTATTCTTTTATCTAAAAAGAATAAGGGATGAGAGAGATGTATCATATCTTCAGTGTCAAAGGCAGTTCAGTCAGTTCTATCCTTGAACACAGCACCTACTTGAGTCTATCATGTCGGTTGGGTTTAGTTTTTGACCTTAGGGTGAACTTAATCTCCAAGTTGTTTACTCCCCCGGTTGATTATTCTTCCAATCATATGGAGGGTCTCCTAATGTCTCCTACATTATAGGCTTATATCATTTTCCCCACTATGTTGAAAAATACCTAAGTCACTTTGTGTCGTGCTCACTGTTCAAGGATATACCCAACGTCGGCCATTCTGTAGTTTACCTTGACCTTATGTGTCGGCCATCCTAGTGTCATTCTTGTTACATATATTACTCCATATCAGCTCATACCAGTTGAGTGTCCCTCATGTTGGATGATGGAGGATGCCTTAAGGCCTCCGTTCCAATGAACTTCTTCCCATCGACATCAACTCATTTTGCTCTAGGAATGAAGTTTAGAGTTTCGGTTTGTACCTTGGAGATTGCAGTCACCAGTGGCAATTTTCCTCGCTGTTGAATTATGAGAATACATCAATGTATCTTATTTGATAGGATTCTCAAGTGTTCGAATCCAAGTCCACTTATTCACACTTGTTGGATCGTATTAGGTACCTTGGGCCCCATCATCATTATCAGTGGAAGTCCTCGCGTTTGTTAATGGTATACATCAACGACCGGTAATCAAACGATACCCCCCATGTTCGACTGTCAGCTCATCTATTCACATGGTTAGGGTTTGTACCTTGGGTTGTTTTGGATGAAGACCTTGGGATGTTGATGACATTACCTCATTATGTTATCAACCAAGTTGCGCAAGACTGAGCCTCATTTATATTCATCTCTCCATGAGACATAGATCCAATTTGTTGTTATGGCTATGATCTCTTAGTTTGACATGGATCCACGCTTGTATTTCAAGTGGCCATGCTATATGTACATCTCCTCGTTATGTATCGGAGATCATGATTGTAGCACACTGCACATCTATATGATGTCAAGAATGTAATTGCTCGCTGACCTTGATCATTCTTTCAGGTGTTTCTGTGACTTGGTCCTGCGGTTTCTTGCTCCTCCTCTGGCTTTGGATTATAATGTATTTCGGCCATCGTTTCCCTCTGACCTCACACATTAGGGGGCATCTGTTATAGGTCAAATCTGCACTTCTTCGTCCATGATCAGCTTGAGCTATTGATCACACAAAAGGACAACTTGGATTGAAGAGCATGATGACCTCATATGAGAATTTGACTTGATTCACCTTCCTGCAAGCTGACAAAACCCTAAAAAATATTATATTTTGGCATGGGCGCTACTCTCCTTAAGCAAACCAGTGCATGGGCGCTACTTTGAAAGATATATAGTAGCGCACACCTCCTGGTATGCGCTACTCTACTTCAATAAACTAGCGCACAACATCCAAAAAATGGCAAATGCTAGTTATTTAATGTGGTAGTCATGCACTGTGCGCTACTCCACTGTGAAATAGTCGCGCACATCTTAAAATAGGATCAAAAAAAATATTAATTTGATGAATAGGGATTAGTTGCAGTTGGTTTCCCAACTTCCCCAACTTCCCCTTCAACCACCTCTCGACTTGAACTGCCTACCTTGTCATATAAATACAAGGAGTATTGAAGAGAGGAGTTAGTTAGACAAGACAAGAGAGCCATAGAAAGACTCTTCTTATATGAGAAGCTTGTAATGAGGGTGGTTATGCTGGAGAAACTTTGAAGTCAGAGAGGAGCAGGAGCCTAGGATCAGGTTGCATGAGCATGCTGCAAAGTCAGGTATACTTTGTGTCATTCATATGTTTTTGACAATAAAAGGTTGACACATCTTTCCCGTCCCAAACCAAATGCTTAATGGACTATGTATTTGTTTGGATCATGTTGGTTAATGCTTGATGTTTGAATTACTTTTCAATTCCATCATTATTATATTGGCCAAGATATGCTAAGAAAGGTCTTTGTATTGCAGGTTTATCAGACGGGAGATCAAGTGGAGGATCGAGCGCAAGGTTGGACAAAAGCTAGGATCAAACTTCGTTCATAAGGTAAGTCCTCAAGGTCTCTGATCTATTTCCCTTTATAAACACTTCTGTAATGCAATTAGTATGTTTAACTGTCACCCCCTTAAGTTGATAGTGTCTATTTCCTCACTATAGGGTAGTATTTCCCGCCAACAACGTCCCAAATCCATAAGAATAGATGGCTTCGCTATTGGAGTGACGGTTTTGTTGCTACGGGCATTTTGGTCAGGTACCCTGTGGCCATTCAGGGACACTTTGAGGATTTGCTCCGGGGGCATAGAACCAAAATCGATGAGCAGATTTGGGTTACATCAGCTCGCACACCTACATATGGCCATTGTGGACATGTTCACGATGGCCACACATGCCTGGGATTGTTCGAGTGAGAAATGACCCCCTTGAGGAAAATTGGAATGGCCTTCGCAGATCAAAATCCTAGTTCCAGAGATGCCACAATAGCACTGTTTATGGGCATTGGAGGAACGGTGTGGGAGGTCCCCCGGCTAGAACCCAATGTCTCGAATCCATTAGAATCGACGGCTTCACGATCAGAGTCACGGTTTTGGTGCTACGGGAATTTTGGTCAGGCACCCCGTGGCCATTCAAGGACACTTTGGGGATTTCCTCCAGGGGCACAGAACCCAAAATGATGAGCGGATTTAGGTTCCGTTAACTTCCACATATGCATGTTTCCATTGTGCATATGTTCATGATGGCCATGCACTCCCAAGAGCATTCGGATGAGAAATGACCCCCTTGAGCAAAATTGGAATGGCGTTCACTAAGGAGAACCCTAGTTCCAGAGATGGCACAATAGCATTGTTTCCGGGGGTTGGAAGCATGGTGTGGGGGGTCCACCAGTTAGAACCCGAAATCTCGAATCCATCGGAATTGACGGCTTCACGATCGGAGTCACGGTTTTGGTGCTACGGTCATTTTGGTTAGGCACGCCATGGTCATTCAGGGACATTTTGAGGATTTTCTCTGGGGGCATGGAACCCAAACCAGAGAGAGGACCTGGGTTCCATCATCTCCCACACATGCATATGTCCATTGTGTACATGTTGAAAATGCACACGCACGCTGGGGAGCCTTCGGATGATAATTGAACCCCTTGAGAAAAATTGGAATGGCCTTCACTTAGTAAACCCTAGTTCCGGAGATGGCACAATAGCACCGTTTCCAATTGTTTGAAGCACGGTGTGGGGGGTCCCATTTCTAGAACTTGGCATCTCGAATCCACCAGAATCTATGGCTTCACGATCAGAATCATGGTTTTGGTGCTATGGGAATTTTGGCCACGCACCCTATGGCCATTCAAGGACACTTTGAGGATTTGCTCTGGGGGCATGGAACCGAAACTGGAAAGCGGAGTTGGGTTTTGTCTGCTTCCACATGTGCATATGGCCATTTTGGATGTTTTCATGATGGTCATGCATTCCTGGGAGTGTTCGGATGAGAACTGACCCCCTAAAGCAAGATTGACATAGAATTCACTGAGCAAAACCCTAGTTCTGGAGATGGCACAATAGCACCGTTTCCGGGAGTTGGAGGCACGGTATGGGGGGTACCCTAGTAGAAACCTAGCATCTTGAATCCATTGGAATCAATGGATTCACGATCGGAGTCATGGGTTTGGTGCTATGGTCATTTTGGTTAGGCACCCTATGGCCATTCAGGGACACTTTGAGGATTTGCTCCTGGGGCACGGAACCCAAACCAACGAGCAGACTTGTATTCTTTCAGCTCCCACAAGTGCATATGGCCATTGTGGTTGTGTTTAGGATGGCCATGCATGCTCGAGAGAGTTCGGATGAGAATTGACCCCCTTTGGAAAAATTGGAATGACCTTCACTAAGCAAAAACCTAGTTCATGAGATGGCACAATAGCATCATTTCTAAGCGTTAGAGGAATGGTGTCCAGTGGGGGCCTAGCTGAAACCCAGCGTCCTAAATCCATCAGAATTGAAAAATTCACGACCGAAGTCATGGTTTTGGTGCTACGGGAATTTTTTCCAGGCTGCCCGTGTCCATTTAGGGACACTTTGAGGATTTTTTCCAGGGGCATGGAACCCAAACTGGCGAGCAGACTTGGATTCTTTCATCTCCCACATGTGCATATGGCCATTGTGGATGTGTTTAGGATGGCTATGCTCTCCCGGGAGCCTTCAGATCATAAATGACTCTCTTGAGCAAGATTGGCATGGCCTTCATTGAGCAAAACCCTAGTTCCTGGGATGGCACAATAGAACCATTTTTGAGTGTTTGAGGCATGGTGTGGGAGTCCCCTAGCTAAAACCTAGGGTCTTGAATCCATTAGAATCGACGGATTCGCGACCGGAGTCACGGTTTTGATGCTACGGGGATTTTTTCCAGGAACCCCGTGGCCATTCAGGGACACTTTGAGGATTTTCTTCGGGTGCACAGAACCCAAACCGACAAGCAGACTTGGATTATTTTATCTCCCACATGTGCATATGACCATTGTGGACATTTTCACGATGGCCATGCAAGCCCGGGAGCGTTCGGATGAGAAATGACCCCCTTTAGCAAGATTGGCATGTGTGTGTGTGTGTAAATTCCATCACATGTCCTTTATGGATCGAAGTGTTTGTTTATTTGTTTTGATGAATGGTTATGATGATGGTGATTATGATTATGATGACTATGATTATATTGATTATGATTGGTCCTCTAAATATAATTCGATCTTATTGCTAATAAGTAAATAAAATATTGTTCATACTAGGATTGAACCACATAAATAAATATAATTCGATCTTATTGCTAATAAGTAAATAAAATATTGTTCATACTAGGATTGAACCACATACTATGCAAAAATTCAAAACATCATCTCATAAACTATGATAATATACAACATAACACACTTAATATTTGTATGCAAAAAATAAAGTAGTCAAATGCAAAATTATTCCATGATCAAAATCACAAATTGAAGCAAGTTCAAATACATAATTAATAGTCTCATAACATAATTAGAAAACCAAAATACACAATGTCTCCAAATACAATCTTGGGTCTCATGCATGACAACGAGGATGCCTAGAATAAACCCTTGAGGAGCTAATGCCAACATTGATAAACTAAATTAAAAACTATGGTGCATTTTTATTTGGTATTTCCATTTGATATTTTAGCACACTAGGGAGATAATGGAATGCTAGATAATGATAAATCCTCCTTCACTTAGCACCCAATGATGGTGATGCCCCAACCACAACAAATGACCTAAGACCAATCGATGGTGTAGAAAAGCTCATAATGAAACATATTTTATACTTGTGGGAAAAATATTCCTTCTATAGGACATGTAGTGGTTTGGGATCCTATGCATGGCCAACACCCCTTAAACATGTTTTAGGCTATAAGGAATTCATGTTTATCCTCAAACCATGCTCAGGGCCCCAATCTCCTTTATGGTGTGCAAAACCTAGCAATGGTATCCATGAGCCAAAATTCCTTTTACAAAGCATGTGTGTTAATTTATGACCTTATGCATGTCTCATGAGCCCTAAAAACATATTTTATTCCCTAATACATTTTTATCCCCATACCATGTTCAAGGTAATTTAAAGACCTAGATATAGTGCAGAAAACTTTGTAATTATGCCCATATTACACCCATGGTCTAAATATTCTCTTCATAAAGCACGTGTGGTCGTTTGAGACCATGTGCATGATCCATGAGCCCTAAAAGTCCCTTTTGCAGCCTAATACACTACTATTCTCTTTGAGGCATAGTTAAGGTCCCAAGCTATATTTGTGGTGCACAAAACATTTAAGCCCAAATATGTAAGTTTCATCCTTGAACCATAGTTATGGCACAAATAACAATCTGTGGTGATAAAACTTTGTAATGACGCCCATATTACACTCATAGGCCAAGTATGTTCTTCATAGGGCATATATGGTGGTTTGAGACCATTCTCATCACCCATGGCCCCTAGTATATGTTAGGTCAAAAGACATTGATTTTCATATTTAGAACATGGTCAGGGCCTTGGACTCATCCTTGGTACACAAAACCTCTTCATGGAATTCATATTCATTGGTGGGACAAATACTCCCTTTATAGGGCATCTATGTTTTTTTAGGAATCTTTGCATTTTCCATGGGCCTTAAAATCATCTTTTAGGACTTTAAATGCTAATGTTAACCTCAAACCACATTCAAGTCCCTATGACCCATTTGTGGTGCAAAAACCATTATAAAGGTGTTGATATTATACTCATATGAAAAAAAAAAATCTTATATAGGGCTTGCATTGATTTTTTGGACCTTATGTGTGCCTCATGAATCTAAAAGCTTATTTTAGGCCCTAAAGGCTAAGACAATCATTTTCATCATTATATTGTAGCTAGGGCCCATCCCTTACATGATAAATTTCGTAATGGTGCTCATATTACACACGTGCATCATCTAAATATTTCCTTTGTATGGGTTGTGTGGTGATTGAGATTGTATTCATGGAAATGTTGATGTATTTGTAGCTTCGGAAAATATTCACTTGTATATTGTATGTATTACATTTGTACTTTATTGTATCTTCGACGAAGATGTCTTATTCCTCCGATCGGAAGTGTCGTCATTTGTATTATATTTTTGTACTTCCGACGGAGATGTTTGTCCCTCCAGGTCGGAGAAGTCATTATTGTACTTGAGTCATGTAAAGTCATTGAGGTCCATCCTCCCATGTATGACAGGGCATTAGACCTCGGAGTAGTGTTGCAAGTTATATTGTAAGTGTCGTAACTTATATTTGATGGGTTATTAGACAACCTTGGTGGGGTCGGCCCTATATGAGTCATGTGGGTTAAAGGGTTATTAGAACACCCTAGTGGGGTCAGCCCAGTGACAAGTGGTAATGGGTTATTAGACTCTCCTAAGGGAGGCTGGCCCAGTTAGACTCTCTCTCATTATATTCACTCACTCACTCACTTTGCATTAGTGAGAGAGAGGAGGAGTGCAAAAAAGTGGAGGAGGAGTAGCTTCCGCAGAAATTTATCTTTTGGGGATTCATCTTGGTGATCTTTGTATTGGTGCTTATTCTATCTCTGAGGAAGTTGCGGGGTTTTTCACCTTGGTTTTCCCCGGTGAAATGCTTTGTGTCTCTTGTCTCTTGTCTCTTATGTTTGATATGTTGTACATGTTATTCTTTCAGTTAATATCCTATATCATATTGAATTAAATGATGAAAAAATAACATGGAATCAGAGCTAGCCTGAAGGAAGGAATTGTATGGAATTTACGACATTTGTTGCACTTGCGACAAATTGGAAGCTAGGGCTTGATATAGGAAAAACTAGTCATAGTGGAACTTTCACTATAAATCAGTTTTGACAAAGGTTAAGGATCTGAAAATTTTACAGGCCGAAGATGAATTGTTCATGTACCTTGTGTCCAAAGCTCATCCTCAGATTCGTTGTACTTTCTAAGATATGATCCATACAAGTTAGGGTTTCTGCCTCTTCTAGATTGAAGCCCTAAATAGGTGACCTAGGAACATAGGTCATATCTCGGGCTAGGAAGCTCCAAATGGAATTTCGTAAAAAACATCGGTTAGGGAACAGACTGTAGTTTCACAGGTCCATGTTTTAGAGGCCGAAGTTGAAAACATGACATGTGGCACTCCGTACAAGTTCGCTATGTTGTTTCTTACCATAAACAGGTCATGTTGCGACACTTGGCATATCTCTCTAATGGAGAATCCATTTGAAGTCAGATCTATGGGGTTGGAAAGATGACAGGGCATTATACCACAGGATGAATTTTCAGAACTTGAGGATCTGAAATTTCAAAGTTTCACCAGAAACAATATGGCATATATTTCTGTCAAAATGGAATTGGATTTTGAGCACTTTCATTCTTGGCTTGTCAATGCTGTGGGAAATTAGGGTTTCTGTAAAAGTTGGAAGTCTTGGAATCTGACACCACGGCTGGATGCTCCTCATAAAAATCAAAATTTAGAGACCAAGATCGAAGTTTTTGGTTGGGTATAAACCCGAGCTCTATCAAAACCTAGTTCAGGATTTTGACCAGAAAACCAGAATTTGATAGAAGTTGTAGATCCAAAACTTTCAAAGTCAATTTTGAGGGGTCAAACTTTGGAGATTTAAAAATTGAAGTATACCAGCTTGATCAGCTCAGCAAGGTGCATTTTTCCATCCAATCAAAAGTTTGAAATTCAAAGTTTGAATTTTTAGGGTTTCTCTAACAAACCCTAATCCAGCTCCAGATCCAGCTTCAACAAATCAAAGTGGATTAGGTTAATCCTAGAAGAGAATGAATTGACACCTACATAAGTGAAGAAGTTCCAATTCCAGAGGGAGTTGAGGCTAAGGCATTACATAAGAAGACTACAAGCAATCCCGACAGGTATGACTTGAGGAGATACAGGTATGTTTTGAAATCTGTTCATGATTAAGTTTATAATATGTCTGTCTTCATATTATTGAGGTTAGTAACAATCTTGATTAATTCTAGACTTGTCTTATCACCCTAGTAAAAGTATGATGCATGTGAATGATAGAAGACATTTCTTGATTAGGGTTATGACACTTATGATTGTACTAATGGACTGTGGTGTTGTATGAGGATGATGTTGTCCTCTAACATAAAAGGTACATCAAGAAAGACAAATCAAGTACTAGATCAAAAACATATGACCATGGTGGCATGAAGGCAAAGAATAATCCATATTCATGGATATCATAGAATCTCTACTTATGAGGTATGTATAATTTGGTTCGACAATGGTAACTTATGAGATATGCAGGTGACTAGCACAAGTCATTGAACAGAACAAGAAGACATTATGTGGGTATGTTACACATAAATGGCAAGCATTAGAGTCCTACGTACCTTGTGTTAGGATCTTACATAAGTATACTTGGTATGATTGATAATTCATGAAGTTATAAGTTTGGGAAATCATGGGTTTATGCATATTATGCTTCTTAGTTTGATTAATGATATGACAAATTAGAAAAGTCCTATGGTCAAATAAAAATATGCATGAGTAAAAGAAGTCCTCCTTGAAACCTTGAATACTAATGCTTGTGTATGAAATGATCATGAACATACATGATTAAGATTATTTAGAATCATAACGTTTTGATAAGTATTGAGATCATACTAATGCATGTATGATTATGTATGGGATATTGAGGATGACACAATGATGACACTAGTGCACACTTAAGAATGCATAGTGGTCCAAAATGGATAGAAGTTCAAATACATACAATCATGATGATTTCATAAAGGACGAAAAGATCAAGAGGGAGAACAATCCATTTGTTCCTGGAAGGAAGCAAAGATCAAGAGGGATCACACTCCAATAGTTCCTGCAAGGAAGCAAAGATTGAGAGGGTGTCCACCCAACAACCAAACAAAGATAAGTATTTGAATTGTCATTTATTATATATTTGATCACTTAAATGATGTTGTCCAGTCATGTACATGCTTATGTTCCTAGATTTAGGATGTATATTATGCATAATAGAAAAGTTGCATTAATGAACAAGATACTACTAATATGCAAGTAATGGATAAGTGGCATATGGTACTGTACAACATTCCATTGCTACTTATCTAGAATGAAACCTCTTTGCTGACATGTTGGGAGTTGTGCACACTCTTAACAAAGTTTTGGTAGAGATGGAAGGCATCTAGAAAGTTACGGGATATGGATAAATGTTGTATTGAAGCATTGGCCAAGATAATTGCATGACTGTATGACATACATTCTTATGTGTAAGAATTTGTTTTTGAAAAACTATGAGAAGTTTCTAATCATGCAATTGAATTTGACTTGTAGGAAAGATCGTGTACAATCACCTACAAAAGAAGGACAATGACATTTCTTCTAGTGACGGAGTTTATGAAAACTACCTATTGAAGATATTGAAGTTCCCAGGATCAGGGATGCAGTAATGGAAGGATGACATGATCAAGGAATACCAAGTGATCATGAAGAATGATGTTTGGGATGTGGTCCCAAGACCAGAAGGGAAGTCTGTTGTGACTTCCAAGTAGATCTACAAGATCAAGCATGCTACAGATAGTAGCATAGAGAAATACAAGGCAAGTGATAAAGTGGAAGATACACTAGATGGATGTCAAGACAGGTGTATTCGAAGAGGAAGTGGAGCATCCACTCGAATTTGAAACACATGACAGGGAGTCACATGTGTGAAAATTGAAGAAAGCCTTGTATGAATTGAAGCAAGCACCTAGGACATGGTACGATAGGATAGACAGCTTCCTAGACAGTTTGGGCTTTACCAAGAGTAAAGTGGATTCCAACCTTTACTACAAGGTTGAGGAAGGGAATCCAGTGATACTCCTACTATATATGGATGACCTGTTTGTGACAAGTGAGGATAGGTTGATTGCTGATACGAAGAGGAGCTTGCTGTCGAGTTCGAGATGAAGGACTTGGGTATGATGCATTACTTTCTAGTTATGGAGGTGTGGCAGAGTGCAGATGGAATCTTCCTTGGACAAGGGAAGTATGCAGCATAGATCCCGAAGCGGTTCAGGATGATGGAATGGGGACCATGGCCACACCTATGGCATCGAACCTGAAGCTATTGAGTGATGCTTCATTAGATTCGGTTGATGCCACGATGTATCATCAGATGATTGGGTCCTTGATGTACCTGATGAACACAAGACTATATATTTGCTTTGCTGTGAACACATTGAGCCAGTTCCTGATAGATCCTAGACATGTTCACTTGATTGATGTGAATCATATTCTGAGGTACCTGAAGGGTACGATTGATTATGGGCTCAAGTATGATGCGAATCAAAAGTTTAACCTGGAGGGTTATGTTGATTCAGATTGGGCAGGTAGTGCTGGAGATAGGAAGAGCACTTTGTGGTGTTGCTTAAATATGGGATCAGGTGTGATCTCTTGGTTTAGCAGGAAGCAATCCTGCATAGCACTAAGTAAAGCCGAAACAGAGTATGTCACAGCTTATTTGGCTAGTTGTGAGGTAGTATGGCTAAGGAAGCTATTGTATGATTTATTTGATCTCCAATTGGACGCTACTTGTATCTATTGTGACAACCAGAGTTGTGTGAAGTTGTCTAAGAACCTGGTGTTCCATGATAAGTCGAAGCACATCGAGATCAAATATCACTATATCAGGGATATGGTGCAGAGAGTAGCAATGAAGCTCCAGTATGTTGCGATGGATGAGCAGATTGCAGATGTGTTGACCAAACCACTATCCAGAGTGAAGTTCGAGTACTTCAGAGAGAGGCTTGGTGTTCTTCAGATAAAAATACTTCGAGGAGGAAGTGATGGGACACATTTGTAGGATCCATTCCAAGCATGGTGGTAGGAGGATCCTTCCGATGGCTATGGCTTTAAGTGATGTGTGATGAGCATCAGGACGATGCTCCATATGATATGCATCAGGATGATGCTATGATGATGATCAGGATGATCATGTGTGATGAGCATCAGGTCGATGATCCAGATGTTGTGCATCAGGAGGATGTATTGTATGATGATGATCAATATGATCATGAGAATCAGGATGATGCTCCATGCAAAGAAGATGATCATTGCGATCATGAGTATCGGGATGATACTTCATGTCCATGAACAGGTTGTGTAGTTGCATAGAAAAGATCCTTGAGATTCGAACAGGTTGTGCAGTTGCATAGAAAAGATCCTTGAGATTCGGACAGGTTGTGCTAGGCACAGAAAAGATCTTGGGATGCTCTTTAGAGATCTTGCAGGATGCAAAATACTCTTTTAAGGTTTTGCAAGGGTCGCATAGAAAAGATCCTGGAGATCCGGACAGGTTGTGCTAGGCATGAAAAAGATACTGGGATGCTCTTTAGATATTTTGCAGGATGCAAGATACTCTTTTAAGGTTTTGCGAGTTCACATGTAAAAGATCCTGGAGATCGAGACAGGTTGTACTAGGCATAGAAAAGATCCTGGGATGCTCTTTAGAGATCTTGCAGGTTGCAAGATACTCTTTTAAGGTTTTGTGAAGGTCACATGTAAAATATCCTGGGAGATCCGATAGGTTGAGCAGTAAGCTTGTAAAATTCCTGGGATGCTCTTTCGAGGTTTTGTTGACGCCGTAATCATCCCTGAGAATTCCACAGGATGGCACGATCCCAAAGATGATGAAGACCTACACGAGGCTAGGCCTACATCCAGCATGAAAAAGGGTTTGGCTCTGTATAACTTCCTATGATGAGGAGAATTGAGAGATAGCACCAGTGATCGAGATGACGTTTACAGCAGCAGTGACAATGATGCTTCGTGATACAGTGATGATGATCCAACTCCAAAATTGAAGAATTGTGCCTATATGTATTGATGAACTGTGTCAAGAGAATACCTTCCTATTTAAGAGGGATTGTTGATCTATTTGTAACTTTGGAAGATATTCACTTGTATATTGTATGTATTATATTTGTACTTTATTGTATCCCCGACGAAGATGTATTATTCCTCCGATCGGAAGTGTCGTCATTTGTATTCTATTGTTGTATCTTTGATGGAGATGTTTGTTCCTCCAGGTTGGAGAAGTCATTATTGTACTTGAATCATGTAAAGTCATTGAGGTCCATCCTCCCATGTATTTCACGACATTGGACCCCGGAGTAGTGTCGCAAGTTATATTGTAAGTGTTGTAACTTATATTTGATGGGTTATTAGACCACCTTGGTGGGGTCGGCCCTGTATGAGTCATCTGGGTTAAAGGGTTATTAGCCCACCCTAGTGAGGTCGGCCTAGTGACAAGTGGTAATGGGTTATTAGAATCTCCTAAGGGAGGTCGGCCCAGTTAGAGTAAAAGGAAAGTCAATTCATTGTATAAATAGAGAGTGTCTCTCTCATTCTATTCACTCACTCACTCTCTTCGCATTAGTGAGAGAGAGTAGGAGTGCGCACAAGTGGAGGAGGAGTAGCTATTGCAGACATTTATATTTTGGGGATTCATCTTGGTGATCTTTGTATTGGTGCTTATTCTATCTCTGAGGAAGTTGCGGGGGTTTTCACCTTCTTGGTTTTCCTCTGTGAAATGCTTTGTGTCTCTTGTCTCTTGTCTCTTATGCTTGATATGCTATACATGTTCTTCTTTCAGTTAAGATCCTAGATCATATTGAATTAAATGATGAAAAACTAACATGAACATTATCCTTAAAATAATCTTTTAGGCTATATTAAGATGCTCGTTTTCATCCTCAAATCATGGAGAAGTCCTAAGCCAATATTTAGTGTACAAAACCTCAAAGGCATGCCCATATTACACCCATGGGACAAATAATAGATGTAAAGGGCTTATCTGGCGGTTTGATACCCTGTTCATGGCTCATGAGACCTAAATTTATATATTTAAGGCCCTAAAATGTTCATTTCATCTCAAATCATTGTTAGAACTACAATATGTATTTTTCATGTGTAAAACCTTGTTTGAACTCATATTACACCCATAGAACAAACATTTTATTTGCAAGGTATATGTATTGGCTTGGAACCATGTGCACGACCCATGAGGCCTAAAAGCATGCTTTAGAACCCATGACACTAATGGTCCCTAAGACCCATAAATTATGGGAAAAACCTTGTATTGACACCAATATTACACCCATGGAACAAAGATTCCGTATATAGGGTATGTGTGGTGTTTTGAGACCCAATGCATGGTTTATGATCCATAAAATAACATTTTAGGGACTTAAGATGTTGGTGTTCCATCTTACCCCAATATAGGCAGCCCCAATACCCATATATGGTGCCTAAATCCTCATAATGATGTCAATATTACATTGATCATCCAAATATTCCATTTATAAACCATGTGCATGGCTAATGAACCCTAAAAGAATGTTTTGGGACCCGGGGCATTTGTTTTCATCACCAAAACATTGTATTGGAAATGACACATGTCCTTGGTATGAGAAAACTCATAATGTTTCCCATATTATATTCCTAAGTCAAATATTTCCTTTATAGGGATTGTGTGGTGAATTAATATCCTACACATGTCCCATGAGCCATGGCAACATTATCTATTCCTTGATATGTTGGTGCTCCTCATAAACTATGATCAAGGTATTAAGACCCATATGTTGTGTACAAAACATCATAATGATGTTGATATCTTGGAAAAAAAAGTTTAATGTTTGTTTGTCATCTCCACGGTGCCCATTGTTGTCTACATTACCATCATCATGACTACCATGGTGGCCACTGGTGTCTTCATCATCATCATCATTTCCTCCATCATCATCACCACTGGCACCACCACCACCAAAGCCACCTCCATCATCATCAATCTGCAAAAATTATGTAAGAAATTACTTTGTGCAAAAATTCAATCTCTCTTACTAAGGGAAACCCTAGTTTTCAAATTGTCAAACACAATGAAATTCAGGCAATAGGATTAGAGGAGAGAGACACTCCTAGCATTAATCTTATTTCCCGATTCCAACAGAGTTGAAGGTTCATCAATCCAATCCATGGTGATTATTTTATGGCCCATCTAAGCTCGACTCCCAGAAGCTTTCAAGGACAAATGGAAAATCCTTGTCGGGAGCATAAAATTCGAACCGAGCAGCAGAATTGAGTTTCCTTAGCTCCCACACTTTCATATGGCCATTGTGAATGTGTTCAGGATGGCCATGCTCTCCCAGGAGCCTTCGGATCATAAATGACCCCCTTAAGCAAGATTGGCATGGCCTTCGCGAAGCAAAACCTAGTTCCTGAGATGGAACAATAGCAACATTTCTGAGCATTTGAGGCATGGTGTTGGGGGTCCCCTAGATGAAAACTAGGGTCTCGAATCCATCGAAATCAACAGATTCACGACCGAAAGTCATGATTTTGGTGCTACGAGCATTTTTTTTTTCCATGCACCCCGTGTCCATTCAGGGACACTTTGAGGATTTTTCTCTGGGGGCATGGAACCCAAATCGATGAGGCGGACTTGGATTATTTTCAACTCCCACATGTGTGTATGGCCATTGTGGATGTGTTCAGGATGGCCACGCTCTCTCAGAAGCCTTCGGATCATAAATGACCCTCTTCAACAGAGATTGGGCATGGCCTTTACTAAGCAACACCCTAGTGCCTGAGAATGGCATAATAGCACCGTTTCCAAGCATTTGAGGGCACGGTGTGGGTTGAAGCCCGGGGCCCCGAATCCATTCGAACCGACAGATTCGTGACTGGAGTCATGGTTTTGGTGCTATGGGCATTTTTTCCAGTCACCCCATGGGCATTCAGGGACACTTTGAGGATTTTCTCCAGGGGCATGGAACCCAAACCAATGAGCGGACTTGGATTCTTTTAGATCCCACCTATGCGTATGGAAATTGTGGATGTGTTTAGGATGGCCATGCTCTCTCGGAAGCCTTCAGATCATAAATGATCCTCTTCAGAAAGATTGGCATGGCCTTCACTGAGCAAAACCTTAGTTCCTGGGATGGCACAATAGCACCGTTTTCAAGCATTTGAGGCACAGTGTGGGGCGACCGGATTCACGGGTTTGGTGCTACGAGCATTTTTTCCAGGCACCCCATGGCCATTCATGGACACTTGAGGATTTTATCTAGGGGCATGGAGCCCAAACCAACAATCGGAATTGGATTCTTTCAGCTCAAACACGTGTGTATGGCCATTGTGGATGTGTTCAGGATGGCCACGCTCTCCCGTGAGCCTTTGGATCATAAATGAACCTCTTGAACAAGATTGGCATGAATTTCACTGAGCAAAACCCTAGTTCCTAGTATGGCACAATAGCACCATTTCTAATCGTTTGAGGCACAGTGTGGGGGGTCTCCTAGCTGAAACCCAGGGTGTTGAATCCATCGAAATAGACAGATTCACGACCGGAGTCATGGTTTTGGTGCTACAATAATTTTCTCCAAGTACCCCGTGGCCATTCAGGGACACTTTCAGGATTATCTCCGCAGGCACGGAACCCAAACTGATGAGTGGACTTGGATTCTTTAAGCTCCCACATGTGCATATGGCCATTGTGGATGTGTTCAGGATGGCCACGCTCTCCCGTGAGAATTAAGATCATAAATGACCCCCTTGATAAAAATTGGCATGTCCTTCTACAAGCTAGGGTTTATTTATTGTGTATGTGCATGGTCTTATGTGTGTATGTATTTGTAGATATTTGTGTATGTGCATGTTTTTTATGTACAAATTGACTGGGTCAAAATTTTGTGCTTGATTGCATCAATTACCCATCTTTAGAAGGACCAAATGCAATAAGAACTCAACAAAACATGAAGAGATAATTGTAAAAAACATTATAAAATTTGTATTGGGGCCATAATGTTTATGAGATATGATTCTATATGAGACAAGTAAGTTTTGGTTTGCATAAAATAAGGTTGGTTTCCTTTTTTTATTGTTAGAATAATTTGTATGCATTAATAATTGAGTTTAAAAGACTGATTTGAAGTGATATATTGGTGACACTTTCATTGTTTAAACACATTAATTCATCTACACTTGGATTATTCTGATTTTTTTAAGATAAGACTTTGTCATCTACCTTATCAAGTGTATTCACATAGGTTTCTAGGGTAACTTCAAGACTTGACTCAAACATATTTGACTTGTAAATCATGCATAAAGCAATTATTCCCAATGAAACCCTCTAGTATGTGACCTCAAATGGAGTGTTGCGAGTGACACCCTATAATATGTGTGTTTAGCATTGAAGACTTATGGTATGAGTTTTGTATATCAAGTCTGCAAAATTCAAAATCGTGACCAGTATGTAGTTTAGATGTCTAAACACTTAGGTAGGTATGTATACCAACTCTACAATAAACAACCAACAGGGTGTCTAACTAGGGTTAGAATTTTTCTAGGGTTAGGAAGGCTTAGTCTCTTCAACGTTAGCGTTTATGGTTTGGTTTAAGAGGCAGACCAATTGAAATATGTTCTTGGAAAAGGTAGAATAGATATCCGGCTTAGAAACACTAGGACCCTCGCCCTAAGGGAAATTGACACTAAATGGTCAATGATAAGTTAAGTTAGGCAAGGGGAAGGTTGAGCGAAGTTGTGGAATGACAAATTAGGCTTAATAAACTTAAGGAAAGTGTCACACCAAGAAAGCGCCAAAACTAGGGTTTGTTGGCTTGTTGGCTTGTTTGATGGCAAGTTGTTGGGTTTGTTGGCTTGTTTATCGGGCTTGTTGTTGGGTTTGTTGGTTGATTGGGAATGATGATATGACACTTATTTTTCATTGAATGATACTTGTTCAATATTGTTCACTGTTGGTTTGTTGAACATGTCTCTTTGTATACATTGCATTGGATAGAAACATGAATATGTGATTTTTCTTATGTGATGTGTGTATATTGGATGTGAATTTGCTTGATGTTTGTATGTTGGATGTTGTGTGCATGTGTGTATATGAATTTGATCGATGTGTGTATGTTGTATGCGAACACAATTTACTCTAAAAAAATACTATTAGTACCTTCTCAGTGTACAACCACAGAACATGTTGTATAAATCCTTGTATGGAGATCCATTGAAATACAAGGGAATCATATTGAGGTCACTTGGTGTCTAGAAATAGCATATGTATGTATGTGGAAACTTTTCCATAACATTGTTATTGAAAAAAAATAGTTTCCATAACGTATGAAAAAATGTAATCAAAGACAAAGTCATATAGACAAGTGCAGATTCATCTATTAATATGCAAAAAGGATCCAATCATATACACTTTTTGTAAAAATGGAACATCGTTCCCAATGTCTATATAATGGAAACTTGTGCCCTATACAAAATATGGAAACTCATGCCCAAAATGCCACATTGTGTCTAGTGCACATAGGAGGGTCTATCAATCCTCCTTCCCACCCTCGACACTCCCGGGTACATCTCCAAAATAGATCTTCCTCTTCTTCGAGCTAGAGGAAGCTGGGTCCTTCTAGTGACTTGGACCACGTCCCCCTAGGACCTGAAACGACAACAATAATATGTCAACTTTTCCTGGCAATTATACAAGTATAAAAACACAGCTTAAAAATAAAAATAGTTTTCAAATCTTAAATAACTCAACGTAGGAGAGACTATAAGTCGTGAGGGGGTTTCTCTCCTCCGTTCTCCAAGTCTCTCAGCAATGCCACCCTGCAACATTTAGAAAAAATAGATAAATGATGAAATTATATTCCTATAGTAATTTTTCGTTAATATTGAACGATATTTTCATAAATTAGTCAATCTCACCAGGAACACAACTGACTAGTCTTTAGGGATGGCAGATGGAGCAGTTGGCTGGACAACCTGCTCCAATGGTTTGGTAAATGGTATAGGGGCGGATGTAGCCACATCGATGGTATCTACACCATTGGGGGGCACGGTGGCAGAAGGATAGGTGGAGAAGGAAGCGTGGACTAGCATGGGCAAAGTGGAGATGCATGTCTAGGGTGATAAACCCCAATTGGCTGTAATATGGATGGGGCCACCATGGAAGGGGAATTGAGGGTGGTGGCGGAATGTGGGGGAGGGGGAAAGGTCTGTGTTGCAGTGCAGGGATGGGTGAATATGGATGGGTGGTATATCATGGTCGGAGGGGGGGAGGGTGGTGTTGCTTGCACAACAGATCCCATTTTCTAATGAAAATGGGAGCCCCAGTTTAAGGTTGATTTAGGTAATTTGGATGCCTACTACCTTTATTCTGATAGTATAAGGTTTTCAATAAATTATTTTGGTCAATTATCATTTGATTTCAACATTAATCATTTGATTGAAAACCATTGTTTTGTTTCCGCAAAAGTTTATTTATATTTCCTTTATGAAAATTGCGGAATTCGGATTACAGAAATGCTAATTTTAATTATTTGAATTTTTTTCGTCCACATTTCCGCATTCCGCAATGCGGATTGCGGAAGTCAGAAAGCAAAACTGAATGATAGAATTCGAATGTCTCCATTTCCGATCCCACAAATTTTTTGTGGATTGCGGAGATCTTAAATTACCCAAAATCATTCCTACAGTTCTGCAGTTCCGCATTTCGGGATTTCCGATTGCAGATTGCGGAAAAGATAAATTTTCTAAAATTAGCTCCGCATTTCCACAAATTTTTGGCCTTCCGATTGCGAATTTCTGAAACGATAAATTTTCTAAAATTAGTTCCTCGTTTCTGTATTCCCTCTCACATTATGGATTGCAGGAGGATGAAATTGTTAAGTTTCGAAAATCATTTCCCGACTTTTCATTTCCGCATTTTATTCATAGATTTGCTTTTAACCTTGAGCATTGGTGTGTTTTAGATCTACAGTTCTATTTTAATCTTATCAATCACATTATTTTTGGTTTAAATACTCCAAATAAATTGTTCTTTTTACCATTTTACGCTTCGATTTTACCTTCCGCAAGCAATTGTCGCTAAAATTTTTACCCTATTGTGGACTCTGGTTTTCTTCATCAATTTACAAGTACGTTTTTCTCTGGTTCATGCAAATCATTTGCGTAATAATTTGAAATTGAATTGGGATTTTAATTGAAATTTCCTTTCATCATTTTCTCAGAAAACCTATTTTCATCCATGTCAAGGATTACTAGGTCTAAATCGGTCATGGATGAGTTGAGAACCAAAGACCCTAATAGTGAAATATTTTCTGATACCAATGGGAGGGTTTCTGACACCTTTTTCTTAGATTGGTCTAGGATTTATTCCATATTCGACAATGATGACTTCTTTGAAATCCAACATGACCAACTTTCCTACATTAAAATTGGTAATTCCGAAATCCATGCAATTGTAGCCAGACCATCCCTAATGCCTTATACCGATGCGGTCAAATGGATTGTAGACAATGTCGACCCTCTTGACCATTCCTTCAATGATATAAACCATACTCTGTTGGATTCCTTTAAACCTGAAGTATTTGCTAGGGTTTATGCGCTTAAAACTCCCCAACAACTTTTTTCAAAACAATTCTTAGAATCTTCTGCAAGCTGTTTTAATTTTGATGAGATGATGAAGACTTGGATGGAAAACCCTGCCATTTATGCTTCAAAACCTGATAGGCAGTACCCTGTTTCTTGGTTCAAAGAACCCTTTTCTTTATTAGCATACATGTTATTCAAGTTATATGGGTTACCCAACTTTGGGTTCTTCAAGGAAGAATGGGCACCTGTGGCACATCATATTCTCACCACCGGTGAATCCTTCAATTGGGCACAGATATTATATGTGGTTTTGAAAGAAGCTATTGAAAAGTACAAGAAAACCACTGCTTACAAGAAACCTGCATTCTACCTATCTGGTTATGCCATGGATGTTGCATGTTCAACCTTCCCTTTTCCTTCCATGGGATGGAATTGGACCAAAGAAGGACCACATGTCCATATTTACTAGTCAGTGTTATGGGAAGACAATTTTGTACCTCTCATTTATGACATCTGTGATCAATTTCTTGGCTCCATTTATTACAAAATATTCAAATAGGATGCCCCACCTTTTCTTCACAAGCCAAGGCATTGGTTTATACTATGGGGGATTAGTATGTTGGTGAATATTTTTCTTACATCAAAATATGGGGAAGCAAAATAGTTCACCTCTTTCCTATAATTGTGCCTAATAGAATGGTTATTGAGGAAATTTCATTTCAAATTGTTATTGATGGTGTCTTCCCTCGGTTTTTTGGAGAAAAGAGGAAAGCTTGGCCTAAGTTTCCCCTTTCTCTTGGACCTTTGGTTATCCAGAATTATACACATGCCACCTTGCTTGGTAAAAGGGTTACAACTCTGAATCTTGGTAAGCTCCCAAAAGGATGCATGATCCTAAATCTTTCCTGGCCAACCACTTTTCTAAACAACACATAAAGAGTAACTATGTGCTTGAAACAGAGCCTAATGATTTGATTTATGAAGGTGCAAATTCATTTCAAGATGTCTTAAGCAGGGCTGCCACTCAGGAGGAGAAGGAATTCATTCATCAGTAACAACAAGATCTCAAGATGAAGGTGCTACAAGATAGAAAGCTCAAACTATCTGATGAAGAAATGGCTTAGAAAGAAATGGTGGAGAGAGAAGCACAAAAAAAAAAGT
The DNA here is from genome assembly GCA_027924585.1 of Larix kaempferi. NCBI lineage: Eukaryota > Viridiplantae > Streptophyta > Pinopsida > Pinales > Pinaceae > Larix > Larix kaempferi. Next base: position 6,332,800 of record BSBM01001321.1, on the reverse strand, counting down.
TAAGAGACCTTTTCTTTTGACTTATCAACGAGAGGATAAGAAAGGAAAAGCTCCAACTGGTGATCATCAACAACTTCAACCTATATAAAATATTAATGCTTTGATTAAATCAGCTGAAGACATGAAGAAAATCCTAGCCTTGATGAGCTCTGCACTTGAAACCAAAGCTACTGCTACAACACCTCTAGCTAAGAAGCAGAAAATAAAAGCATCAGTAGCACAGGCTGATTTGTTGCAAGTTGATGAAAGTTACCTTGATGATGATTTATCTCTCACCAACTTATCATTACCCTTGTCTACTTCTATTGACCTGAATTTGACCACCACAATCACCCAAGTTCTTTCTGATCCAATTGAAAATCCACTGACAGAAGATTCTCTCTCAGACATTCACTTTCCTGAAATTACTACCATCCTCGCTATAACATCCCATCCACTTGTTACCATTCCCACCATTTTTCCATCTATACCATCCTCAACCCCTGTTGTTCCTCTTATTTCTCCATCTTCTCATCTTACTATTCCTATGGAGATTTCCCTCAATTCAGTAGAAATGCAGTTTCTTCTATATCTCTAGAGCCTATCATTTCATCCACGATCCCCATTTCTTCTCCTTCAGCCTTAACTACTATGACAACTTCTACCTCCTCATATCAGTTGAGCTTGCCTATCCCTACCCATGTTGTATCACAACCCATGTCTTTAATCATTGTATCAGAAGTATTGCCATCCACTTCTGAAGTGATGGTAGACTTTGGTGAAGATGCAGTAGCTTCTCTTGGTGAGTATTTCTGGAGCAAATCAAAGAAGGCAATAGTGAAGAACGGTTCTAAAAGAGCTAGGGAAGGGACACTAGTCCAGGGCACTGTTCCCAACCAAATCATATGTAAGAGAGACTCCAAAAATGTTAAACAGGAAGCTTTGGAGACAACTGCTGCAATGAGAACCTTTGTTGGTGCCAATTTTGATTCTGTCACCGCACTCAATAAAGAAATTAAAAAGAAAGAAGTGGAATCGCAAGATCTCAGGAAGAAGTAGATTGAAGTAATTCAAGAGTATCAATCTCAATTGCAAGGATTGAAGGATAAGTATAAATCTTAGATTCTGGAAATGCAATCACATAATGAATATTTGAGGAAACAACTTCATGAATCCCAAGAACATAATGCTCAATATGTTGAGAAGTTGATAGTTCTTGAACAACAACTAAAATTGCCCCAGTCAATTTATGCTATTTTCTCTTTTTCATAGTTTTCCAAAGATGAGTTTAAAGAATTTGCTTTGAGAATAAATGATGATTATAAAAATCTCTTAGTTGAGTTATTTGAATGTATGAATGAGATTCAGGATGTTTTCAATTCTTTTGAACATTTCTCTGACATTCTTTGTGATCATAATCAATGAGGAAATGATGCCACAAAGGATTTTGAATATGTTATTGATTGGTAGAAGTACATCAAGGACAAGCCTGAAGCAGTCCTGATTCTAGACAACATCAATTTGAGGAGAATCAAAATATCTTTATAGTCTTGGGAAAATGTTTGTGACATGGTTGAGTCCACCATTGAAGAAGGGAAAAAGGATTGTAAGAAGCGGTGGTTTGCTTCTGATAATCTGTTGGGATTATTGGATTTCCTTGTTATGAATCAAATGGAAAATGCTCTTCCACCTAAGCTAATGATCACACAAGTTGAAGAAAAAAATTTGCAGTCTAAAGAGCGTATTGAACAACTGGAGCATCTTCATATAAAAGAAATCAAAGAGTTAGTTGAGTTACCAGTTTCTTCAGGGATGGAAGTTAATGTTTTCTTACAAGAATGGTCAAAGGAAAAGAAGAGGGATATCGAAGCTTTCCTTTGCAAAGCTCAACTACAGCTCGAGCATGGTCAATACAAGGATATTGATGATATTTTAGATGTTTTTTCCAAGTGGCAATCTGCTCTTGGTAAATCTTAATCAAATATTTTGTAACACCTTATTTCATGGGAAATCAATTCCTTTTGTAACCTATTGTAACTATTATTTAAAGAGACTTAGATCTCATGTATGAGAGGGGGGAGAACCGCTGGAGAAAAGAAATAGAGGCATACTGTTGCACATCCAGTATTGTAATTTGTTACAATCTTTATTGAAATTTAGTCAGTCTTCTCTTATATTTTCTTTCTGGTAATCTATTTATCAAGTTTTGTTGATGAGTATGGGTTTTCTTGCATTGATTCCATAATTCACTTTTATTTGCTTATATGATCGCAGGCATATGAATGAGTATTTGATTTTTCATTTATGATTCATATGAAGATAAAGTAACAAGAAATTTCTTTCTTCATTTCACATAATCTTATCTAATATTCTTGTAACTCCATAATTGTCATTTTATTATGTTAATTTGTCAATTAGCATATCTTTATCAGTACAGTCATATGATATAACTCTTTGAATGAAAAAAAAATTGGTTTTAATTGTATTGTCTTTTATTCAAGCAGGTACTATTAGATCTTATTTAAATTGTTATTAGTTAGAGTGATAAGTACCAAAATTCCTTGATCTGATTGTTCTGAGAATTTACAGCCAAATATTATTTTCCAATTAGATTTAAGTAGTTTATATTTCCTTTTCTTTTACTTGTCTTCTTGCTACTTTCTTTATCTTGCAATAAGCTTTTGGATCTTCCCTTAAGGAGGAAAATTCCACTCGAGTTACTCTCAGAGTGCCAACGGAGGCCTAATATCTGTCAAAGTTAGCCATACCAAAAAATATAAGGATAGAATAATACTTGCGTAGGATTATTTGAAGATTTCATATTGGGATATCTCTTTTGCGTTGTTTCCTGGGACATCTCCAGCATATCCTATGATTTAACAGGTGGAAACATGGGAAACTGTAAGGGAAGTGGTGGAAGGGTTGGAGAGGTGATGGAATGAAGGATGTGAAACGGAAGGGGGAGCTGGATGGAAGTGTGGTGCTGGATGGGAGTGGGGGGGGGGGGGTGGATGGAAAGGGGTGGGGAGGGATGCATAGAAGAGGACATGTATGCCATGGGATACAAATGACATATAAGGTGGTTAAAAGGTAAGGGAGGGGGGGATAGTGGCACTGGAAGACTGAGGTGCTCACACCTGCATACACATTTATAACCTCATAGTTTAACACAGAAAAATATAAATATACAAAGAAAATTCATCAAATTTGAAATTAAATTTATACTTTAATACACACGATACCTGCACACGTGGAGATTTGTTGATCCCTGGTGGGGATGGCTGGTTGTTGGAGCCTGTAGACACCTGTGCAAACACTACAGTATTTAGATTCAATTTATAAAAAAATAGTAACAATATTAAAAACAATGACAATGAGAATGACAAGGATAGTACTTAAACAACATGACTGCAATTACTTTAGATTCAAGTTAGATGATTACTAGAGACCAACAATTACTTCCTTAATAGTGGTAATAGTATAGTATCCGACAATAGGGAGTAGATGGTCACATAAACTAATAATTACCTTGTTATGAGAGTTATGTGTGATTGTCTTATAGGTTTAAATGTTAATCCAAATCTGATATGATTATACCAACAGTAGAAATATCACCTTAAGTTTAGTTTTGGATTGAGGTAAGTTTGCGTTTGGTATGCAGGAAGCTAAGTAAAGTTGTAGGTCAAGATTATGGTATGGATTTAGGCTTGATGGTATAGGGACAACTCAGATCTGATATACATTTTCACCAACGGTCAATAATTTTTTGTGAATTTGTTTCTTCAACAATCAAGCTATGATGGGACTCAAAATGAAGTTATATGGTCAACTAGGTAGAGGTCTAGGGTAAAGTGAAGGGTATAAGTTTGAATTGTGAATGTTATAGCTCTAAAATTAGGTTGTAACAGTAGTGAGATGGTTTTTTTAGGATGGAAGTGTGCTAAGTATACCAATTTGGTAGGGTAGATAGACATAGGAGATGAAATGGAAAGGTGATTTAGGCATAAGAAGAGAGTATTGTGGGTGAATTAGTGATTGGTTTGTTGATTGTAGTATCACTGTGAATACCTTGTAACAATAGTAATATAAATGGGATTAGATCCCAAATATACTAAGTGATTAATGTTGTGATATGAGGCAACTAGGAGAGAGATGGCAAGGTTTATTGGAGGTAGAATCCCGTGTTCTTATTTTGTTGGTTTTATCCTTGAGAAGTTTCCAAGGTATGTCTTGTTTAAACTATGAATGAGCCATTGTTTTTTTCTTTTCTTTTCTTAAGAATATGGTAGATTTAATTCTTTTTCTTAGGTTTATCAATCATTTCTTCTATTCAAAAACTAGGTTCCACCAACCTACAAATGACATCAATGAATCAAGAATCCACACTAAAACACATGAAAATTAGAGATTTAAATCAATCGCCACAATACCAACAATAGAGATAAGCACATAGAGACAATAAGTTCAGGGGGGGTATGTTCAACCACAAAGTAAAACAAGAACTAGCCTTCACTTACGGACTAGCAGCATAATAGACAATCAAGATTTCCCGCCTTGTATCAAAGAATGGTCATTTCAAAGAATTTACAAATTAGGAATGTTTTGATTTTTGGGGACTCTTCTCTCATCATTGGTCAAGTAAGAATGATAGATTCTGGAAATTTCTCTCCCATTTCTATAATCATTAAAGGTATTAATGGTAGATCTACAAAGTTTGAATTTATTGAATATTTTCGTATTCGTTTTTCATGTGATACCAAATTTACATAAACCATGGTGAATGTGATGATCAAATTGGAAAAAGGAGTGTAATAACTCACTTAATTCCTTCAAGAAATACATTAGCAATCACACTTAGTGGCATTTATGTGATAAATGGAAATGGATGTGGTCGAGGAGATCACTTTTAAGTCCTCCTCATTCAAGTAATAAATGCACACTTGAACTTGGATTCTTCTCTAGTGGGAGTTTTAATTTGGTTCGGATGGAAAATCTTGACCTGCGTGTAGGATATCTCTGACTTTTAATGCCAATAAACTTCACAATATGGTAAGTTGGGTTGAGCCAAAATTTGGTTTTGGGTTACTTCATAATTTGTAGGGGTGGTGGTAAATGTTGTTGGGTAGTGAAGAGGATGGGAATACTTTTGTTTGGTTTGTTTCTTTGTTAATAATTGGACTATGACATGATTATTTTAATTGGCAATGTTGGTTTGTGGATGAAAACTTTAAAATCTTATTTTTTAGACAATCCTTTTTTGGTTTATTGTCTAGGTGATGTCAATGTATACTTAGGAAGTTTCTTTGCAATTTAGATTATTTCTCCAAGCGCCATTTCTCTTGTACTTTATGTTGGTAGTATGGAAGAAAACAAACAACACGATGAGTGTGTTCATTGTGGATTTACAGAGCTTCACAAGGTCCTGAGGTGCTTATCACCACAGATGAACACCTTACAAGATGTAATTTTTCATATTAATCAAAGTATATGTAGTCATCATGAAGCCTAATTGGATAGGCTTTTGGATATGGAAATGAGAATGGAAAAACAGAGTTAAAGGTTAGAGAAGTTGGCTACATATTTATAAATGCATCATAGCATTACACTAGGTTTTGCTTGAAACTATAAATCTTCGATTGACCGCCCTATAGTTACCATAGGTTCAGTGAACGGTATTCTTCCCAAAGACTTTGCAGTTCAACGGGATTTTGGTGATTATGAAGACATAGAATAAGCACAAGTAGCATCATAAACGAAAGAAGTTGAAAATGGAGAAACAAAGGATGCTTACAGTGAACATGAACACATGTCTAGTTTTCTTAGGTTTTCATGTTTTATAAGGTTTCATTTTTGTTTGGTTGGATTATATGAATTTATAGATCTCAAGAATTTAGACAATATGATAAACACAACTGTAAAATCCAGTGTGATAGACATGTTTTCTGAGAATTATTCATTTTGATTTTAGTTTTCAACGATGATACTAATAAAAAATGGTTACTCAGTGCTAACTAATTTATGTGAGAAAGGAAGGCAAGATGCAAGAATAGGGATAGAAAGATTTAATTACTGAACACAAATTACTCATCAATGGATCTAATTATTCAAAGTAAAGAAGTTACCTGTGTGTATGGTGCCGCAATCTCCTCTGCTACTTCCATGGCTCCATCTAGGTTGAAGGAACCAGTGTCCTCCCACCTGGAGGATGGAGACTCAGCCCTGAATAACTGTACATTAAAACAAATAAAGTCAATAACATGTAATTAAAAGTGAAATATATTAAAAAAATACGATATCGAATAACATACAATAAATACTTGAACATTAAATAAAACAATAGCTAACCTAGTCCATGTAACTCTCCGTGACATGCTGCTGCGTAGGACCATGGCAAGAATGCCCATAGTGAGAACAAAGATGTGTTGATGTTCCCGTTGAACTAGATGGCCCTGCTTGGGTTCCACCTGTACCTGGTCTGTCCTGACCACCACCCATAGACCGTGCAGCAGTGTGTGTCGCATCGCCTTCCTCCCGGCTCTGTGAAGGCATAGCCACAAATGTGGTATGTCTAAGAAGATGACATGTGGCATGTCTAACAGAGTCATCGATCTCATCTAGGATGCTACCAAACCTAGGTGGATGAGGAGGGGGGTTTGGCTCTCGCCTGGGTGCAGGCGGTCCTCTAAGTGGGTTGTAGTGGGCCTGAGGTCGATCTTGGGAAGAGCCAAGACTGACACCCTAAAACTCAGTGATGTCAAAATAATTGACATGGTAGCCTAACTCAAACTCAACCCACAATTTCCTAAGAAAATACTGTGGGAACTCAAAATTATTGGATGGGGGCTTGTTAAACACCATAAACCATCTCTTTCTCCAGTTATCTCTCCATGGATGGTAATTACACCAGTCCATGCAAACCCGTCTCTTCCTCACATCTGGAGGCTGCCTTGTCCTGGGATCTATGAATTTGTAGTACAATTGTGATTTTGTGATGTTGAGGTCTTTAATTTGTTCTTTTGATATCCCGGTGGAATAGTGCTACCTCATTCGAGCCCTATATTGTCTCAGATTAGTGATCCCACTGTGGGAAATGTTAATAGATTCAATGATGTTTTGCAATGATGCAGTGAGGGAAACCCGAGACGGGTTCCCTGGTGCTCTTCAAATCATTGCTTAAGACCCTTAATTGGTTTAAATCTTGATGTAATTTATCCTCAGGGTTTTCAAATGGGTCATCATCAAGTTCATTGCTCATTCCAATGTTAATGTTATCGTCTGACGGTTCGATTTCGTTGGTTTCCTCTGATGGTTGTGGTGTGTTTCTCATTTTGTTAGGTGTAATTTATTTGTAGTGAAAATTTGTTGGTTTTTAATTGATTGTAAATTTTTTTTAATTTAAAATTTTAATGAAAAACAAAAAGAAACAACAAAAAATGGAATGATTTAGTACCTACCTGGAGGCACTGGAAGCAATGGAGGTTGGAGGCCGAGTTTGATGTTGAATGGGAGGTGTTTGGATGATCCAAACGCACTCGCGTGCCTCCATCCCCCCCAATCCATTGCTTGTGGGTTTGTTATACAATAGCAAACCCACATACTGTGTTTTTTTATTTAAAAAACAGGAGCGCGCACGCGTTTTCTTTGGGTGCGTGTTAACAACGTGTGCGGGCATTTTTTGCATATGCGTTAACAATGCATGTGTGCATCTGTTGATGTGGATATACAGACACGCGTGCGCTCTTTTAAGAGCGTGTACGTGCTTCTTCTATCCACGTCAACTCACCGATGTGGAGGCTCGGCATTGCCGAAGCGGGAGTGCGTACACGTGTTTAGAGGCGCGTGCACGTGTTTGTTTTTTTTGCGCTCACACATTGTCATTGCAACATTTTTGGGCACCATCTTTGTGCGGGTACCCCATACTTACTTTATATCTTACACTTAATTTTGAAATTTGTCTTCATTTGTTTAGGTTCTTCACACTCTTTTAAAGATGAGACTTTATCCTTGCTCCTGTTATGTTTTTGAAATATTATCTGTAATAATTCATTCATTTGCTTGGGTTGCATGTGTTGTTCTCTCATTTCTCCTTCCTTCATTACGATTTTGGAGACATACAAATTTTCTGTGACATTTGCATTAGGTTACATGAAAACTTACTTGCTTTGCACATTTTCCATAACCTCTATGTTTAACAAATGCTTTTGTTGTTGATTTCTTCACAATGTAATGTGTTGAATTAACTTGGTCTCTTTCACAAGTGCTACTTTTTCTTCACTTGTGGCTTCTCTTTCTAAAGAACCTTGGTTCATCTTGTCAATTTCTCATCCATTATAAGAGAAATTTTAAAATGTCACTCTATGAAATGTATAATGAGCACTCAATTCATCTTGGATTTGGAATTTAGGCTCATTAACATACCTTCTAACCCTTTGAAATATTAGTTCTTCATGTTTTATTTGATGGAAAATTTGTAGAGCTCCTATGTGTATTATTCAATGTTTGCATCTTTCTATTTCAAATTTTGTACTTGTACCTATACAATATTTACTCATAATCTATTGCTAAGATGTTTTCTTTGAATTTTCTTACCATCTTCTTCCATTTTATAATCATCTATTTTGGTTTTATTCTTACATTCGTTAAAGTAGTTTTAACATAATCCTACCATATTCTTTCAACTTGGAAAAAACAAACTTAACTTTATGACAATCTTCTACCTTCCAAAAATGAGATATCTTTCTACTTCTTTTCATCCAAAAACATAATTTTTCTTCCTTGAAATTACTATCATATTTAAGAATTTCAATTAAAACATAACTTTTCTCTCTCATAAGTATGATGAATTTACCATAAGGTCTATTTAGTAATTCTGTTCACATTCTTCTTTTGATTTTGAATCTAATTCTTCTTCAAAATATAGTCCATTATGTTCGATTTCCAACTTTTCATGTTTTTATTCATTTCTCTGTTTTTGGATGGTTATTTATTTTCAATTTATCTATTAACTTTCACTCTAATTATGAACAAAAATAGTTTTAGTACAAACAAAACAAGAGTTGCAAGCGGCAATGTCCATGACAGGCCAGGGATTGATGAATTGGAAGGATATGGAAACACTGTCTAGCAGAAAGCATAAGCTGGTACTAGCATTTGCAATAAGCAAAAAAATATTTGATGGTGAAACATTGAACTTTTAATTTGGTCTTTGCATAGTAATTGAACTCTTAAGAAAAAACAATTGAAACAATTTCTTAAGAGATAGCACATGAACTGGTGCAATCCACCAAGCATCCATAGAGTATGAAACTTGGAAAATATCATTTGGCAATTCATCTGCCAAATTAACAAACTGCTAGAAGCATTTTGAAAAAAATATTTGGAAGAAACCATTGTAAGTTTGCACCTTCGTGGGTAGAGGCATGCAACAGATCTCACGTCGTTGAGAATTATGAGTAAAATGATGTGGAACAAATGACAACACCATTGTCATGTTATTTTGCATTCCTATGAAGGGAAAAGTGAGGATGCATATACAAAATAAGCATAAGACATGGCATCAAAACGTGTTATCAAGTTGCAAATCAATTCAGAAAAAGAGTCATGGCAATCACTGAAAACAACATCAACTAGCACGAAGTGTTGCTGGGAAAACTCTTGTTGGATTGACAACATGTCTATTTGAACATTAGTTGAAAATGGACAAACAGATGGTGCGATATCCATCTGTTGAATGCCTACTTCTGAGCTATACAACAACAATGGCTCAAAGTGTCCACATGATGTCATTTGGTTATGGAAAAAAATATTAAGCTCATGTTCAAGAGCACAATAAGCTCTGGAAGATTTAGCCATTTCGAAAACCCATCACAACAAGCTAATTTGTTTTGTGTTAGGATGAAACCCATCACATAAAGAGTGAAATTATTTTCTGGAAGAACAGGGATAATCTCCTCAATAAATATTTATATTTTTATTGCTTTTTTGAGATCAATATAGACAACCTATTGCAAAACATATAAATAGAATTGTTAGGCTAGATGTATCAGCTGGTTTGAGATTTTGTTGGCTATAGCAACTTTGGATAGGCCAGATACATAACTGATATACTCTATTGTAGGTGATTGTTGTCAGAGATAAGTTTGATCTCAGAGAAACCAGGTACCTTATTTTCCCTGGGCTGCAACTCAAGTCGTAAAGAATGCAACTCCTACCTAAAAAGAGCAGGAATATTGAAATTCACATTCGTTATTTAGGAAAATTGCATAAAGAAGGCCAAATTCAAATGATACATTCTCTAAAAAAATGAATAAATATTTCATTTCTTTATCAATCCATTCAGACAATACATCTTTCAAAAGTTTCAAGCAATGCTAGAAATGGAAAATTACTATCTCCTGTCAAGGAAAAACTTAAAAAAGGATAAAGAACCACAATCAGATATGATATCCAAAGCTTTATAAATACCATGATGATTCTCAATTCTATGAATTTTAAACAAGAAACCATTGGAATAGCTAGCTTCTGCAAGTCTCAAATCTGACCATTTTAATCACCATATATATGGACGATGGCTAGATATATGAATAAAAGAAAAGCCAAGTATTGTGGAACGAGACTTGACACCAAGGAAAAACTGAAAGAGATAAGCAGTGGATCCTTTTTAGATCTTGATTCTATAAATTATTTTTTGTCACTGATTCCAAAATTCTCCTATGATGAGGTTTATAATGCGATGTATATTGTGTAATATGTAGAAATTCTAGTTTGATGTAGTTGAGTTTTTTCATAGTCTACTCTCCTAGAAGCATAAATGTACCCTAAATAAGTATATTGTATATGTTTCCCGACAAAGTTAATTCCATTGCTAATCTTATCCCATTAGCAATCCACAACCAAACAAAAATCACCCAAGCCACCTAATATGTAGCCAAATCTAGAATGAAACATGGCTATGATAGCCCAAACATTTTCCTGGAAAAGATAGGCCATAGAATTTTAAATATTAGTCAACAATTATTTTACAAAAAAATGGTTAAATCTGTTTACTTTGTCCAAAAGTTGATTTGCTATGCTATTTTCTTAAACCAAAAGCAAGTGGAATTTAAATACAATGATCTAATCGATTCAGAACCGTGCAATCTTAACGAATTATGAAATTTCAGCAAGGGCAATTTAAAAAGAATGATCTAGACAATCTAGAATCCTGTAATCTTAATGAAATATGAAATCTTGCCATCTTGATATGGATCAATGAAATATGAAATCCGTTCAACCTCAATGTACACTGTAAATAATGACACTGAAATATTTCAATTTTTAATATTCTATGAAATAAACTCCATACACTGAAATATTTTGATTATTTACACACCAAAATGTTTAATTATGAATAGACTATGAAATATGAAATATGGACACAATTATTTCAATTCTCAACACATTGCCAAAAAAAATTCTCAGCAAACTGTCAAAAAAATTGGACCAGCAATCAGCTACGGATTATTCAAATAAATAGCAATACGTAGACAGTAGTATTTGATGAGTTAATAAATAACAAAATGTACAATGAAATATTCGGGAAAAAACCACAGGACACAATTTCTCAAACAACAGACCAATTAGACAATTGGGACCTAAGCATTCGAATGACCCACTGCAAATCAAAAGCTATATATCAAGATCAACAGATTTTACAAAATTAGAATCAACAGGGTTTTGATATCAACTAAAATAAAACTAGGACATAAATCTTAACCAAGTCATAAGAACCAGACAATGCAACGAACGCCCCCAGACTATCCCTCGACGGACCCATAGGCACCTATTTTGCGTCATCCACTATCTTCAGTATTCGGGAGATTTGAATTTCAACTAAACATAACATAGCTTGGAACCATAGCCATGAACTAACGTGCCCAACACTAAGAATATCCAGTGCAGAGCTAGGGATAAACAAACAAAAGTTTCAATGGTTGCGTTGATTCTAGAACTACACATGCATCATAGCTCACAACCTATGTTTTAGACTACTAATTGTGGAAAGGATGCCATCTTTGCCACGGTAACAATGCCAGCTCTGGCATACATTTCGCCGACCTCCTCTGCATAGTTTCCTGGTTGGAAAGGAACATTTTCCATCTTCCAATCCATGAGGTTAACGATTAACTGCTACCTATGTCGAACACTAGGTTCTGTGCATTTCAAGAAAATAATTATAGGCCGGCCTTCAAGCTCGACCATCGACCAAAGTAATATTTTTCCAGAGTTATCTGTAGGTATCTTCAACACTTGGCTCCGTGCATTTCATGAAACCGATTACATCCTGCTTCTCAAGATCGGTCGGTGGCTTCACACAATATAGATTTTGCCACGGGTATCTATTGTAAAAATTTCGGTATAAACCTGATAAGGAACATATGAGCCAAAACCAATTACATAATTAACCACTATTAACTCGAATTCTTGTTCAAAACACCCACAATTCGCATAAACCCAGAGAAAAAATAGTCAAACCAGCCACTGTGTACATACATTACATCCAACACGCTGCAAACACTTGGAGCAATCGCTGTCTTTTGCTTACCTCTGCTTCATGAACTGCCACTAAACCAAAGAAGCCGTCATCCCCACCATCGAGCTTCTCAATGCCACTGCTTGAACAGTCCACAACGGACCCGCAGAAACACCTCCCCGCCACAAAAACCCTTGCCCGCCACAATAGAAAAACTAGCAAAGGAAAACAGGGAAAAAGCACACGAACCCCTTTAAATAACAAATGCAATAGCATAACGAACATGAACCGGCATTAAACACCATGCTTGGATCAATAACTGCAGCAAATGATCGACAACTGCAAATTTCCGAGAAACCCTTTCCACAGCACCCGTCTTGTACATGAAAACCAACCTCAGTGGTCCCAACACCAAACAACAAACGCCCAACCGAACAATCTAGCGTCCAGACCATCCCCATACTAAAACACAGAAAGAGTTGCGCTGCATCCAAGAAACAATTAATGACACCACATCAAACCCCTGTCAAACTAATTACAGGCATTAGAACACAGACAAGTGAGGGGGACACGCGGCAACCAAAACCCCCGCACCAGACTTCGAGAAGTTTATTTCAATCCAACATAAGAAAAAACTATATAAACATTGCCCGCTGGCAATAATTGGCACCGTACGGACAGACTAATATGCCCAAATCCCCAAATCCGTTACAAGATGTCACAGACATACCGTATGGACAGACTAATATGCCCAAATCCCCAAATCCGTTACAAGATGTCACAGACATAAAAACGGTTATGGTTTTCATACTCCTTTGAAGCAAATATGAAACGTGTGATGCAATTGTCATAGTATATGTCATAAGTGACATATTTGAAACTTTGCATGTCATGACCTTACCGTAAAACCATACATTGTATCTTTTTTCTTTCTTTATTATATTGTATGTCATCACTGACATATTTGAAACTTTCCATCTCCACCACCATATTCATGACTTTACAGTTAAAGCATGAAAAGCACTCCCCTACTTCTCACATCGAACGATGCTTTTGGTCATCTAAATAACTCCTCAATCACTTTCAAACATGTGTATGTTTGTCATTATTCAGTTCCAATTTCATGGTGGAAGTTTACAAAGTAAAGCAACATGGATTCTTTGAAACCTTTACTCATTTGCTGCAATTACATACTCCGGGAGTTGATTAAAATGAAGTATCATAAAAATGCCTTCGGAATATCTCTGGTTATAATGGTCCCAAGGTCCACAATTGTAATGAAAGATTATTTATCTTTGTGTGTGAAAAATATAGATGTGAGGAAAAGGTTCCGAGTGGATTATAACTGTTTCCTTTACCTCTATTCTAAATTCGAAATGGTTCTAATTTAAAACAAGGTTGTTTGTTTGCATCTAACTTCTTGGAGTAAAAAATAACTGTTCAATTCACTATTCTAGGTTTGATATTCAGAGTGAGAGTGCTAACATTTAAAATAAGGAATCGTCACAGTGACATGGTCCAAAAATATAAATATAAGTCCCAACTCCAATCAAATAAAAGATGATGTTGTAAACAAACAAACGACAATTGTTTATTTTTACCTAAAAGATGATGTTGTAAACAAACAAACGACAATTGTTTATTTTTACCTCTATTTTAAATTCGAAATGATTTCGTTTTAAAACAAAGCTGTTTCCTGGCATAAAAATTGCTGGAGTAACAGACAAGTAGGTAATGCCAAAAAAATTCATTCATTTTCGACGTCCAAATACATAACTTTTATTGATTTGTCAGATATAATATTCACGGATGACTCCATATCATTGGGTTTAAGGATTTGATTTGTTAAGGATAGGGTGGTCAATTGGTGGGTTAGATAGATTCCATTCCATTCACTTGAATTCAATTTTGTTGAGACATCTTCTAATTTGAAAAATTACCTACTGACGGTTTACTCACTTCATTGTTAAACTATCCAACTATTAACACATAATACACCAAAAACATAATACAAAATATGCAACTTGATTCCAATAACCAAACTCTTGAGGGGTCAACGATAAGCATAGTAAAGATAGTAAAGAGTTAATCCTTTCTATCTATCTATCTATGGGCATGCAACTGTACTGAATTTACTCTTGTACTTGTAGAAAATCTCTATAAATAGCTCTGCGTCTCTTCGCTCATTCCAGAGTTCAAATCCCTCTCACTGCCCTAACCTTCATGAGTGAAGGCATGGAAGCCCCGCAATCAGTTTCAGTTGATCAGCATCCCTCCCATGCCCTATTATTTCCATTCCCGTTGCAGGGCCACATAAAGCCTTTCATGAACCTGGCCAAGGTTTTGTCCACCCGCGGGTTCTATATCACTTTTGTCAATACCGAATTTGTCCAAAGACGTCTCGTTGAATCTGGTGTAAATGATTCCATGATGGGTAATGAGAATCATATGAATATAAGATTCGAAACTGTGCACGATGGCCTGCCTCCCCAACACGGCTATAGTCAAAATCTAAATTTTGCGGAGCTGGTCGCATCCATGGCGTCTAACGCTCATATTCACTTGCACAAGTTGATGGAGATGCTCCGCCATCTTTCCGACGTTCCTCCAGTCAGCTTTATAGTGTCGGATGGACTTTTATCAAAGACGCAGTATATTGCGAACGACTATCATGTTCCGAGAGTAGCCTTCTGGTTGACCAGTGCGTTCGGTTTCACGGCTCTTTTCAGCATCCCTATGCTCATCGACAAAGGATATCTTCCTCTCAAAGGTACGCAACAAATTATCTTAACATCTTATTCGTTTGTACTAGTAATCATAAGCTGTTTTTTTCTTGTTAACTGCTTCCCCAGAGGTAGGAGATCTATCTAAATTTATGTTTTGCAGCGAAAGTTGTGAATCTATTACATGAATTCATAACTCGACTGTTACACAATTGATCGATTATTTGTCGATCACAATAAGATATTCACTATAATTTACTATTTCATTGTTTGATCGATTTTCCTAAAATAATTCGCGGATAGGCGCTTCAATGAGCTTTTCTCTGTAAATGGAGGGTGATCGCAACGGTAATTAAGGATGGAAGGCTAAGATGGAAAATCTAGGTATATTCTTCGTCGAGCACAGAATATCCCAACCACACAGATTTGCAGTTTGCTGAAAGGTTACCCAAAGGTTTTATCGGATTAACAAATAATCAGCGGTTTGTTTTGTTTAATCGAATGGGAGAACGAAAGGTTGCGCATGTGGGTTGATCCTGTCACGGTGGAGTCGATTTGTTTGGGTGAGTCGTTTCTGAATCGCCCGTTTTCTCTTTGATCGGTGTTGCTATGAAGAGTCCTCAGATTATATCAAGAAACCGTTTCATCGATGAGGTCGAGATCCATGCGCACCCGGATTGCAAAAATTATACAGAAGATTTATAGAGCCGAAGCTTATCCTGCCTGATTGCAATTCAGCTCGATTTACGGCAAAAGTCCCATAGACTGTAGGACATCTCTTTTTCACAGTGGGGCTTGACCTGGACTCGTGTTCCGTGTATCTGCATCCATTACCAACATAAGCTTCGTAATGCCCAAGATTTCTCTTCTGCAAGCCCATTTATTTAATATCACCGGTGTATTCACCACGGCATTCAATTATACAGGCCTCCCACGGTATTCAATTATACAGGCACTCCACCACAAAACCCAATGACATCCAAAGGAACCAGACTCAGTCGGATTCCCTTCAACTCAACGATGCAGTTGGTAAATCAAGGCACCAGCGTTCTGACAGTGGAGAATCATCCACTCCATCTCCATGGCTTCAATTTCTTCATTGTTGGAAGAGGGTTTGGGAACTCCAACCCTAAGAAGGATCCTGCCAACTTCAATCTGGTGGATCCTCCTGAGCGCAACACTGTCGGGGTGCCCACAGGTGGCTGGACGGCTATCCGATTCAGAGCTGACAATCCAGGTAACGTAAACCTACATACTCATTCTTGCAGTTTCTTTAATTTGGAGTAGAACGTTCTGAAGGATTCTTTATCATTCATTGAATGGATGATTGATGAGCTTCAGGTGTTTGGTTCATGCATTGCCATCTGGATGATGCTATTAATTTCACAGATACCCAAATCGAATAGCTTACCAGCGGCAGTAGATAGGTTTTGTGGGTGTGTTTTTAGCTGTTAGCTGAGCTACAGCTGTGATTATCATATGAAGGCTTTTGTATTTGCATATATCAATGGCTTTAATAATTCAGGGTTGTAATACTTGCAAATTTCAACACTATTCTCTTTATAAACTTTAAGAGTTTATTTTCACTCCCCGGTCAAGAAATATGTTCATAACATCCCTGTTAAAGCCTCACGATCCCGGTTAAAGCCTAATTGGCACATTCCAAATGATAAATACAGTTTAACATATCTAGCTTAATAAGCTTCTATATAATATTTTATTAAGAAATTGCCTAATTAGTATTGTTAATACTGAAATAGGGTTAAATGAATGGACAATAGGGTTAAATGAATCGTTAAACGATTAATTTCAATTTCACTCATGCGTCTTTCGTTTTCTTTTTTGTTTCGAGGTCTAGGAACGGGAGGAGGTTCAATTGTGGAGCCATTGATGGAGAGTGCAATGTGGGGTATTGGCCAAGATTTCGTCTATATTCATGCAAACAATTAATTAGGGATTTGTTTGACTGCATTGATATTGTTAATGTTTCCCAGTGTATAAGCTGGAATGGTCGATGAGAAAGAGTTGAGCAGGAGAGAATTCCCATCAGAGTTTCTATTTGGTGTGTCTTCCTTAACCTATCATGTAGATGTTCAATCTATTCTTCTTCATTACAGATTTCTTCTGCCTGGTGTTGTGTTCAGTTATATCAATCAATATCTCCATTGTTTTTGTTTACAGATTTTGATCGATTTGTAATGAGAGCTATGACTTTATAAATTTAAACCATCAGGTGATGAATTGTTTGTGCAGGTTGGAATGATTGCACAGGTGAAGGCCGCAGACAAGTTAGTGGTTACTGAGGATTCCACTAGGGTAAATAAAATAACCAAATTCCCTCACTAAGCTAAGTCGAATGCTAAACCCGTGATATAAATTATTAACTTTGCTCCAAAATGTTAAGACCTGGGCTTAACCTATAATATCTTTTGTTCACCATCTAAAAATGTTGATTTCATAAAAGTATTTAAGGGTGTGTGCAAGAAGATGAGGGTCACTTTAGATGCAATGCTACTTTTTCAAAACTTGTTCCTGATACATAAAAACATAACGCGTTTCTGATATTTAGCACATGCCATGGTAAGACCCGAGCCTGACATGTCACTGGACATGTAGGATAGGTAACCATAATGCGTACGCATTATAGAACTACAAAACACGTACGTGTTATGTAGTTACAAAACGCGTACGCATTATTGAAAACTAAAATCAATTTAAAAACACAGTCCCGACCAACCGCGACCACCCGCGGTGCTCTTCACGCATCAGAAACGCGAAATAGAGGTTGGACAAGGACGATTTGTGTGCCCTGAAGTATCGGTGGAGCTCGATTTAGCTGGAGGGGAGGCAAATTCACCGGTGGATTGTCATCTACTCAGGTAATTCATTCACCCATACCATTTTTTTTATTTCTTAACCTAAATTGCTATTTTTTTATTGTTTAAAACAACCTAGTTTTGTAATATTGATAAAATTGGGAATAATCCAATCTCTAATTAAATTCACATCTCCCTCAACCAAGATGAGTGAATAATTAAAATGAATCCCTTTTCAAAAACTCAAAAATTCCTAATCCAACCAAAAATTGAAAAAAATAGAACTCCCCCCTTTCTACAATGTATCCATCTAAGTCACCTGACACGAGGACACAGGACACGAGTGTCCCCATGGGACACGGTGACCCCTGGAATTAGGACACGTAGGACACGTTTTATATACATATATATATATATTTTTAAAATATATTAAAATTTAAAAATATAGACATATAGATCCAATAAAATTTAACATTTACAATTACAAATATTCAATAGAAATTACATTTACAATTACAAATATGAAATATTCAATAGAAATTAGATCATTCACAAATCACAACACATTTGTCATTCACAATCACAAATCACAACGAGACATTGAGACACATAGATGCATGTCAAAGACTCGGAACCACATTTCTCATTAAATCATCAAAATCAAAATGTATTACATAGATGTCGGAATGCCACTAGGCACTGGAAAATGCCAAATAGACTAATAGTCTAATAGTCTAATAGTAAATACAAAAAAGGAGTGGATCAAGATGGAAGAATCCCATCTGTCAATGACTCAATAGTCCTCCTCCATGCCTGAATCAACAAACTCATCATTGCCCTGATCCTCCTCCTCCTCCTCCTCCTCTCTGCGAATCTGACTAACTGCATCTGCTAGTGTGGAGGATGACCCCTCCATACGATCACCCTCATCAAAAGTGACCGGCTCTAGCACTGGATCATTAAGATCGATGCTGGCTAATGCCAACTCAGTACTGCTGTCCAAACCCATATCATTAGGAAAGACATCCCACATCCATGTCTTTCCCTTCGCCCACTCCTCCCTCTTCCTGTAAATAAGACGAAGGTTGGAGTGCACATACACCATCGTCTTTGCCCTAGACTGCTCAAGCCTACTCTTCTTCACACTGTACAAGTTCCCATATGTGCTCCAATTCCTCTCACAACAAGAGGATGAAGTAACTTGAGAGAGGACCCTTAAGGCTATCTTTTGTAGAAGAGGGCATGTTGCCCCATGGGTTGTCCACCAAACAAGGGGTTTCTTAACCCCCATGTCTCTAACCACCTCATATCCTCCAAGTCTCCCAGTGCCACTAGAAAACTCATAAAATTCCTCCTCCGCCACCTCAAGGTGGTCTCTATCCTAAAGTAGCCGTCTAAATGCTATCTTCCTCCCATCTGAGATCTCTCCATCCATGTGAGGAGGGACTCTGGATGAGGGCCCTGACCCACCACTGAGCCAATCCTAAGCATAGAACCTAGGGTTCAATGAGTGGACCAAGCAATGCAAAGGTGTGCAATTCTTATCCCACCTGGAGATAAGAATGCCCTGTATGATGGACCATAAGTTCTCTGCCGATGTCTCATACTCAGCACACTCATTCTCTATAAAAATGGTCCTTATGGACTCAATCATGGAATCCCACCCCTCATAAACATCTCCTAGGATGGGTTGGTTCGTGTTTGCAAACCGCAACAAAGAAATGATTGGCTCCATGATCTTGATGCTAAGGACTACCCTATCCCACCAACCATCATCTAAAACCGTGTCCCACGCGACACGGGAACCCTGTTGGACGTGTCCGGTTACTTAGGTATCCATCCACATGAAACCCAAATTTCCAACCCTCAAAGACCATTTCCCATGATACTAATTAAATAATTTTCCTTGGTAATGGTCATAGCAAGATGAAATTCATGCAAAAGTGTGAATAGAAAAAATGCAAAAAAAATTAGTAACTTGGTTTCTCAAAATTTCATCACAATCATTTGTCCATGAACATAATCAAAATTTCATCAAAAATGTATGTACCTATACATTGCCTCTTAGTTAAGCACCCTTGACTAAATTCCAAAACACATTAACAAAGTGTCTCTCGGGCCTGCCCTATCCACACCCTCGATTAATCTACTCAACGCTCAGGGACCGTCAATTCAACTGAAAGACTTCATATAGAAAATCACTATGTTTTTTATTTAATTTTCTGAACTTGCCATACAATGTAGAGATCGATTTTGTAGAGAGAAATTGTCTCTGTTTTGAGAAGTTGATATTGTTGTTATTGTCATTCTAGTCACAATCTCTAGTTGATTATTCAACATCTTAATCATTGGTAGTCATCTCAATTACATATGTAATCATATTGGCATGACAAACTCATACATATCCATTTCATTCCATGCCACTTTGTCCTCCCCTCCAACCACAAGGCGTAATATGTTGAAATCAATAAATTTAATGTTAGCTTATGAAGTTGATGGAAATATTGTTTTCTGCAATGGACGTAAAGGCCAAAACATGTCAAAATAACACTCCTAAATTCTAAGAAGTTTAAACCCAAGTTTGAATGGAAAAGTCACCAATGAGGGTTAAGAAGTGCCTTAGCTTCTAGAAAGAAGTTGAACGAAACTTACTTTTTAATTGTTAAATGTTTAATTTTAAGTTTTAAATGTATGTAAGTGAATGCCATTAAATTGCTTACTTGAGTTTGATTTAATACATTTTCAATTTTGAAGAGACGTCATTATATACCATGTATATGTTTCTAATGATTTTCGTATTGATGTCTTTATTGCAGTTGCGGCTATGGACACCAATGTCGAGATACTGATTGAGCTTGCCCACTTGAGGGGCATTAGTGTAGCTTTTAGTGGTGGTGACAGGATTCGTCGCTCGCTTGCATCAACCTTGGATGCAATTGTTGACACCATTTCACAGTCTAGCAATGTACTATATGATATTACATCATATAGAGAAAGAAAAAGACAACAATATGCTGATGCGCTAGACTACAATGCAATAAAAAAGTTGAAAATATCCAAAGAGCTCATATTTGCATTGTTTAGGGACCCTCGGATGGGGGAAATCCCAAATGTAAACATGTCGCATATCTCCATTGAGTGGTGCACGTTTCAACCATTTGTTGATCACTGGTTGGACAGATGGTACATGGTTTTTAATATGCCACCACACAACAACAAGGAAATTCCCTTGTATTTCCTTTGAAAGA
The DNA here is from genome assembly GCA_027924585.1 of Larix kaempferi. Taxonomy (NCBI): domain Eukaryota; kingdom Viridiplantae; phylum Streptophyta; class Pinopsida; order Pinales; family Pinaceae; genus Larix; species Larix kaempferi. The sequence continues at coordinate 6,311,523 of BSBM01001321.1, read as the reverse complement.
TGTACGCAGAGTTCATGTTATATAAACACATAAACTATTTTGACATCTTGTAGTTTCATGGGATCGGTGGGGGGATGCCCCAAAGCCGACCCAATGCAAGGCTTCGAGACCAGGATCTCCCTATCCCTGCACCTCGCAGGTAGTTTCCTGGGCCAGATGTCCCACCTGTACATCGTATTATTCCACAGACATGGGATGCATTTTTGAGTTTGGCACGGGCGGTTGTTCGCCATGGCACTATGGTTCAACATATGGGTGAGGAAGGGACATCTGTCCTTGGTGTGGTACATACACCAACTCGTCACCATGCAGGACCATCAACTAGTGTAGGACCATCAGGACCATCCACTAGTGCAGGACCATCGACACATCCCCATCCTAGTACTGATCCTCACGAGTGCACATCATGTGGTCGTCCCTGCTATGGTCTTGTCTCAGATGTTACCTTCAATGGGTTTTTGAGAGAGATATGTTGATGGTTAATTGTAATAAATTCTTCATTTATTTTCGTCTTTGTACACATATATATAGTTTGAGCTAATATATTAATTTTGTGAACGTGCAGTTGATGCTTTATGCCAGCAGCGACATCCCAGAGCCAAATGTTCCAGACTCTACAGGGGGGCATGATGCTACCCATTTGGTAGGCCCATCTTATATAGCACCTATTGCCGTATCTCACACCGAGGTAAACATTATAAAATTTCAGTTTTTTAATAATTGTTAATTTGTTAATTTCCACATACTTTACATTTTAGTTCACTAATGCTATCTACGGTCTAATATTTACAATTATTAAACTTGCAGATGGCAGATCCTTCACTAGGGCAAGGTAATGTGGAGGTAGCACCCATGGTCGTACCGTCCCATGAAACATCTAGGCTGACTGTAGGCACCATCTGAGACATCTGGACCATTGCCCGGATTTGTATCTCCCTCCAGGCCATTCGTGAACAAGGGTCGTGTGTATGTGAGCCGTTCTACTCCTAGAAAGACTTCAGCTGCCCACGACCATGGGCTTACTCACACCATGGTAATGTATATCCTTCGATGATATTTGTTGTTTAACTTGAAATCCAGTGCATAAATCATTTTTGTTAATGTTTGAATTGCATGTTTACTGCATCAGGAACCCGAGTTGTCTACTAAAAACCTCGCATCGATGGTTGATGCAGCAGTTAGTGCCGCATCTGCAATGGCAATTGATCACACACAGGTATGTAACTATTTCAACATTATCTTTACATAGTTTATTATTGTTGTCTATTGTTTATTCATGCATTTCTAACTATTTCAATATTTTTTCATTGTAGCCACCACCAGCAGGAACAATTCCTGGCCCCCCTGGTTCGACCATCCTGGATGTTCAACCAACGGTTCCATCTGCTACACAAGCAACGCAATCTCCTTTGTCAGTTTAGGTGAGATGTCCTTCAGTGACCAAGTGTTTCATGCACTTTCCATGCACCAATTGATAATTGTTGAGCTAATGTATTAGTGTACATAGTTAGTTGAATTTAACAATTGATATTTAATTTGCAGGATCCAGAGATGCACACTGATCCTAGAGATGTGCCTAGAGGATCAACATCAGGAAAGAACAAGAGGAAGCTTGAGTTTTGATGTGTCTTATGGGATATATGTACATTTGGATACATGTACATGTGGCTTTGATAGTTTTGGATAGTTTTGGACACATGTGCTTTTGGATACTCTTGTATATATATGTACTTTTCGATACATTCACTTTTGGAGACATGTACATTGACTTTATTGTGCATGTACTTTTGGATACATGTACATTGACTTCATTGGATACATGTACTTTTGGATATACATGTACTTTTGGAGACATGCACTTTTGGATACTTTTGGATATATATGTACTTTTGGAGACATGCACATTGGCATTTCACTTATAAATGAATGATACATTTCACTTTGTATTTGTTCTTTGGTTTCCACGTGTTCTTGTGTCAATCTAATGTGTTGATTTGTGTGGATTATCTATTACTCATGAATGCACTATGTCAAAAGAACAAACTATTATATTTAAAGGTTTCAACGAACTCACTACATGCATGCACTAATTGGTATCTAATTAAAATTTGTGATTTTGGATGATGATTACAAATTATGTCAAAGTTCTTGCTCGTGTAATTTAATCAAACTAAATGTAATACAATGTTTCTCAAGGTTTCAACGAACTCACTCATGCACACTAATTGGATAGGTGTAATTAAAATTTGTGAGTTTGGATGATTAAATTACAAGTTAAGTCAATGTTCAAGTGTAATTTAATAAAACTAAGTGCAATACATGCTACACATTTCATCAACGCCCAATATTTGATTGTACAATTAGATTCAACACTACATATGAGTAACTACATACAAGTGCTCAAAGCAACATTGGTGAAAGGAACAAACGTTACCTCGGGATTCAAGAAATAAAGTGCCTTCTAATGTTGGTTGGGAAGGATGTGCTTGGTTATCCTTATGGCTTGGAGGTCATCTTCATGTAGATAAGTACTCTTGTTGTCATGTTTCATTAAGGTTTTTTCATGTGGTAAAACCATTCAAGGTTAGGGTTTGTTCATGGTTTCATTGTACTTGATTTCTAAACATATAATTATTCTAAGAAAGGTTGCTAGGTTTTCTTCCCCATGAGGGTTTCCCGGGATAAAATGTTGTGTCTCTTGTCCCTGAACAACATTTTCATGCGACTTGCAGCTCGACATAGCATAGAAAGCGGACGTTGGACAGATGAACTGTCGAATCCGTTGGTCCCCTGGCGTTCAATTACCTCTAGGGGGCCCTCTCCCTCGTCTCCCCATGGCCCCGTGGCTTCATTGTGCATTCATTTCATAAACTAGGGTTTTGCTCAATTTCATTGCATGCAATCTCACATTGGTGGGTCAACTCTGCAAAAACCTCCCCTGAGCCAGTGTTGGCAGTGTTCCCACGTCGACATTGCCCACACACACTTGAAGGAGCCAACGGCACGCAATCTTCCTGCTTCGTTTGCTTCTTGGCTCCCGGGCAGAAATTCACCAAGTGTCCCTGAACGGCATTTTCATGCAACTTGTAGCTCGACATAAATCAGAAACCGGACGTCGAACCGACGAACCGTCGACTCCGTTGGTCTCCTGGCATGCGATTACCTCTACGGGGCCCTCTCCCTCATCTCCCCATGGCCCAGTGGCTTCATTGTGCATTCATTTCGTAAACTAGGGTTTTGCTCAGTTTAAATGCATGCAATCTCGCATTGGTGGGTCAACTCTACAAAAACCTCCCCCGAGCCAGTGTTGGAAAGGTTCCCACGTCGGCATTGCCCACACACACTGTAGGAGCCAACGGCACGCAATCTTGCTGCTCCGTTTGCTTTTTGGCTCCCGGACGAAAATTCACCAAGTGTCCCTGAACGGCATTTTCATGCGACTTGCAACTTGACATAACTCGAAAACCGGACATCGGACCGATGAACTGTCGACTCCGTTGGTCTCCTGCGCGCAATTACCTCTAGGGGGGCCTCTCCCTCATCTCTGCATGGCCCAGTGGCTTCATTGTGCATTCATTTCGTAAACTAGTGTTTTGCTCAGTTTAATTGCATGCAATCTCGCATTGGTGGGTCAACTCTGCAAAAACCTCCCCCGAGCCAGTGTTGGCAGCGTTCCCATGTCGGCATTTTCCACACACACTTGCAGGAGCCAACGACATGCAATCTTGTTGCTCCGTTTGTTTTTTGGCTTCCGGACGGAAATTCACCAAGTGTCCCTGAACGACATTTTCATGCGACTTGCAACTCGACATAACTCAGCAATCAAACATCGGCCCGACAAACCGTCGACTCCATTGGTCTCCTGGCATGCAATTACCTCTAGGGGGCCCTCTCCCTTGTCTCCCCATGGCACAGTGGCTTCATTGTGCATTCATTTTGTAAACTAGGGTTTTGCTCAGTTTAATTGCATGCAATCTCGCATTGGTGGGTCAACTCTACAAAAACCTCCCCCGAGCCAGTGTTGGCAGTGTTCCCACGTCGAAATTTCCCACACACACTTGCAGGAGCCAACAGCACGCAATCTTGCTGCTCCGTTTGCTTTTTGGCTCCCGGACGGAAATTCACCAAGTGTCCCTGAACGGCATTTTCATGTGACTTGCAACTTGACATAACACGGAAACTGAACGTCGGACCGACGAACTGTTGACCCTTTTGGTCTCCCAGCATGCGATTACCTCTAGGGGGCCCTCTCCCTCGCCTCCCCATGGCCCAGTGGCTTCATTGTGCATTCATTTCGTAAACTAGGGTTTTGCTCAGTTTAATTGCATGCAATCTCACATTGGTGGGTCAACTCTGCAAAAACCTCCCCCGAGCCAGTGTTGGCAGTGTTCCCACATCGGCATTGCCCACACACACTTGTAGGAGACAACGACACGCAATCTTCCCGCTCCGTTTGCTTTTTGGCTCCCGGACGAAAATTCACCAAGTGTCCCTGAACAGCATTTTCATGCGACTTGCAACTTGACATAACTCGGAAACCGGACGTCGGACCGACGAACCATCGACTACGTTGGTCTCCTGGCATGCAATTACCTCTAGGGGGCCCTCTCCCTCGTCTCCCCATGGCCCAGTGGCTTCATTGTGCATTCATTTCGTAAACTAGGGTTTTGCTCAATTTAATTGCATGCAATCTCGCATTGGTGGGTCAACTCTGCAAAAACCTCCCCCGATCTAGTGTTGGAAGTGTTCCCATGTCAGCATTGCCCACACACACTTGCAAAGGCCAACAGCATGCAATATTCCTGCTCCGTTTTCTTTTTGGCTCCCGGACGGAAATTCACCAAGTGTCCCTGAACGACATTTTCATGCGACTTGCAACTCGACATGACTCGGAAAACGGAGGTTAGACCGATGAACCGTTGAATCCGTTGGTCTCCTGGTGCGCGATTACCTCTAAGGGGCCCTATCCCTCGTCTCCCCATGGCCCAGTGGCTTCATTGTGCATTCATTTTGTAAACTAGGGTTTTGCTCAGTTTAATTGCATGCAATCTCGCATTGGTGGGTCAACTCTGCAAAAACCTCCCCCAAGCCAGTGTTGGCAGTGTTCCCATGTTGACATTGCCCACACACACTTGTAGGAGCCAACGGCACGCAATCTTCCTGCTCTGTTTTCTTTTTGGCTCCCAGACGGAAATTCACCAAGTGTCCCTGAACGACATTTTCATGTAACTTGCAACTTGACATAACTCGGAAACCAGACGTCGGACCGATGAACCGTCAACTCCGTTGGTCTCCTGGCATGCGATTACCTCTAGGGGGCCCTCTCCCTCGTCTCCCCATGGCCCAGTGGCTTCATTGTGCATTCATTTTGTAAACTAGGGTTTTGCTCAGTTTTATCGCATGCAATCTCGCATTGGTGGGTCAACTATGCAAAACCCTCCCCTGAGCTAGTGTTGGCAGTGTTCCCATGTCGGCATTGCCCACACACACTTGCAGGAGCCAATGGCATGCAATCTTGCTGCTCCGTTTTCTTTTTGGCTCCCGGACGGAAATTCACCAAGTGTCCCTGAACGACATTTTCATGCGACTTGCAACTCGACATAACTCAGAAACCAGACGTCGGACCGACGAACCGTCGACTTCGTTGGTCTCCTAGCGTGCTATTACCTCTAGGGGTCCCTCTCCCTCGTCTCCCCATTGGCCAGTGGCTTCATTGTGTATTCATTTCGTAAATTAGGGTTTTGCTCAGTGTGGGAGTGTGCAATTTTTGCACAAGGGGGTCAACGTTGGAAAATCATCCACCAGGCAGGTATGGATAGTGTTCCCAGCCCGAACCTACCTAGACACACCTGCAGGACTCCTCAGAACCCGATTTTGTTGCACGGTTGGAGTTCTATGCCCCCGGAAGGTATCTAGCATGTGTCCCTGAAGGCCTTCTGCCAGCGAGACGGGATGAGCCATAGAATGAAGACTGTGGCTTGGATCAATGAATCATCAGCTCCGTTGGATTTAGCACACCGAGATAGTGCCAGGCGTGCCCCTCCCCTCCAGCCCGGTGGCCCATGTGTCACCTTGCAGGTCCATCTTGGAAACTAGGGTTTTGCTCAGTGTGGGAGTGTGCAATTTTTGCACACGTGGGTCAACTTTGGAAAATCATCCACCGGGCGGGTATGGCTAGTGTTCCCAGCCTGAACCTGCCTAGACACACCTACAGGACTCCCCGGAACCCAGTTTTGTTGCACGGTTGGAGTTTTATGCCCCTGACAGGTATCCAGCAAGTGTCCTTGAAGGCCTTTTGGATGAGAGACAGAACAAGCCATAGAATGACGACCGTGGCTCGGATCGATGAACCGTTGACTCCATTGGATTCAGCAAGCCTGGATAGTGCTAGGGGTGCCCCTCCCCTCTGGCCCAGTGGCCCATGTGTCACCTTGCAGGTCCATCTTGGAAACTGGGGTTTTGCTCAGTGTGGAAGTGTGCAATTTTTGCACACGGGGGTCAACTTTGGAAAATCATCCACCGGGCGAGTATGGCTAGTGTTCCTAGCCCGAACCTACCTAGACACACCTATAGGACTCCCCAGAACCCGATTTTGTTGCACGGTTGGAGTTCTATGCCCCCGGCAGGTATCCAACAAGTGTCCCTGAAGGCCTTTTGGATGCGAGACAGAACGAGCCATAGAATGACGACCGTGGCTCAGATCGACAAACCGTCAACTCTGTTGGATTCAGCACGCCAGGATAGTGCCAGGGGTGCCCCTCCCCTCTAGACCGGTGGCCCATGTGTCACCTTGCAGGTCCATCTTGGAAACTAGGGTTTTGCTCAGTGTGGAAGTGTGCAATTTTTGCACACGAAGGTCAACTTTGGAAAATCATCCACCAGGTGGGTATGGCTAGTTTTCCCAGCCCGAACCTGCCTAGACACACCTGTAGGACTCCCCAGAACCCGGTTTTGTTGCACGGTTGGAGTTCTATGCCCCCGGAAGGTATCCAGCAAGTGTCCCTGAAGGCCTTTTGGATGTGAGACAGAACGAGCCATAGAATGATGCTATGAATGAATTCTCTTGATGAAGTCGGTGGTATTGTCATGAAGAAATCCTACACATGGTTAGTATGCAACACACGACGAATGTACAAAAATGTTTCATAGTAATATTCATATTCTACATGGTATCTACAACAACAAGTGTTATGAAGAGTATTTATTCTAACATACCATGGCTTACATTTCTCAAAAGATCTTTGCCCCAAGTTCAATTGTCTATGCTCAATCCTAAATTTCTCGTAAAGTTCTGTCTGTGTTATATCAAGAATATGCTTAGTATGTGGTTCATGATCCTTTGAACCCCTTCTTAGTTTTAGTACATCCTTTCGGTTTGAAGAAGGCCTTGTGTGATCATGCCAAAAACTGTGCACTAGTCCCTTTACTGCATCAACTAGCTTCATGTCACGACGTGGCAACTGGCCAACAAAGGCCCAAAAATCCATCTAATCTGTTGTGTCAAGATGTTCTCTTCTAATAGAATACCTACGGAGGGTTTTTACATTCAAATTAACTAGTTTGGATGTAGGCCTGAGAATACGAAGGGCCCTAGTGTTCTTATTTGCAATTGCTTGTGACAACACACGACGAGCAGCATTGCGGTCCTTTGAATGTGTGTTCTTACCAATTTTACCAAATGCATCTACTAGGCTTTTAACTATATGAGAACTTGGTTCAAAATTCTTTATCATCTTTATCCCTAACTTTTTCCTAACAACATTCATGCTCCTATATTTTAACAATGATAAAAATAGTCTACATTTATCTCCATCACATTTAGAAACAAAATATTTATCAAGTATCTGTTGAGTTTGATAAGCAATACTACATTTAGATAGCGTACTTTCAAAGGAATTGATGAGACTTTCATCAACTTGTATACGCTTCGGAGTTCTTCGACGTGTGCTTGCTAATGGAGGTAAGGGGTTGGAATTGTACCATGTAGCGCATCACCAAGACGCTCTGGCGTTTGAGTAGTAGCTTGGTGTCCTTCATTCTCTTCCTGGTAGTTGGATGGTGGAAGTCCAACATCCTCATCGATGGTCTATGGAAGTCCAACATCCCCTTGTGGAAGTCCAACATCCTCATCGATGGTGTGGATAACATTCTCTTCTTCAACAGTAGGAAAAATGTCCAACGCCTCTCTGACTTCATCGCTTGTATAACCACATCCGGATAGAAAATTTTGTGTTTCTTCGTGAGCTTATCTTGAGATGGTAACTTATCACTTTGACTTGAAGTGGGAATTGAAACATCCCCTAATCAGCACCTACGTTTTGCTTCTTGATTACTTCCATGGGGTGCTTGTTCAACAACTATTGTGGAAATTGAAGGTCCCTCTTGTCGTGGATTAATAGGATGAACCGTGGTATCTTCTACAATTGGATTTGGATTAGTTTCCAAAGAAAGCCTCCGATTCATCATGCATATTCTTTTCTTTTCTTTCTCTTCTTCAATGACTTCTTGAGGTCTCTTCTTCCTTATTGATTTGTTTACTCGGTTACGTGCATTCCCCATCACCATAATGATCAATTCAATATAGTTTGTTTTTGTTGCTCCTCAATTACAAGCTCTTCAATAATAAGCAAATGGAAGTTAAATCATAAATTGTTTGGGATCTTTGATTCTCTTGTACACTTGTGTATATCCACCAACACCATGAAATGGTCTTGAAGCTTGATATCTTATCTTGTGTGCTCCTCAAATATAGGCAAAATGAATCTTTCAAAGGCCTTATATTTGGTGTTATTCAATTGGAGATTCTTCAAGCTTGCTGATTATCTTCTTCAAATATGGCCATATAACCCAACACCACACTGAGCAACCATGAAAGATGTCCTCAATGCTGCACCTGCATAAAAAAAAATAATGATGGAGTTGGTGTAGAGTGTGAGAATTTCCAATGGCGGGCTCGTGCTATTCAAAAAATCGCGGGAGTGTTGTTTTGGCTCAGACAAAGTGAAGTTGCTCTTGGACAAGGACAGTCCACTGTTTATGGATTTACAAAACACGCACGTGTTATATAAAGCAAAAACGCATGCGCGATATGTAGTGCAAAAACACGTACGTGATATTTTCAAGCACAATAAATAGGTTAGGTGCACGGCTAGGGCAACGAACAAAATCAAAAGAAAACTACTAATTTATATGGTTACATACAAAACAAATGTTTTTAGTGTGGGGACAAATGTTTTGTATGGTTTAATACCCCCCAACTCTCTCCCAATAATTCCTAGATACCCCCTATCTCTTTCTAAATATCTGTCCCTCATTCTCCCTACATCCCTCCCTACATGTTTCTTTCATGTTTCTTTCTCTCCCTTACTCCAGCCATTTCCCTACCACCCCACTCTCCATCTCTCCACATTCTCTTTATCTTTGTCATTATTCCTCCCTATAGCACTCTCTCCCTTCTTCTCCCTTAATCACTAACCCTCTACACCTCTATCCCTCTCCCCTGCCCTCTCTATCTTACGTTGTTCCTAGAGCCCCTTCCCCATAAAGGCCTTTAGACCCTCTTCTAAACATTAATCCCTAAGTGCATAAGTGCACAAGATGACGAGGAGGAGGAGGGTGATGACAATGAAGATGATCATGATGCAGATGAAGATGATAAAGATGATGATGAGGAGGAGGGTGATGACAATGAAGATGATCATGATGCAGATGAAGATGATAAAGATGATGATGTTGATGAAGATGATGGTGATGATGATGAAGATGTTGATGATGATGGTGATGGTGATGTTCGGATGATGATGATGATGATGAAGATGATGGTGACATGATGTAGATGTTGATCTGATGAGGAAGATGATGATGGTGATGATGATGAAGATGTTGATGATGATGATGATGAAGAAGAAGATGATGATGATGGAGATGTTGTGTTGATGGAGAACCTAGAGATGACAATGATGATGAAGATGGTGATGGTGATGGTGATGGTGATGATGATGAAGATTTTGATGATGATGGTGATGGTGATGATGATGAAGATGTTGACGATGATGGTGATGGTGATGGTGATGTTTAGGTGATGATCATGATGACGTTCAGAAGATCATGATGGTGATGATGGTGATGATGATGGAGAAGATGACGATGATGGACATGTTGATGAGGAACCTGCAGATGCCAATGATTATGATGATGATGGTGATGAAGATGATGATGACGGAGATGTTGATGAGGAACCTACAAATGCCAATGATGATGCTGATGACGATCAAGATGTTGATGATGATGGTGCTAGTAATGATGATGATGATGGTGATGGTGATGTTCGGATGATGATGATGATGATGATAATGAAGATGATGGTGACATGATGGAGATGTTGATCTGATGAGGAAGATGATGATGATGATGGTGATGATGATGAAGATGTTGATGATGATGATGATGGTGATGAAGATGATGATGATGAAGAAGATGATGATGATGGAGATGTTGTGTTGATGGGGAACCTAGAGATGACAATGATGATGAAGATGGTGATGGTGATGGTGATGGTGATGGTGATGACGATGAATATTTTGATGATGATGCTAGTGGTGATGATGATGAAGATGTTGACGATGATGGTGATGGTGATGTTTAGATGATGATCATGATGATGTTCAGAAGATCATGATGGTGATGATGATGGAGAAGATGACGATGATGGATATGTTGATGAGGAACCTACAGATGCCAATGATGATGATGATGATGGAGATGTTGATGAGGAACCTACAGATGCCAATGATGATGGTGATGACGATGAAGATGTTGATGATGATGGTGCTGGTAATGATGATGATGATGGTGATGGTGATGTTCGGATGATGATGATGATGATGATGATGATGATGATGATGATGATGGTGACATGATGGAGATGTTGATCTGATGATGAAGATGATGATGATGATGGTGATGATGATGAAGATGTTGATGATGATGATGATGGTGATGAAGATGATGATGATGAAGAAGATGATGATGATGGAGATGTTGTGTTGATGGGGAACCTAGAGATGACAATGATGATGAAGATGGTGATGGTGATGGTGATGGTGATGACGATGAAGATTTTGATGATGATGCTGATGGTGATGATGATGATGATGATGATGATGATGATGTTGATGGTGATGATGATGAAGATGTTGACGACGATGGTGATGGTGATGTTCATATGGTGGTGATGATGATGATGATGATGATGATGATGGAGATGTTGATGAGGAAGGGGGAGATGACAATGATGATGAAGATGTTTATGGTCATGAAGATGATGATGATGGTGATAGTGATGATGATGGAGATGTTGAAGATGATGGAGATGGCGATGAAGATGATGATGATGATGATGATGGTGGTGGTGAAGATGATGAAGAAGACATTGATCTGATGACGATGAAGATGATGATTATGGTGATGATGATGAAGATGTTGATGCTGATGATGATGGTGATGAAGATGATGATGATGGAGAAGATGATGATGATGGAGATGTTGATGAGGAACCTACAAATGCCAACAATGATGATGATGATGGTGATGTCGATGAAGATGTTAATGATGATGGTGATGGTAATGATGATGAAGATGTTGATGATGATGGTGATGGTGATGGTGATGTGGTGATGATGATGAGGAGGAGGAAGAAGATGATGGTGACATGATGGAGATGTTGGTCTAATTCAAGGAAGATGATGATGATGATGGTGATGATGATGAAGATGTTGATGATGATGATGATGGTGATGAAGATGATGATGATGAAGAAGATGATGATGATGATGGAGATGTTGATGTTGATGGGGAACCTAGAGATTACAATGATGATGAAGATGGTGATGGTGATGGTGATGGTGATGGTGATGGTGATGGTGATGATGATGAAGATTTTGATGATGATGGTGATGGTGATGATGATGAAGATATTGATGATGATGGTGACGGTGATGTTTAGATGATGATCATGATGATGTTCAGAAGATGATGATGATAATGATGGAGATGTTGATTTGATGAGGAATATGATGATGATAATGATGATGGTGATGATGATGAAGATGTTGATGATGACGATGATGGTCATGAAGATGATGATGATGATGAATATGATACTGACGGAGAATATGATGCTCACAACTCCCTCTAGTCTCTCTCTCCCCAACCATCAATCTCTCTCTCTCTCTCTCTCTCTCTCTCTCTCTCTCTCAAACACACATACATTATGTCCCTTTCCATTCTCAAACCCATCCCCCCTCCATCCATATCTATATCCACCTTTCTCCCTCCATCCCTCACCCTACCTTCTCTCCCTCCCTCTCTCATCGCCTGTCTCTCTCTCACCTTCTATCCCACCCTCATGTTATCTTTCCCTCAACCTATACCAATCTCTCCATCACTCCCTCTCTCACACACACTTTATGTCCCTTCCCCCTCCCCTCATATTCTCTCTCTCTCTCTCTCTCTCTCTCTCTCTCTCTCTCTCTCCCCATCGCCACCACTCCCTGCATGTCTCCCACCAACACTTTCTGTCCCTCGCTTCCTATCTCTTTATTTCGTTCTATCCCCATCTATCTCTCACTCCCTCCAAATCCATTCCTCTCCATTGTCCCTCTCCCTCCCTCGCTCTATGTCTCCCCCCCCCCCTTGTATTCTTTATTTCTCTCTCATATCCCCCTTGCCTCCATCCATTCCCCCTTGACACTCAAGTCTCACTTTCAACTTCTAACCCTATACCTCTTCAGAACCTATTCTACTCCTAATAGTGCTCTCAAGCTCCACTTCCCTTCACCCCCTGTAGCCCATCATGTTTTCATTCCCTTCATCTCTCCCCACTCAAGCTTCCAACATCCTTCTAAGCCCTTGACCCTTTCCCACCCCTATTAAATATTAACCATAGATTCCCTTGACCCTTCCCCACCCCTTCTCAAATATTAAACAAAAATTCCCTTGAGTCTTCCACACCCCCTCTTTCTCAAGTATAAAACATGTATTTTATGATTTGCATAACATGAGCGCGTTTTTTAACTATATAACGCGTACGCGTTATGTAGTTATATAACGCGTACGCGTTATGAAGTTATATAACGCGAGCGCGTTATGTACATCTAAAAGCGCGACAATATTTTTGAATTTAAACAGAACGCGCTTGTATTTTGTAGAGCCTAAACCAGGTCGAGTCACATGCTCACATGTCAACAATAATCCTATGTGTATGCTTTGGAGTTTGCTTCGGTAATTCCAAACCTGTGTTGTGTTACTGAAGAACCAAAGCTAATTGGGCATTTCTTCCAGTTTCTGGAGAAGCCTATGCTTAGCCACTCGTTACAATATGCTACACAGAGTCATTTTTTACGAAATCTTAGACACAAATAGCATTTTTTCTGCAGATTCCAAATATGTAACTTTTATTTTGAAATATTAATTTTTCCTATTTTCTTTCAATTTCTTTTCTGTCCTACCTCCTTAACTCGTGAAACACACTAGTAGTGTTTCTTCCATAACTTTTTTAATTCTCAATCATTTAAAAAAAAATTGTATGGTGCACAAGAGGACACTAACCTCCACGTTCTATGAAAAACCCATTTCAAGATTTTTGCATTAAGACCTTCAAAGGCTCTACCCACAAAAGAGGTACTATTTTTGAGGTGTGATCACTTATACAATTATAAAAAAATTATAAAATTACTAATTTAATTTTTGAAAAATAATGGCGCACAAGTGCTATGTGTTCTTTACATGCATGCCGATTTTTGTAGCTTGATTCCATCATTTAGGCCCTCAAAGGCTCTACCCACAAAAACATATACCTTATCATTTGCCTGAAAAATAAAAAGTGTCTATTAGGAGAAATGAAACTTGACATAGCTATGCAAATTTTCAATACATAAAAGTTATATATTGGGAAACGTGATTCAATTTCCTACATTTCATCTTTTTTACTCAATGCAAGATATTTTACGTAAGTAGCTCAAAAAATCCAAGTAAGTTGAGGGATGCCTGCTTTTTCAGTTTTCTATTGCATCTAACGCACCAAAAGTGACCCTCATTAGCTTGTACTGACCCTTAATCCTTAATTCAAGAATTCGGTCTTTGATTAATAAGTTTAGTGCTTTATATCTCTCAGAACTTTCTACAGAGCGCAGCTTTCTATTAATTACTTATGTAGAGCAAACTAGCAAGAGTGAGACTCGGCTCTACTACAACTCGCATTTCAATATAAAAATTAAAAAATGGAATATGATCAGTGAAGATCAATTCACATGATCTTGACTTACAAAGATCCTTACAAACATAATCTACATTATGTATATTTGAAATTAGCTATCGCATAAGGGAAGTCATCATTCAATAGGGTCACTCTGCTGGCTGTGAAAGGGTCACCCATCGACAACATTAAATAAAAGACTCAATTCTAATATTTACATTAGATAGTGAAAGGTGCAGAATCCGTGGAGTCCTCAGAAGTTCAATTCCATTGCATTGGCGTTGTCGATAGATGGACCACAGCACACCAGCCTAGGTACTGGGCTCACACAGAATGCATGCAGGCAGGCCTCCATGATCTATTAAAGCATTGACGTTTAGCCCGTTTTTGTTTGTTAAAATAATCTTTCTATTCGCTTTTCTTGATGCAATAGGGTTATGTGCAGGAAATAAACTTTTTCATGTCAAGGATGTGAAGGACGTGGACATTGGTTTACAATTGTGACGAAGTGGTCAAGATTGTATTCTTTAAGAGGTTAAGCATGAAATTGAAGATCAACGGTCCACGTTGACACCGCATTGCAAAAGTGCTCGGTGGATAAGAGATAAGGCAGGTGCGATGGGAAAACTACCATCCAACGTATCCATTTTTAATACGTTCGCATATGTAAAAAATTGTATTGCAAACCACTCCAAAGGCCATGCGGAACCACCCTCTTTGAAATATTAAAAGATTAAAAAGTTGATTTAGAGTGATTTTTCAAAAGGTTTTTTCTTCATTTAACTCCAACGTCATGGCTAATCCGGAAAATATATATGTTTAGCTTCTCGACATTATTTAAATGCTCAGAGAGAAAATGCTGGGAGCAACCTTGGACGAGTTGTGCTTATTGTAGGGTTTTTTGTTGTTTAAATCGTCAGTTCGAGAAACCAAATGGAGTACCAAGAAGTGAGGAGAGACGATCTATCTTAGATAATTATCACGACCTGCTTGTGCATGATCCTTACCGATGGTTGGGAAGATTCAGAACATCCCCAAGTGGACAGTTGGCCCTAAAATAATATATAAATATATATATATATATATATATATATATGCAAGTCTGAGGCGACACCATACATATCACTGTTGATAAAAGGTTTTCGGTGGGTTGACCGTAATCCCATTGGAGAGGAGGCGAAATTTGCAATTTCGACTTTGAATAAGTTCAATTTTCTTAATTTTACAAAGACAGAAAATTTATACTCTCTTTAAATTTATCTTAAAATTTATATGTAATAATAATTTTTTACAAAGTGACTTAAAATATAAGAGGAGAATAAGACAGAATTTATTTCCATTAATGTTGAGATTATGAATTACAAAATTCTTTTAAATTTGCTTTATCCTTTGTCACACCAACAAACTTCTTGACACCAGCAAACTTAACACATTTAAGATAACTAAAATGAGGAGAACATCAAAACGTATTTATGTGTCACATAATCGGTGGTTAGAATTCCTCTTATGACTAGAAATCAATTGAACCGTTATCACAATTATATGCTACATTTAAAACATATGTAACGGGGCTAACATGTTTGTCACTCGCAATTGCTTGCAACTAAATCCGTGGTTAGATTTCATCTTCTAATTAGAAATCTATTGAACCGTTGACACAGTTATGTACTGTATCTATTGAACCGTTATCAGACTTATGTGCTGCATTTAAAGAGTATGTCACAGAAATAACATGTTTGGCACCCAATTGACTGCAAATAAATCGGTGGTTAGAATCCATCTTCTAAGTGGAAATCTATTGAACGGTTATTTATAACGCATGTCACAGAGGTAACATGTTGGCACTCACAATGATCCTTTTGTTGTAACGTTGCAATCAAACTGTGCTTCAACTATTGATTTTGAGCTTCAATTATTTATTTAGTCATCACCTGCCATCTAAAATCTTCTACGTACGTGTCTTTCTTAGTGTCTGCAGTATTTTGCAGAGACCAGATTGATAGGAGTCGTTGAAACAATGACAGGGAGTAGTTAGTTGGATCTTTCGGAAACATTATAAGACATACTTCATACAATTTGTTGAGTTCTGGTTATAGTTGGGTGGTAAGCCTTTGGCCATGGAACCCTAGAATCTTATCTCAATTGAATAGGGTTAGATGAATCTTCTAACCACTTGTCCTCATGGGTCACATACGATTTGGGAATGTCCTCAATTGTCATGGTATCAGAAGCATAAAAATTAACTGTCACGATGTTATTGCAACATATTTGATGCACAAGTAATCTAAAAATATAGTTGATGAGCAATTTATCTTACAACATAGTTGATGACCAAATTAGCTTTATATCTAGATGAAGGCCAAGCTAAATTTCTGGACAAAATGGTAGTGGAAGATATGAAGGTCGTCTACTTTCATTAAATGGTGAAAAAGTCAGCTGTAAAATGAGAAATTAGGAATTAAGTTAATTGGGTTTTGTTTGGACAAGCGAAACAAGCATTAATTACAAATGAGAATATGACTTCTTAGGATGCCGAAAAACAAATGGGTGAAGATATATTAGTTGAGCTACAAGTTGATAAAATTTGGCAGAATGGCGGCATACGTGAGAAAGAGCTTAATATCATAAATAAAAGTTATGCAGAGGCTATTAGGGAGTGAAGACTAAATACAAATGGTGACTGATCAGAAGCGAGAAGACATGGACGCATTCAACAACAAATAACAGAAAAATGACTGGCATAATGAAGACAACGATAATGTATTAGTGGATGGAAAGATCCTCTTTGTACTGCTCAGGATGCGTTGTTTAGGGTGTTTGCAGGAATTGTTGAGGAAGGGTGTGAATCTGATGATGAAGATGATCGTGCTGATAAACAAGTGACTACCCACTTACTTGTATTCAGAAGGGAGCAATTGAAACTCATCTCCAGGATGGTTGACAGGTGGCGAAACGTTTCGAGGTGGTTTTTCAGCATTTAACCCGGTGAATCGACGGTTCTCAATTCATCCCGCATCGTCTACATGCACTAAAGATAAGGATGATGGGTGGTTGCGGTATGAAACCACTGTCACACGCATCATTTTTTGATACATCCGCATGTGGAAAAATGGTATTGCAAACTGCTCAAAGGGCAATGCGGAACGTCATCCATGAGTAACCAAAAGTCAACCATGGGATACCATGGTCAACCACAGTTAACCATGGCCATAGTCAACCATAGCCAACCAATAGTTAAGAAAAAGTCAAGCAGGGTCAACGAAAGTCAACCATAGAAAACCAAACTCAACCAAAGTCAACCATGGTCAGCCAAAGTCAACCATGATCATAAAACTTCAACCATGGACAACCAAAATTCAATGAAAGTCAACCATGGTCGACTAAAGTCAACCTACCATGGTCTATAAAATTCAACCATGGTTAACAAAATTTAGCCATGGTCAACCATGGCCAACCAAAATTCAACCATAATCAACCATAGCTAACCAAAATTCAAGCAAAGTCAACCATAGTCGACCAAAGTAAACCAACCATGGTTAACCAAAGTTAACCATAATTAATCAAAGTCAACCATAATCAACCAAAGTCAACCATGGTTTGGCAAAGTAGACCAAAGTCAACCAACCATGGCCATCCAAAAGTCAACAAAATTCAACCATGGTCGACGAAAGTCAACCAACCATGGTTGACAAAATCCAACCATGGTCAACAAAACTCAACCAAAGTCAACAAAGGTTGACTAAAGCCAACCATGGAGAACCAAAAATCAACCATATTCAACCGAAGTCAACGCTGGTCAACCAAAGTCAACCATGTGCAAGCAAAACTCGACCAAAGTTAACCAAAGTCAGCAATGGTCAATGCAAGCTAATAATGGTGAACCAAAGCCAACTATGAACAATTAAAAGTCAACCATGTTTAGTCCAATTTAACCATGGTCAAATTGAACCATGGTTAGTCAAATTTAACCATGGTGAACCAAAGTCATGTTCAGCCAAAATTCAACCATGGTTGACCAAAGTTACTCAATTATAGTCAACCAAAGTCAACCGTGGCCAACCAAAGTCAACCATGGTCGTCCAAAGTTAACCAAAGTCAACTATAGTCAACCGAAGTGAACAATGGTCAACCAAGAGAAACAAATGTCAACAATGGTCAACCATATTCAACCATGGTCGACCATGGTCAACAACAGTCGACCATGATAAACCAAAGTCAACCATGTTGAACCATAGTCAACCATATTCAACCATGGTAAACCAAAGTTAACGACGATTAACCAAAAGTTAATCAAAGATAGCCATGGTTACTCAAAGTCAGCCATGGTCAACAAAATTCAACCATAGCTAACCAAAGTCAACCATGGTCGACCAAAGTCAACTACAATCAACCATGGTAAACCAAAGTCAATCAACGTAAACCAAAGTCAACCATGGTCAACCAAAGTCAACCAATGTCAACCATGGTTTATAATAATAATAATAATTATTATTATTATTATAAAATTATTATTATTATTATTATTGATATTCGCTGATCATCGTATATCAACCACTTTTTCAATGTGTGGCCATGGGAGAATATCAACCACATTTAAAAATGTGGTTGTTGCTAGTGTCAGATTTATGAAACATGGAGAGATTTATACTTCTAATGGCAACTTAGTTAAAATGATCCTGCTGATTTAGTGCTTGAAAATGAAATAGATTAGGTCTTTAACCCGTCATGTATCGTATAATGTCAAAATTACTATAAGTATGGCAATATGCTCTATCACTAAACGGATTCCTGAAGGAACTCAAAAAATATCTAGGGCTCCTCCAAAATGTGCAGGCCCTTCGGGTAGACTCTGGACGAAGAGTTCGGGATAAATGGATTTGAGACGGATAAGGAGGAATATAAGGCGGAAGAATATAAAGGAAGATAAGGCTTGAGTTCTACCATGAATACAAACGATCATATGGATTCAAATAAGAATCTAGGTGGTAAGGAAGTATTATCATAGGTGGATCCCACACAGAAGGCAAGCCAACTAGGATCCATAGAAAGGGAGGTTCGCGCTGTTTCTTCTTGGGTTAAAGTCGTATTTCTTAGGAGAACTCTCACGATAGATACAGAATGTTGGGATTTTTCGGGGGTTTTATTTTTCCAACCTAATCAAGGGTAGCAGCAGGCACCCAGATTGGTCCCTAGAATTTGTGGGGATTTAACCATTTAACCATCGCATCACGAGGTGTCATTGTACCACATCACCCATCTTAAGTTTAGGGTGATTATTGTTTTTTTTTTCATACGAAAAAAGACAACTTTTGTAAGAGAAAAGTTGTGTCAAAAGTTACATGCTAGGCGAGGTGCCTATTTCAACAAAAAAAAACCAGAAATGTAAGTTTGTTTTACCATCATGCAAATTGTAGGTGTTCAGTCTTATACAATGATCCCTCTCTATATTCTTTAACAAGGATGTGGCCATCCAAATCACCGAGGGCCTGTTTGGAAAGTTGATCAGCCTCCATATTGTGCTCCCTCTAGATATGGACAAAAGAGATGGAAGAGAAAAGAGACATAATAGTAAGAGTACGTTTGATCCATCCATGCAACTCCATAGAATTGAGACACTGCTCCCCCTTTGCCCATAATACCAGCATAGATCCATCTTAAATCCGTATCTATCAAGCACGGAGAGGGATCCAATTTCTTGAGGTGTATTTCTTTTTTAAAATTTAAACTCAAGAAATTTGATCTCTCTTGATTGATAGATCCGGGTTTAAGTTTTAAATTTTTATTTTATAAACGAACATCTATTTTTTAATTACTTTTCATAATATTTTATTTTATGAACAAACATGGATTTTTTTTAAATACTTTCCATAATTTAATTTTTTATTTTACGTGCCGACATGAATTTTTTTAATTATTTTGTTAGTAACATTACGTGACACACTCACACATGTTACAACATCTCCCTCATACTGGGTTGTAGAGCACCTCGTTTCACTCGGTGCAATGACCAATCTGGAGTCTTCAAAGACAGTAAGAGAAAACAGGCCAATGGAATTTGCAAAGAAGAGCAAGCCCCATAATGATAAAAGTTCTGATCTAGTATTGGTACCTTTACCAGCTCGCATCTATAATTTGTAATAAAGGTTCCGAGAGATCTTGAGGATCATACCAGCCCCACAGTAGCCCTCCTGGGCAACACCATCAAAGAAACCAAGAGGCAGGCCATAATCGTTCTCCAAGAAAGGTAAGACCCTTTGTGGATTCTTAAGTAGTTTATTGTTGGCCAAGGTGAAGTAACCAACAATCCTAGAATAGAGATTAGTAACAGAACCTTTCCTATCCTGGAAAGTCCAGCAGTTACGACATTTCCATACTTCCCAATTAGTGATAAAAAGAGGGTTGGGTCATAAGAATGGCCCTCAAACCATAACAGGAAGTTATCCATGAAAGAGTCACATCTCCAGGTGAAATGGAAATGAAGAGTGGATTCAAGACATGTCCACAACCTCCTGAAAAAAGAGTAATTACCAAAAAGGTGGTTGATGTCCTCTCCAGCTTCAGAACAAATGATACAGCAGCCCGGTCCAACGAAAGCATGCTTGAAAAGATTTCCCCACATCAAAAACTTGTTATGGATCACCAGCCACATGAAATAACGAATTTTAAGAGTACATTTGACATTCCAAATCAACCTGCAATGCCGCCAAAAACTGACACCCACCTCAGCTTCCAAAATACAAGCATAAGCCAACTACGTAGTGACTATACCATTGGCCTTATCAAGACACCAACGGAGAGCATCTTCCACAGAAGATAACATGATCCCCGCGTGGACCAACTTCATAACATACCTATCCCAATAAACATGTAAGCGGGGATCCAATTCCAAATCAGCCGCAGACCTCCAATAAGAGCCATCATTCTTCAGATGACAGGTAGCCTGCTTCAATACATAGTTGTTACGACCGTGCAGAGCTCGAATTAATTCAGCTGTAAGTCTGAACTCTGCACCAATCCCGACAATCGGGTCAATACCAACAAAAATCTGAGTACCCCTACCAACCTCCCATCCAATACCAAGGTTGATAATAGAGAAGGATTTCATCAAACTCCTCCAATGAAAAGATCCAATTGGAATTTTCTTACCATTCTGTAACCAGAGAGGAAGTGGTAATCTGTCGACATACTTTGCCCAGATAACCTCCCCCCATAGCTTGTCATCATGCAAACTCCTCCAAAGGGATTTCACACACAGAGATAAATTGAAAGATCTAAGATCTTTGGTGCCCCATCCACTTAAGCCCTTGGGCTGCGAGATAGAGTCCCAAGATGCCAAATGATAATTAGAAGAGCCTCGAGCACCCGTCCACAAAAAGTTTGAGAAAATTCTATGCAGAATAGTAATGATCATTGAAGGGACAATGAATAGGGATAACCAAAAAAACCGGGATGCTTTGAAGCACAGAGCATAGCAAGGTAAGCCAGCCACCCATATATGTAAGTGGATACAAGGAAATGATATAGTTTATTTTACTTGACATGGTTATTATTATGGTTATCATTTTGTGATGTTGAAGGAGTAAGACGATTTACACCTTTTTGGTAAGTTTTGCCAAAATTTGATGATGTTTCTATTATTTATTAAAATTGCAATTTTGATTGTATAAATAGATTCAACACCTTTAATTACTCTATTGCAATTTTGGAATGGAGATGGCTTATTATGGAAAATCCCAGGAACACAATGGAGCAGTTGGAAGGTTACGAAGGCCAAATAGACATATTACCAAAGTAGTTTACGAAGAATCTAGGCAGTTATTTTTATCAAGATGAGTACAAAATTGAGCATGAGCAAGGGACGTACGAATCAGACGAGGCGTAGATGAGGTGGACTGTCACATACCCCAATTTTGTAAAAATTATGTAATTGTTTTATTATATTCCTGAGACATTATGTTAAATTTAATGCTAGGTAGGAATTGATGACTCAACAGAGTCACTAGAAATGGAATGTAATTCAGAATATTTTATTATTAATAAATAAATTATGGAGACAACAGCATGGGAGAGCTGTTAAAAAGAGGTTACTGGTCAAACTGGTGGATGGAACTAGGTGGAAAGGCAAATGACAAGTGGCAGCATCCTCAAACACTTCCTAAGTTGCAGGTGGCAAATTCCCTATATTTGGGGCATGATTCCCCAAGGAAGTGGAATCAAAGCAGGTGGCTCATAATGACAGTTAACCCAACAAACACCTAGGCAATCTTTTAAATAGTACTCAATGAACTGAGCTGGGGGTTCGAATTGTTCTGGAGAAAGAATACATTCAGGTGAATGCTATTCAGGAGTCCCATTGAGGAAGAGGGAAATACAGTAAGGAAGTTGTTTGAGAGGAATGCTATAGTAACTTGGTTCCATTATAGCTGTTTGGGCTGACAGAATTACTTTGCTGCACCTAGATCCAGCTAGGGAGACCAGAGCAAGCTCGGGGGTCCTGAGAAGTGCTGTCTAGGCACTCTCCAGGAGTTGGTAGGGAGGAACAGCCTCCCATAGCTGTTTTTGTCCACCAATCAAGACAGGTTCTGCCATTTATTCTTTTATGTTATTTAAGGATGAATGAATGCATGTTGTATTTATTGTTAATATGTCTGAGTAGTAATTAATTAGTTTAGTAAATTGAATATCCCAGAATATCAGCAGAAAGATTGTTAAAAGTTACTGTGATTTTCTGATGTAATATCCTGGTTATATTACTATTAATGTATTTACAATTTATGCAGTTAATGTATTTATAATTTATGTAGTAAACTATTAATACTTTATGTAATAATTTGTAGTTATAATTATAAACCTAGTTTGATTATATTTGTTGAACAGATAAGCAGGGGTTTACATATAAAGTATTTGTACTCTGTATATTATAAAATTTACTAAACAATAATAGTAACAATAGTAAACTTTTGAACCATTACAGTATTTATACTTTGATAACTAATTTTGCAGTAGAATGATAGCCACGGTCATGTTTTGTTTAACAGGGTACAAACCCTAATCAGGAGATTAACCAGTCTTATTCTATAAATAAAATTAATACTCAAACCCTAGTCAAAGTTTGATCAGTTTTAAAAATCTATTTTTAAATCAAACACAAACCCTAGCTAAAGATTATCCATTCATTACCTATCAAACAAACGATTCGGCAGAAACTCTAACATAACTTCTTCACACAGAATTTATCGACAGAGTCGTAAACCTAGTTATTGTTTATATACCGAGGAAATAGCAGAACAGTAAATTAGCTCATTTATCGAGCTCAACAAGATAGAATTATCATTTTCCTTTTTACTCTTAAATAAAAACAGAATCGAAATCGAAATGATAGAAAGAACAACTAAACCACATCACAACTGTAAGATTCAGTTTAAACCCTATCAATACAGACTGCAAGTAAAAATTTAAAACTGAGAATTAAGACCATGTTTTCACCTATGGCCGCATCCTAATTTCATAATATAAACTATTATCAAAACGTAGAAATTACAAATACATGCGTTAAACACCAGTTCTAGTATACAGGAGAAGATTTTAATAAGCTATATTATCAAAACCTGGGTGGAAACTCTGAATTCTTCAAGAGTTTGGTAACAAAACAAATTTATCAAAACAAAATTACACAGAAGAAACATATTTTAAAATCTTATTACACAACCATGTTAAAAACCCTATACAAGTTAAGAAGCACAGTAATAAACAACATAACGAGGCCATAACCTCAGATAGGCTCACGGCCTTGGTTTATATACATTAACTTTCTGCAGTTAAAGGTCTCAATAGAGCCGAAGAATCAGAGACGCAAACCCTTGACCACCCAAACAAACCAACAAGAAGTACAAACAATTTCATTGTTGACTGAAGCCATAACCTACTACCCAGCATAGAGTAGATCTTTCAAAGAACTCGCTACTCCGAAAAATGCAAAACTAAACCGAGTTGAGGGACCCCGAAGTCACCTCACATCAACCAAAACCCTAACCACCCTAACAACCAGCAAGGAGGAACTAACCATGGTGGAACCAGGCTTACCCGGTAAGAGCCAAGCACCGAGGGTTGTATCTTTTATACCTTCATGAGTAGCCAGCACCTGCATTTGACAACATCGAGTCAGTTACAATTTTATTCTTAAAAACAAAAAAAATTCTTTTAAATTGAAACGAGGGGAGGAATGTAATAGCTTACCAGTGTTCGAAGGAGGCTGCAAACACAGTAAAAGAGCCTGATAACCACGAGTACAATAAGTGTAAAACCCCCACCATTTCCACCGAATGAACAAGCTGACAGAAATAAAGGGTTTTTATCCACGAAGGAAGCTTTTACAGAATCAAACCGAGAGATGTAAATACGCCATGATGGGGTCGGAATGGTAGCAAGAGTAAACCCTAGGTAACTAATAAACTTATAAATTGCCAACAACAAGGTGAAAAGGATCCTGAGGGATACGTTAGACAATCACAAAGGACTGTAGCAGCATAGAAGTTGTTACCAACAGCCTATCAGCGAAACTCAGACCCGGAAGTTTTGCAGAGCGGCCGAGCCCGGAGGCAAAGGAAGAAATAACAAGTTTAGGGTTTAGTCAACGTTATATATCACCAACATTTGATCCTGAAGCCACCACGTAGCGCCCAAATAATTTGCATGCAAGTGGGTCAAGGTTCTAAAGTTTTACAACAAGATTCCCAATGATTTGTTTTCAAAACAAAACCATAATGGGAATAAACAAAATCATAGCAGAGGTGATTAATATTATGAAATAGATATTCCATAAGGGTCGTGACACCATATTTAAACTTGTCAGTATTTCATGATGAAAACAATGCCTTCGAACCTTGTATTGTGAACATTCACATTGGCCCTACAAACAATAAAGATATGCAATTATCAATAGTGTCTAAGACTCCGATGAAAGTTCCATCATTTTGCCAATTAAATACCATAGCTTGGGTAAACAGATTTATCACATGGTTACCTATATTGATTGCAAAACCATAGTACATTTGTTATCCTTTTAACATCTAAAACATTAGGATAATACCATGAACCTTGCTATTTTATATAATGAAAATGTTGCCTTACATTCTCTTAAACCATGCAATATTGATATCGTCCAAATTTAGTCTTGAAGCACTTTATACATAGAGGAAATTTATTTGCATTATAAAAATAATAAGAGCAAGGGTGTAATATTAAACTATAAGTGGTTCACATTACCTTAATACTAATTTTCCACATACCCTATCCTCATGGGAAGAGACAACAGATATGACATCTCTTCTAAGTCTCTAATATAAGGGTAACAATGTTGGGTATAGTGGTTTACAATATTACAACAATAATACGAATTGCTAAAGCTTGCACAGATGTTACAGGACTTGCAATCTAAATGAAGTACAATTGCATTACAAGAACAAATACTCATAGAGTTAGTTAATCCATTTGTTCTAAAAAAAAAAAAAACATAGCTATCATACTCTCTTCTATAACAGTAAGATCAGAAGCAGGTCATAGGATGAAAGATACCTTTTAAAGTTTGATAACAGGGTTAGACCTTTTTACTGAATGCTTTGGTATAGCTATTTGACTTATAACACTTCAACTATTTAATTGCAGCGACCCGAACTTACCTATATATCTGTAAAGGGGAAGAAACCTGTTGCATTAGCTCGGAAGCTAAGTAAGCCCAGTCTATCAAAGTAATACCCTTTGTGATTGAAGAACAAAAAACAATCAGCAACAGTAAAGAAACTCATATCAAATCTAAGTATAACAACAGATCATTTAGACATATTTATGATCACTTAACTAAACAAACAGACCAAGGCATGCATTTATTAACATTACTTGCTATTTTAAAAAATTTTAAATTTTTCAAAAATTTTGGGTTTTGACATGTGGTATCAGAGCATGGTTCAAATACTAGGTCTTGATGTGGCCCAACTAGTTTCCGCAGAACCATGAAAGAAAAGAAAATTTGTGTACTAACTTTTTATTTTTTGTTTCATGTAAAAACGACAGAAAATTTCATTTTCTGAATCTAACAGACAGGTATGGAGAAGCTAGGAGAATATGTTGAGGAGGAATCTCCAAACACTGAGACAAGACAGATGTCCAGAGAACCTATGATAGAGGAGGTAATTGCTCACTCCTCGGAGCTGATGCAGACTATAAAGGGTTTAAAGACTGAGATAGAAATAGTCAAGAAGGATAATGAAAGGATTCTGAAAACTCAAGAGCAGTTAAATCAAATTTTGATAGAAAAATTTCAGACTGAAGGAAGAAGCAAAAGAGCTGAATCTGAAGAAGCTAGTCATCAAAACGGGTCTAAAAGAGTGAAACTAGTTAAATCAGACAGCAGTTCATCCTCTGAAGGAAGAAGGGAACAACCAAGCTATCACACTACTAGTAACAGTAGTGAGGCTGAGTTGTATAACAGAAAGAAGAAATTCAGGCCTTATGAAGAGATTTCTGGGGAGTTCAAGAAAATAAAACCCCCAACTTTCAATGGAGAATCTGAAACAAGAGAAGAGGTAGAATGCTGGTTATCCGGGATGAGAAAATATTTCCATATATACAACTACTCAAATCAGCTGAAGGCAAGAATGGCCATCTATAACCTTTCAGGAAAGGAAGATATATGGTGGCAAGACTTGAAAAGGGTCAAGGGGATCAAAGAAAAAGAAGTCAATTGGAGTACCTTTAAAAGGTACTTCAAAAAGAAGTTTCTGTCTGAACAGTACTATGAAGAGAGGGCCAAGGAATTTTATGAATTAAAGCTAGGATCTATGACTATGAAAGACTTAAATAGTAAGTTCTTAAGTCTGTTAAGATATGTGCCGTATTTTGTTGAAGAGAAACCTAAAGTACAACGGTTTCTCAGCTGTCTACCGTATCATATAAAGGACACAATCGAATATGATAACCCCAAAAATCTTGAAGAAGCTATGCGAAAGACTAATTTATGTTTTGAACAGAATAAAAAGAAAGAAGGAATATCCAATTGGAAGGCTAAAAAGAACAGTAATCGACTGGAGTACAGGAAAAAGGAGTTTGTACCCCAGAAAAATTTCAAGAATAACAAGAACGGAAACCATTTTAACGGTAAAAGCTTCCAGGGAAACAAAAATGGAGCTGCTAATCATTCCAACAACTTCAAGGGCATCAAGGAGGCTTCTAACAATCATGGAAATTACACAAATAATTTTGAACGAAAGGAGCCGGTTAAGTGTTGGGAGTGCAATGGCCCACACTATGCTTCAGTTTGCCCAAATCGGAAGAAACCAAACAGCAATATTCATACTATACAAGATGAAATGACTGTTGGAGACTTTGCAGGGACTATGCCCCAAATCAATGCAGCGTTGGAGAACCGCCAAGCTGACTATCAAACTTCCATGGTGGAAGTAGGAGGTATGGTTAACAAAACCCCTATAACTATTTTAATAGATCCAGGTGCTAGCCTTAGTTATATTTCACCACAGATAGTAGAAAAGTGTAATTTGACTGTTGAAAGGTTTGATAACTCTTGGTCAGTACAACTAGCCACTGGGGCAAAAAGGAAAGTGAACTGTTATGTTAAGGAATGTGCTCTAGATATGAAGGATTTTAAAACTACTGTTAAATTAAATGTTCTG
Source organism: Larix kaempferi (assembly GCA_027924585.1). NCBI lineage: Eukaryota > Viridiplantae > Streptophyta > Pinopsida > Pinales > Pinaceae > Larix > Larix kaempferi. The sequence continues at coordinate 6,283,584 of BSBM01001321.1, read as the reverse complement.
CCACTTGGCTCGTATGACATACTTATTGGTATGGACTGGTTAGAACAACATAAGGTAGTTTTAAACTGTTTTGATAAAAATTTTACGTGTGTAAATGTTAATGAACAACCTGTAACTGTTAGGGGTATTCCTAGGAAAACAGTAGTCAGGCAGATTTCTGCTTTACAACTTAAAAGGGCAGTTAGAAAAGGGTGCAAAGCCTATGCTGTAACTATTACAGATGAGTCAGTTAAGTCTGAAATAAGTAAGATAAAAGTAGAGAATATTCCTGTAGTAAATGATTTTATTGATGTTTTCCGGAGGAAATTCCAGGATTACCTCCCAAAAGAGAACTGGATTTCACAATTGAGTTGGTACCACGTGCTGCACCCAGTTCAAAGGCTCCGTATCGCATGAATATTTTGGAGCTTAACGAATTAAAAACACAGTTAAAGGAATTAATATATAAGAATTACATTCGACCCAGTGTGTCCCCTTGGGGAGCACCAGTAATCTTTGTTAAAAAGAAGGACAGAACTATGCGACTCTGCATAGATTACCGTCAACTAAACAAGATGACAATTAAAAACAGATATCCATTGCCTCGCATAGATGATCTATTTCATCAGCTACATGGAGCTACGATGTTCTCTAAGATAGACCTAAGATCAGGTTATCATCAGGTGAGGATTAAAGAAGAGGATATATTCAAGACAACTTTCAGAACGAGGTATGGACATTACGAATTTGTCGTAATGCCATTTGGGCTTACTAATGCCCCAACCGTCTTTATGTGCCTAATGAATAACATAATGCATAAATACATAGATAAATTTGTTGTCGTATTCATCGATGACATTTTAATTTATTCTAAAAACGAAGAGGAACATAAAGAACATTTACGGATAGTCTTACAAGAACTGCGAGAACAGCAGCTCTTTGCGAAGTTCAGTAAGTGTGATTTCTTCAAGGATGAAATCCAGTACTTAGGTCACGTAGTGACTAAGGAAAGGATTTCAGTTGATCCTGAAAAGATCCGTGCAATTGAAGAATGGCCAGTACCAAAAGACGTAACAGATGTTAGGTCCTTCATGGGAATTACCGGTTATTACCGGAGATTCATTGAAGGCTTTTCAAAAATAGCCAACCCAATCACTTCCTTGCAAAAGAAAGGCAAGAAGTTTGATTGGAACTTGAAGTGTGAAGAAAGATTTAAGAAATTAAAGACTTTATTAACAACTGCGCCTATTCTAAGAATAGCATATCCTAATAAGGATTTCGTGGTTTGCACCGATGCTTGTAATGACGGTCTAGGCGGAGTGTTGACTCAGGATGGGCATGTCATTGCCTATGAGTCCAGGAAGATGAAGATTCATGAAAAGAATTATGCTACTTATGATTTAGAATTAGCTGTTGTTATTCATGCTTTAAAGATGTGGCGACACCACTTAATAGGCAGAAAGTTTACTTTACTGACTGATAATAAGGGGCTAAAATACCTTTTAGATCAGCCTAACTTAAATGCAAGGCAAGCAAGATGGTTGGCCTTCTTAAGTGAATATTATATTGAAATTCAGCACATAAAGGGAAAGGAAAATAAGGTGGCTGATGCTTTGAGGCAGAAATGCAAGGCTGAATTTTATATCAGCTAGCAGCACTTATACATCTGATTTAAATGAACAGTTGTCTGAAGGGATAAAATCAGATGAAATATATCAAAAGTTACAAGCTACAGCTAAAGAAGAACCTACCGAAAGTTTAAAAAAGGGTTATAGTCTAAATAAAGAGGGATTTTTATTGTTTAAAGACAGGCTGTATGTTCCGAATGTATCTAAAGTTAAACTGTTAATTCTGGATGAGGTTCATAAAACCCCTTACTTAGGGCATCCAGGCTACCAGAAGACTGTCACCATGTTGAGAAAAGATTATTTTTGGCCTAATATGAAATCTGAAGCAATTGAGTACATAGCTAGATGTTTGGACTGCCAACAAGTGAAAACAGAACACCAACATCCAGCTGGGTTACTGCAACCTTTACCTATTCCCAGTTGGAAGTGGGAAATAATCAGCTTAGATTTCATTACTGGATTACCCAGAAATCAAAATCATAATGATTCAATCATGGTGGTAGTAGATAGGTTAAGTAAATCAGCACACTTTATTCCTGTTAAAACAACTTACAAGGCTGCAAACATAGCTGATATATTTCCGAAGCAGATTTTTCGGTTACATGGTGTTCCAAAGGTTATTATTTCAGAAAGGGATCCTAAATTCACAGGGAATTTCTGGAAATCTTTGTTTAAGGGATTAAACACAACACTGAATTTCAACACTTCTTTCCATCCTCAGACGGATGGAGAAACTGAAAGAGTTAATCAGATATTAGAAGACCTGCTAAGAATGTATGTTAAGGATCAACGAGGTAAGTGGGAGGATTATTTACATTTAGCAGAATTTGCATACAATAACAACTATCAATCGTTAGCTAAGTTGAGTCCTTTTGAAATTCTGTATGGGCGTAAATGTAACACTCCTATCTCTTGGAATAATCCAGTAGATAGATTAGTGTTAGGTCCTGAATTATTAAAAGAAATGGAACAAATTGTGAAACAAGTGCAGGTAAATTTGAAGATTGCCCAGGATCGGCAAAAGAGTCAAGCAGATTTGAAAAGAACTCCTAAAGAGTTCCAGGTGGGTGAACATGTGTTCATAAAGGTAAGACCAAAGAAGAGCTCCCTAAGATTGGGGAGATGTGCAAAATTAGCACCACGTTACTGTGGTCCGTTTGAAATTTTATCTAGAATTGGTCAAGTTGCTTATCAGCTAGCATTACCACCTAATTTAAAAGTGCATAATGTTTTTCATATTTCTGTTCTGAAAAAGTACGTTCATGATGCTACTCATGTGATTGATTGGAACATTGTACAGGTAGAACCAGAAGGGGAAGTTCTGGTGGAACCGGATTGTATCCTCGGGAGGAGGGAAATTACTCTGCGGAACCGCACAATTGGACAGCTGAAGGTGCAATGGAAGCACCTTAGTCCTGAAGAAGCTACCTGGGAAATGGAAAGTAGGATGCGGGAAGCATACCCAAATCTGTTCCAGAAGGTAGCTGAGGATGAGGAATAAATAACATTGAGGACGATGTTACATTTTAAGGGGGTGTGTATGTCACATACCCCAATTTTGTAAAAATTATGTAATTGTTTTATTATATTCTTGAGACATTATGTTAAATTTAATGCTAAGTAGGAATTGATGACTCAGCAGAGTCACTAGAAATGGAATGTAATTCAGAATATTTTATTATTAAGAAATAAATTATGGAGACAACAGCATGGGAGAGCTGTTAAAAAGAGGTTACTGGTCAAACTGGTGGATGGAACTAGGTGGAAAGGCAAATGACAAGTGGCAGCATCCTCAAACACTTCCTAAGTTGCAGGTGGAAACTTCCCTATATTTGGGGTCATGATTCCCCAAGGAAGTGGAATCAGAGCAGGTGGCTCATTAATGACAGTTAACCCAACAAAGACCTAGGCAATCTTTTAAATAGTACTCAATGAGCTGAGCTTGGGGTTCGAATTGTTCTGCAGGGAGAATACATTAAGGTGAATGCTATTCAGGAGTCCCATTGAGGAAGAGGGAAATACAGTAAGGAAGTTGTTTGAGAGGAATGCTGTAGTAACTTGGTTCCATTATAGTTGTTTGGGCTGAGAGAATTACTTTGCTGCACGTAGTTCCAGCTAGGGAGACCAGAGCAAGCTTAGGGGTCCTGAGAAGTGTTGTCTAGGCACTCTCCAGGAGTTGGTAGGGAGGAACAGCCTCCCATATTTGTTGTTGTCCACCGATCAAGACAGGTTCTGCCATTTATTCTTTTATGTTATTTAAGGATGAATGAATGCATGTTGTATTTATTGTTAATATGTCTGAGTAGTAATTAATTAGTTTAGTAAATTGAATATCCCAGAATATCAGCAGAAAGATTGTTAAAAGTTAATGTGATTTTCTGATGTAATATCCTGGTTATATTACTATTAATGTATTTACAATTTATGCAGTTAATGTATTTATAATTTATGCAGTAAACTATTAATACTTTATGTAATAATTTGTACTTATAATTATAAACCTAGTTTGATTATATTTGTTGAACAGATAAGCAGGGTTTACATATAAAGTATTTGTACTCTCTATATTATAAAATTTACTAAACAATAATAGGAACAATAGTAAACTTTGAACCATTACAGTATTTATACTTTGATAACTAATTTTGCAGTAGAATGATAGCCACGGTCATGTTTTGTTTAACAGGGTACAAACCCTAATCAGGAGATTAACCAGTCTTATTCTATAAATAAAATTAATACACAAACACTAGTCAAGGTTTGATCAGTTTTAAAAATCTATTTTTAAATCAAACACAAACCCTAGCTAAAGATTATCCATTCATTACCTATCAAACAAACGATTCGACAGAAACTCTAACAGAACTTCTTCACACAGAATTTATCGACAGAGTCGTAAACCTAGTTATTGTTTATATACCGAGGAAATAACAGAACAGTAAATTAGCTCATTTATTGAGCTCAACAGGATAGAATTATCATTTTCCTTTTTACTCTTAAATAAAAACAGAATCGAAATCGAAATGATAGAAAGAACAACTAAACCACATCACAACTGTAAGATTCAGTTTAAACCCTATCAATACAGACTGCAAGTAAAAATTTAAAACTGAGAATAAGACCATGTTTTCACCTACGGTCGCATCCTAATTTCATAATATAAACAATTATCAAAACGTAGAAATTACAAATACATGCGTTAAACACCAGTTCCAGTATACAGGAGAAGCTTTTAATAAGCTATATTATCAAAACCTCGGTGGAAACTCTGAATTCTTCAAGAGTTTGGTAACAAAACAAATTTATCAAAACACAATTACACAGAAGAAACATATTTTAAAATTTTATTACACAACCCTGTTAAAAACCTTATACGAGTTAAGAAGCACAATAATAAACAACATAACGAGGCCATAACCTCAGATAGGCTCACGATCTTGTTTTATATACATTAACTTTCTGCAGTTAAAGGTCTGAATAGAGCCAAAGAATCAGAGACGCAAACCCTTGACCACCCAAACAAACCAACAAGAAGGAAAAACAATTTCATTGTTGACCGAAGCCATAACCTACTACCCAGCATAGACTAGATCTTTCAAAGAACTCGCTACTCCAAAAAATGCAAAACTAAACCGAGTTGAGGGACCCTGAAGTCACCTCACATCAACCAAAACCCTAACCACCCTAACAACCAGCAAGGAGGAACCAGCCATGGTGGAACCAGGCTTACCCGGTAAGAGCCAAGCGCTGAGGGTTCTATCTTTTATACCTTCATGAGTAGCCAACACCTGCAATTGACAACATCGAGTCAGTTACAATTTTATTCTTAAAAACAAAACAAATTCTTTTAACTGGAAACGAGGGAGGAATGTAATAGCTTACCAGTGTTCGAAGGAGGCTGCAAACACAGTAAAATAGCCTGATAACCACAAGTACAATAAGTGTAAAACCCCCACCATTTCCACCGAATGAACAAGCTAACAGAAACGAAGGGTTTTTATCCACAAAGGAAGCTTTTACAGAATCAAACCGAGAGATGTAAATACTCCATGACAGGGTCAAAATGGTAGCAAGAGTAAACCCTAGGTAACTAATAAACTTATAAATTGCCAACAGCAAGGTGAAAAGGATCCTGAGGGATACGTTAGACAAGCACATAGGACTGTAGCAGCATGGAAGCTGTTACCAACAGCGTATCAGCGAAACTCAGACCCGGAAGTTTTGCAGAGTGGCTGAGCCCGGAGGCAAAGGAAGAAATAACAAGTTTAGGGTTTAGACAATGTTATACATCACCAACACTTGGTCCTGAAGCCACCACGTAGCGCCCAAATAATTTGCATGCAAGTGGGTCGAGGTTCTAAAGTTTTACAACAAGATTCCCAATGATTTGTTTTCAAAACAAAATTATAATGGGAATAAACAAAATCAAATCAGAGGTGATTAATATTATGAAATAGGTATTCCATAAGGGTCATGACACCATATTTAAACTTGTCATTATTTCATGATGAAAACAATGCCTTCGAACCTTGTATTGTGAACATTCACATTCGCCCTACAAACAATAAAGATATGCAATTATCAATAGTGTCTAAGACTCCGATGATAGTTCCATCATTTTTCCAATTAAATATCATAGCTTGGGTAAACAGATTTATCGCATGGTTACCTATATTGATTGCAAAACCATAGTACATTTGTTATCATTCTAACATCTAAAACATTAGGATAATACCATGAACCTTGCTATTTTATATAATGAAAATGTTTCCTTACATTCTCTTAAACCATGCAATATTGATATCGTCCAAATTCAGTCTTGAAGCACTTTATACATAGAGGAAATTGATTTTTATTATAAAAATAATAAGAGCAAGGGTGTAATATTAAACTATAAGTGGTTCACATTACCTTATTACTAATTTTCCACATACCCTATCCTCAAGGGAAGAGACAACAGATATGACATCTCTTCTAAGTCTCTAAGATAAGGGTAACAATGTTGGGTATAGTGGTTTACAATATTACAACAATAATACGAATTGCTAAAGCTTGCACAGATGTTACAGGACTTGCAATTTAAATGAAGTACAATTGCATTACAAGAACAAATACTCATAGATTTAGTTAGTCCATTTGTTCTAAAAAAAAAAAAACATAGCTATCATACTCTCTTCTATAACAGTAAGATCAGAAGCAGGTCATAGGATGAAATCTACCTTTTAAAGTTTGATAACAGGGTTAGACCTTTTTACTAAATGCTTTGGTATAGCTATTTGACTTATAACACTTCAACGATTTAATTGCAGCGACCCGAACTTACCTGTATATCTGTAAAGGGGAAGAAACCTATTGCATTAGCTCGGAAGCTAAGTAACCCCAGTCTGTCATAGTAATTCCCCCTTGTGATTGAAGAACAAAAAACAATCAGCAACGGTAAAGAAACTCTTATCAAATCTAAGTATAACAACAGATCATTTAGACATATTTATGATCACTTAACTAAACAAACAGACCAAGGAATGCATTTATTAACATTACTTGCTATTTTAAAAAATTTTAAATTTTTCAGAAATTTTGGGTTTTGACATGTGGTATCAGAGCATGGTTCAAATACTAGGTCTTGATGTGGCCCAACTAGTTTCCGCAGAACCATGAAAGAAAAGAAAATTTATGTACTAACTTTTTATTTTTTGTTTCATGTAAAAAAGACAGAAAATTTCCTTTTTCTGAATCTAACAGACAGGTATGGAGAAGCTAGGAGAATATGCTGAGGAGGAATCTCCAAACACTGAGACAAGATAGATGTCCAGAGAACCTGTGATAGAGGAGGTAATTGCTCACTCCTCGGAGCTGATGTAGACTATAAAGGGTTTAAAGACTGAGATAGAAATAGTCAAGAAGGATAACAAAAGGATTCTGAAAACTCAAGAGCAGTTAAATCAAATTTTGATAGAAAAATTTCAGACTGAAGGAAGAAGCAAATGAGCTTAATCTGAAGAAGCTAGTCATCAAAAAGGGTCTAAAAGAGTGAAACTAGTTAAATCAGACAATAGTTCATCCTCTGAAGGAAGAAGGGAACAACCAAGCTATCACACTACTAGTGACAGTAGTGAGGTTGAGTTGTATAACAGAAAGAAGAAATTCAGGCCTTATGAAGAGATTTCTGGGGAGTTCAAGAAAATAAAACACCCAACTTTCAATGGAGAATCTGAAACAGGAGAAGAGGCAGAATCCTGGTTATCCGGGATGAGAAAATATTTCCAGATATACAACTACTCAAATCAGCTGAAGGCAAGAATGGCCATCTATAACCTTTCAGGAAAGGCAGATATATGGTGGCAAGACTTGAAAAGGGTCAAGGGGATCAGAGAAAAAGAAGTCAATTGGAGTAGCTTTAAAAGGTACTTCAAAAATAAATTTATGTTTGAACAATACTATGAAGAGAGGGCCAAGGAATTTTATGAATTAAATCTAGGATCTATGACTATGAAAGACTTAAACAATAAGTTCTTAAGTCTGTTAAGATATGTGTCGTATTTTTTTGAAGAGAAACCTAAAGTACAGCGGTTTCTCAGCTGTCTACCGTATCATATAAAGGACAGAATCGAATATGATAACCCCAAAAATCTGGAAGAAGCTATGCGAAAGGCTAATTTCGGTTTTGAATAGAAAAAAAGAAAGAAGGAATAGCCAACTGGAAGGCTAAAAAGAACAGTAATCAGCTGGAGTACAGGAAAAAGGAGTTTGTACCCCAGAAAAATTTCAAGAATAACAAGAACGGAAACCATTTTGACGGTAAAAGCTTCCAGGGAAACAAAAATGGAGCTGCTAATAATTCCAACAACTTCAAGGGCAGCAAGGAGGCTTCTAGCAATCATGGAAATTACACGAAGAATTTTGAACGAAAGGAGCCTGTTAAGTGCTGGGAGTGTAGTGGCCCACACTATGCTTCAGTTTGCCCAAATCGGAAGAAACCAAACAACAATATTCATACTATACAAGATGAAATGACTATTGGAGACTTTGCTGGGACTATGCCCCGAATCAATGCAGCATTGTAGAACCGCCAAGCTGACTATCAAACTTCCATGGTGGAAGTAGGAGGTATGGTTAACAAAACCCCTGTAACTATTCTAATAGATCCAGGTGCTAGCCTTAGTTATATTTCACCACAGATAGTAGAAAAGTGTAATTTGACTGTTGAAAGGTTTGACAACTCTTGGTCAGTACAACTAGCCACTGGGGCAAAAAGGAAAGTGAACTGTTATGTTAAGGAATGTGCTCTAGATATGAAGGATTTTAAAACTACTGCTAAATTAAATGTTCTGCCACTTGGCTCGTATGACATACTTATTGCTATGGACTGGTTAGAACAGCATAAGGTAGTTTTAAACTGTTTTGATAAAAATTTTACGTGTGTAAATGTTAATGAACAGCCTGTAACTGTTAGGGGTATTCCTAGGAAAACAGTAGTGAGGCAGATTTCTGCTTTACAACTTAAAAGGGTAGTTAGATAAGGGTGCAAAGCCTATGCTGTAACTATTACAGATGAGGTAGTTAAGTCTGAAATAAGTAAGATAAAAGTAGAGAATATTCCTGTAGTAAATGATTTTATTGATGTTTTCTGGAGGAAATTCCAGGATTACCTCCCAACAGAGAACTGGATTTCACAATTGAGCTGGTACCAGGTGTTGTACCCAGTTCAAAGGATCCGTATCGCATGAATATTTTGGAGCTTAATGAATTAAAAACATAGTTAAAGGAATTAATTGATAAGAATTACATTCGACCCAGTGTGTCCCCTTGGGGAGCACCGGTAATCTTTGTTAAGAAGAAGGACATAACTATGCGACTCTACATAGATTATCATCAACTAAACAAGATGACAATTAAAAACAGATATCCGTTCCCTCGCATAGATGATCTGTTTGATCAGCTATGTGGAGCTACGGTGTTCTCTAAGATAGACCTAAGATCAGGTTATCATCAGGTGAGGATTAAAGAAGAGGATATATTCAAGACAGCTTTCAGACCGAGGTATGGACATTACGAATTTGTCGTAATGCCATTTGGGCTTACTAATGCCCCATCCGTCTTTATGTGCCTAATGAATAACATCATGCATAAATACTTAGATAAATTTGTTGTCGTATTCATCGATGACATTTTAATTTATTCTAAAAAGAAAGAGGAACATAAAGAACATTTACGGATAGTCTTACAAGAACTGCGAGAACAACATCTCTTTGCGAAGTTCAGTAAGTGTGATTTCTTCAAGGATGAAATCCAGTACTTAGGTCACGTAGTGACTAAGGAAGGGATTTCAGTTGATCCTGAAAAGATCCGTGCAATTGAAGAATGGCCAGTACCAAAAGACGTAACAGATGTTAGGTCCTTAATGGGAATTACTGGTTATTACCGGAGATTCATTGAAGGATTTTCAAAAATAGCCAACCCAATCACTTCCTTGCAAAAGAAAGGAAAGAAGTTTGATTGGAACTTGAAGTGTGAAGAAAGCTTTAAGAAATTAAAGACTTTATTAACAACTGCGCCTATTCTAAGAATAGCAGATCCTAATAAGGATTTCGTGGTTTGCATCGATGCTTGTAATGACGGTCTAGGCGGAGTGTTGACTCAGGATGGGCATGTCATTGCCTATGAGTCCAGGAAGCTGAAGATTCATGAAAAGAATTATGCTACTTATGATTTAGAATTAGCTGCTGTTATTCATGCTTTAAATATGTGGCGACACCACTTAATAGGCAGAAAGTTTACTTTACTGACTGATAATAAGGGTCTAAAATACCTTTTAGATCAGCCTAACTTAAATGCAAGGCAAGCAAGATGGTTGGCCTTCTTAAGTGAATATGATTTTGAAATTCAACACATAAAGGGAAAGGAAAATAAGGTGGCTGATGCTTTGAGCAGAAATGCAAGGCTGAATTTTATATCAGCTAGCAGCACTTATACATCTGATTTAAATGAACAGTTGTCTGAAGGGATAAAATCTAATGAAATTTATCAAAAGTTACAAAATACAGCTAAAGAAGAACCCATCGAAAGTTTAATAAAGGGTTACAGTCTAAATAAAGATGGATTTTTATTGTTTAAAGACAGGCTGTATGTTCCGAATGTATCTAAAGTTAAACTGTTAATTCTGGATGAGGTTCATAAAACCCCTTACTCAGGGCATCCAGACTACCAGAAGACTGTCACCATGTTGAGAAAAGATTATTTTTGGCCTAATATGAAATCTGAAGCAGCTGAGTACATAGCTAGATGTTTGGACTGCCAACAAGTGAAAACAGAACACCAACATCCAGCTGGGTTACTGCAACCTTTACCTATTCCCAGTTGGAAGTGGGAAATAATCAGCTTAGATTTCATTACTGGATTACCCAGAAATCAAAATCATAATGATTCAATCATGGTGGTAGTAGATAGGTTAAGTAAATCAGCACACTTTATTCCTGTTAAAACAACTTACAAGGCTGCAAACATAGTTGATATATGTCCGAAGCAGATTTTTCGGTTACATGCTTTTCCAAAGGTTATTATTTCAGACAGGGATCCTAAATTCACAGGGAATTTCTGGAAATCTTTGTTTAAGGGATTAAACACAACACTGAATTTCAGCACTTCTTTCCATCCTCAGACGGATGGAGAAACTGAAAGAGTTAATCAGATATTAGAAGACATGCTAAGAATGTATGTTAAGGATCAACGAGGTAAGTGGGAGGATTATTTACATTTAGCAGAATTTGCATACAATAACAACTATCAATCGTCAGCTAAGTTGAGTCCTTTTGAAATTCTGTATGGGCATAAATGTAACACTCCTATCTCTTGGAATAATCTAGTAGACAGATTAGTGTTAGGTCTTGAATTATTAAAATAAATGGAACAAATTGTGAAACAAGTGCAGGTAAATTTGAAGATTGCCCAGTATCGGCAAAAGAGACAAGCAGATTTGAAAAGAACTCCTAAAGAGTTCCAGGTGGGTGAACATGTGTTCATAAAGGTAAGACCAAAGAAGAGCTCCCTAAGATTGGGGAGTTGTGCAAAATTAGCACCACGTTACTGTGGTCCATTTGAAATTTTATCTAGAATTGGTCAAGTTGCTTATCAGCTAGCATTACCACCTAATTTAAAAGTGCATAATGTTTTTCATATTTCTGTTCTGAAAAAGTACGTTCATGATGCTACTCATGTGATTGATTGGAACATTGTACAGGTAGAACCAGAAGGGGAAGTTCTGGTGGAACCGGATTGTATCCTCGAAAGGAGGGAAATTACTCTGCGAAACCGCACAATTGGACAGCTGAAGGTGCAATGGAAGCACCTTAGTCCTAAAGAAGCTGCCTGGGAACTGGAAAGTAGGATGCGGGAAGCATACCCAAATCTGTTCCAGAAGGTAGCTAAGGATGAGGAATAAGTAACATCGAGGACGATGTTACATTTTAAGGGGGTGTGTATGTCACATACCCCAATTTTGTAAAAATTATGTAATTGTTTTATTATATTCTTGAGACATTATGTTAAATTTAATGCTAAGTAGGAATTGATGACTCAGCAGAGTCACTAGAAATGGAATGTAATTCAGAATATTTTATTATTAATAAATAAATTATGGAGACAACAACATGGGAGAGCTGTTAAAAAGAGGTTACTGGTCAAACTGGTGGATGGAACTAGGTGGAAAGGAAAATGACAAGTGGCAGCATCCTCAAACACTTCCTAAGTTGCAGGTGGCAACTTCCCTATATTTGGGGTCATGATTACCCAAGGAAGTGGAATCAGAGCAGGTGGCTCATTAATGACAGTTAACCCAACAAAGACCTAGGCAATCTTTTAAATAGTACTCAATGAACTGAGCTGGGGGGTTGAATTTTTCTGGAGGGAGAATACATTCAAGTGAATGCTATTCAGGAGTCCCATTGAGGAAGAGGGAAATACAGTAATGAAGTTGTTTGAGAGGAATGCTGCAGTAAGTTGGTTCCATTATAGCTATTTGGGCTGAGAAAATTACTTTGCTGCACGTAGTTCCAGCCAGGGAGACCAGAGCAAGCTCGGGGGTCCTGAGAAGTGTTGTCTAGGCACTCTCCAGAATTTGGTAGGGAGGAACAGCCTCCCATAGCTGTTGTTGTCCACCGATCAAGACAGGTTCTGCCATTTATTCTTTTATGTTATTTAAGGATGAATGAATGCATGTTCTATTTATTGTTAATATGTCTGAGTAGTAATTAATTAGTTTAGTAAATTGAATATCCCAGAATATCAGCAGAAAGATTGTTAAAAGTTAATGTGATTTTCTGATGTAATATCCTGGTTATATTACTATTAATGTATTTACAATTTATGCAGTAAACTATTAATACTTTATGTAATAATTTGTACTTATAATTATAAACCTAGTTTGATTATATTTGTTGAACAGATAAGCAGGGTTTACATATAAAGTATTTGTACTCTCTATATTATAAAATTTACTAAACAATAATAGGAACAATAGTAAACTTTGAACCATTACAGTATTTATACTTTGATAACTAATTTTGCAGTAGAATGATAGCCACGGTCATGTTTTGTTTAACAGGGTACAAACACTAATCAGGAGATTAACCAGTCTTATTCTATAAATAAAATTAATACACAAACCCTAGTCAAAGTTTGATCAGTTTTAAAAATCTATTTTTAAATCAAACACAAACCCTAGCTAAATATTATCCATTCATTACCTATCAAACAAACGATTCGGCAGAAACTCTAACAGAACTTCTTCACAGAATTTATCGACAGAGTCGTAAACCTAGTTATTGTTTATATACCGAGGAAATAGCAGAATAGTAAATTAGCTCATTTATCGAGCTCAACAGGATAGAATTATCATTTTCCTTTTTACTCTTAAATAAAAACAGAATCGAAATCGAAATGATAGAAAGAACAACTAAACCACATCACAACTGTAAGATTCAGTTTAAACCCTATCAATACAAACTGCAAGTAAAAATTTAAAACTCAGAATTAAGACCATGTTTCCACCTATGGCCGCATCCTAATTTCATAATATAAACAATTATCAAAACATAGAAATTACAAATACACGCGTTAAACACCATTTCCAGTATACAGGAGAAGCTTTTAATAAGCTATATTATCAAAACCTGGGTGGAAACTCTGAATTATTCAAGAGTTTGGTAACAAAACAAATTTATCAAAACACAATTACACAGAAGAAACATATTTTAAAATCTTATTACACAACACTGTTAAAAATCCTATACGAGTTAAGAAGCACAGTAATAAACAACATAATGAGGCCATAACCTCAGATAGGCTCAAGACATTTGTTTATATACATTAACTTTCTGCAGTTAAAGGTCTGACTAGAGCCGAAGAATCAGAGACGCAAACCCTTGACCACCCAAACAAACCAACAAGAAGGACAAACAATTTCATTGTTGACCGAAGCCATAACCTACTACCCAGCATAGAGTAGATCTTTAAAAGAACTCGCTACTCCGAAAAATGCAAAACTAAACCGAGTTGAGGGACCCCGAAGTCACCTCAGATCAACCAAAACCCTAACCACCCTAACAACCAACAAGGAGGAACCAGCCATGGTGGAACCAGGCTTACCCAGTAAGAGCCAAGCACCGAGGGTTGTATCTTTTATACCTTCATGAGTAGCCAGCACCTGCATTTGACAACATCGAGTCAGTTACAATTTTATTCTTAAAAAAAAAACAAATTCTTTTAACTGGAAACAAGGGAGGAATGTAATAGCTTACCAATGTTCGAAGGAGGCTGCAAACACAGTAAAATAGCCTGATAACCACGAGTACAATAAGTGTTGTAAAATCTCCATAAATTTTTTTTTTATTCTTCTTTCTCCTTACTGGGATTACACATCATTCAGATCTATGTGAACACATATCGAAATAAAAATTACATTCGTATGCTAAACTAAGTTAACTTCTGTCTCTTTTAATTCTTCCTACTGGATAGAGGAGTACTTATGGATGACATGCCGCTTACTTGGCTATAGCTAACACACTCCATACTTGATTCGCAAGTACGCCTAATACCATCGGATTTCTTCATTGACGCAGAAATGAGTTCTAAATAACTGCGACCCCCACATGCAGGTTTACCCACAACAAGATGTGGACCTTCAGTTCTTTGTTTATTTCATTCTGTAGGTGCAGGTTGTGAGGTCAAAGCATTCCACTTTGGTTTAAAAGTTCCCCCTTGAAGTTGTTGTAGGACACAAGGTTCTTTTGACAAGTTGTGAAAATGGAACATTGCGTTCACTCAATTTCATAAAACATTTACATCTATTACTTATGCTATGAAGGTTTGGCATACCTTCATTGGAATATAAGACATGGCTAGACCATCATATCTAAATGAAATTAGTGGCCACGAAAGGGATAGTATATCCTGACGATGAAAGACATTATGCAAGCTCTAGGTGGGTTTGACCCTTCGAAGGTAGATCCGATATGGTGATGATGTACCAATGGTTGTTCACGAGGTGATAACTAGGCTAAAGTTACCGGTGGTAAAGTCGCCCTTCCATACTCTAGCTCAGGACTATGGTTGAAATCTTTCATCTATACTACAGTCCAAAGCCTTACCCTGGGATTTGACATTTCCAGCAGTGGTACCTGGAACATTTAAATCATCCATTGAATTGATGGGGTCAAAGTACCAGATGGGTTCTCCGATGGCTGCCAGCAACTCAGCATGGTACCAAGCCATGTGAGTCATATTAAATCATTTTAAATGAGGTGACAGTACCCGTATTAACTAGACTCGGTTCCAGTTTGATCAAGCAGACATATTTGTTAAGAAAAAAATTTCTCAGGTCTCCATTCGACATGGTCAAAATGCCTCTCCAGAATGAACGAAACACCATTGTTATGAGCTCATGCAACTGCGCTGGTAAAAGTGAAAGGTTCGTAGGCTAGAAAATACACCATATTTTTTGCTTGATGGTTCTTTGAACAGACGAAACCCTCGTTGCAGAGTTGGATGGTCACTCTCGTGGATAATAAGAAGGATCCGTGACCAGTGACTTGGTCTCAGAGGTAAAAATGCTGATGTATTTTAAAGTTTCATACATAGATGTTCTCTTTCCAGTGACTAAAGTCTCTATTGTGTCAGTGGCAGGTTTTTTTTTCGAGTCATTCAGGTGCTGGCGATTTGGGCTACTTCTTTTGGTAAGCAGGCATTGCTCCATACCGACTCCAGCATTGTGTGGAAGAATTTCCTTCACATCAAACCCCTGTCGAGGTTAATAGAATCTTTTTTTTTTAGCAGTATATAAATTTTGAAGAAGGATGTCGAGTTTCCACGTCAGGGTTTCAATGTAATAGTTTCTGCATAAAATTTTATTTGTTTGAAAGGTTCTCGCTTGAACCCTATGACTGGAACTCGCCATTTCTTCAATGTGGAAGAACTTGTCTAGGTTTTGGTCTTCAATGCCAAGTTTACAAAAATGCGTTCTGCCTGTAATATTTAATGTTTGTAATCGTATTCTTTTGCTGGAAATCCGAGCTAGGACTCTCGTAGAGCTCAAATACTGCTGGTTCCATGATAAGCATACTTTGAACTTTTGCATTTGTTCTCTCGATTGCTAGATGGTAAGGTAGATTGATATAAATCTCAGAAATTAATTTGCTATAAGCTATACGACTACTTAAGAGGGATCTTCTTTTATTATGTGAGTTTACTACTAAACATATACTCGAAATGTAATTGGGATGGAAAATCTGAATACGATGGATCAATGTTCGAGAAATAAAGTTTACTATTCTGTTTGTAGCTGGTTGCAGTCGTGAGGTCATTCATTTTATTCTGAATGAAAAACCCTAATTACTTATACTGTTTGCACTCTCAACTGTCATCCTTTGTATCTATATTTCGCATATGAGAATTAAGATTTTATAAAAATAACCGTAGATTCCGGCTCTGTTCTTTAGGGTTTGCATGGTGGATGAGATCGCATTTTAAGTCCTGTCTATGTCTGGATCAAGCGTTTAATCTGACCTATAGCTGCCTGCAGCATGCTCTCATTGCTTTCGGGAAGAATTTGCCCATAAAAATCTGAATCTTTTGAGTATAATGTATTTTATTTTACACTGTCGGTATGTCTTCTCCGTTGATGAGTGCCGAATAGGAATTTGTAGAGTCCCGATCCATACTATACCTTGACCTTAATATTAAATAAAATGACTAAATTCTAATATGATCTTTCCAGGTCTTAAATCAATAAAAACGAGATTCAGTAGAGTACAATAACTAATACAGGAATTGCAGATCGATATAGGTAAGTAACACTATAAAGAAATTATTATTAATCCTTGACTACAGATCTTTATAACGATACATTCATAGAAATCCCGATTTTCTTTATAATCGTTCAGAGAATTCGTAAGGGAAATAAAATCTCAAAATTAGCTCATTCACGATAAAAATTCATATGTAACAAACTAATTTATCAAACTATTATAACCTATTTGGAAGAAATAAAAATAATAGGAATTACTGAAGAGTCTGAACTTTAAAGAAAAACCTGAAACTCGTAAACCGAATGTAACAGGAACAACCACGTTCCTCCCAACCATAGATTAGATACAAACTCCAAGTCTGTCCGTAATCACCCCCGAGCCAGATACATGCATGAAGAGTGTGGACAGTTAGCATCAAACTCAGTCGCATTTCCTGAATCCCTTTCCTAACACAGAGTGCTCACACAGCAAGTGTAATTCTCTCCGGCATACTCAACAACGTCCTTCCTCCTCACATATGCCATCCCTTTATAGTTTTCCTAGGTCTTACCATTAGCAGCCAATTCCTCATGGAATTTTTGCAGCTAATCAAATCCCTCATTTTCAGGGTGTGTCTAGTGTCTTAAATACACTTCTGACACCTATTCTGGTTTCCCAGAGGATAACTCTAACTTGTCCCCCACTTCTCCATGCATGATCTCCTCATTTAACTTGGTTGTTCCTGCTCATCCTTATATTAAAATAATAATAAAAAAATTCTTACAATAGTCCTCCTAGGAATTAAATCAGTCGATTTCTCATCTGGCCTCCTTATTGAATAATCTCAAAAAAATAATAAAATAATATATATATATATATATATATATTTATTTAAAAATCAAACATAATGTCTTTTCATTATTGGGGAGGGATTTCACATCCTTGCCCCCTTATTGTGAACACTGTCCTCAGTGTTCTAGTCTTCCTCCATCGGTTCTGGGAATAGATTCGGGTACTTTTGTAGTATTTCGCTTTCCAATTCCCAGGTTGCCTCCTCAGGACTAAAGTGCTTCCATTGCACCTTTACCTGAGCGATGGCTCGGTTCTGAAGTACTGTTTCTTTCCTGTCCAGAATGCGTAAAGGTTCCACTTGAAATTCGCCTTCTGGAGCCTCCTGTATCAAATTCCAATCAATAATATGAGTGGGGTCATGAATATATTTTTTCAGTAACGAAAGGTGAAAAATATTATGAATTTTTAAGTGTGCTGGTAATGCCAGTTTATAAGCTATGGGTCCAATCCTTTAAAGTATTTGGAAAGGCCCGCAGAATCGTGGTGCCAGTTTAGTGCAACTCCCCAGCCGGAGTGAGCTTTTCTTTGGTTTAACCCGCAAGTATACATGGTCTCCAACTGAGAACTCCTTATCCCGTCTTTTTAGATCAGCATAGCTCTTTTGGCGGTCTTGGGCCACCTTTAAATTCTTCTGTACTTTTTGGACTGTTTGTTCCATGACTTTCAGCAAATCCGGTCCTACCAATAAGCGATCGACCGGACTATCCCAGCTAACTGGGGTAGTGCACTTTCTCCCATAAAGAATTTCGAATGGACTCATTCTTGATGATGCTTGGTACCCGTTGTTGTAAGCGAACTCTACCAGATGTAAGTAGTCTTCCCATTTGGTGGGTCTTTCCATGATGTACATTCTCAGCATATCTTCAATGATCTGATTTGTACGTTCAGTCTGTCCATCCGTTTCAGGGTGATAACTCGTGCTGAAATTAATTCTTGTTTCCAAACCTGCAAATAAAGACTTCCAGAATTTGGATGTAAACTTTGCATCCCTGTCTGAAATTACCATCTTTGGTACTCTGTGTAATCTGAATATTTCTTTTAGAAATATTCCCGCAATATCTGTTGCCCTGAATGTGGTTTTTACAGGAATGAAGTGTGCAGATTTGCTAAATTTGTCAACCACCACCATTATAGAGTCATGTTGTCACTGTGTTCTCGGTAAGCCTGCGATAAAATCTAATGAAATCACTTCCCATTTCCACTCAGGAATTGGTAATGGTTGTAACAAACCCGCAGGATGTCTATGGTCTGCCTTCACCTGTTGACATTCCAAGCATTTAGATAAATAATCAGCTAGATCAGTTTTTAGTCTAGGCCAAAAGAACTGTTTTCTAAGGGTTGTTATCATTTTTTGATAACCAGGGTGACCGACAAAAGGGGGTTTGTGCATCTCATTTAGAATAAATAATTTAATTTTTGCAACATTAGGCATGTACAGCCTATCTTTGAACCAAATTTAACCTTTCTGATCAATACTTAAATCTGTCCCGTTCATGTTTACCTCATTTTTCTAAATCTTACTCTGCAGATTTATGTATTCTGTATCCCATTCGCTTGCCTCCTTTATTTTATCCATGAGATTACTCTCTGGTCGACTCATTATTATTTCGTATACCTCGTGGTTTCTTCGACTAATTACATCCGCCACCGTATTTTCCTTACCCTTTATGTGTTTTACATCAAAGTCGAATTCACTTAAGAAGGCCATGCACCTTGCTTGTCTGGCATTGAGTCCTGGTTGGTTAAATAAGTTCTTGACACAAGTGTTATCGGTTAGTAACAGAAATTTCTTTCCCAACAGGTAGTGACGCCACATTTTTAGTGCGTGTACTACTGCCGTTAATTCCAAGTCATGAACCACGTAGTTGCGTTCATGCTCTTTTAGCTTCCGTGATTCATAACACACTACATGTCCATCCTGGGACAGTACTCCTCCCACTCCTTCTTTACTAGCATCCGTACAAACCGTGTATCCCTTACACGGGTCTGCTACTTTTAGAACAGGTGCTTTGGTCAGCAAATCCTTAAGTCGTTCAAAACTTTCTTGACACTTGCAGGACCAAACAAACTTAATCCCTTTTTTTCTGTAGTGAAGTAATGGGATAGGCGATCTTTGAGAATCCCTCAATGAACCTCCGATAATAACCGGTGAGTCGCATGAAAGATCTAATATTAGCTACATCCTTCGGTATTGGCCAATCTTCTATGGCTTTTATTTTCTGTGGGTCGACCAAAATTCCTTCTTCAGAAATGATATGGCCTAAGTACTGAATTTCCTTCTTGAAGAATTCACATTTATCTAACTTAGCATACAACTAATGATCCCTCAAGATGTGCAATACAATTCTGATATGCTGTTCGTGTTCTTCCTTGGACTTGGAGTATATCAGGATATCATCGATAAAAATCCACACAAACTGGTCTAGATATTTGTTGAAGATACCATTCATTAAACACATGAATGTGGCAGGGGTGTTGGTTAGACCAAAAGGAATTACTGCAAATTCATAGTGTCCATATCGAGTACGAAATGCGGTTTTACTTATGTCTTCATTTTTAATACGGATCTGATGGTACCCAGATCAAAGATCCAGTTTGGAAAAAACTTTGGCTCCCCCTACTTGGTCGAACAAATCATTAATTCGTGGTAAGGGGTATTTATTCTTAACAGTCACCTTATTCGGTTGCCTATAGTCAATACATAGTCTTAGAGTCCCATCTTTTTTCTTGACAAACAGGACCGGTGCACCCCAAGGCGAGACACTAGGTCTTATATACCCTTTGTCTAGTAATTCTTGAATCTGCATTTTTAATTCCGTCAATTCTGGAATACTCATCCTATAAGGTACCTTTGACACTGGTGCGGATCCCGGTAGAGGTTCAATGGAAAAATCTATTTCTCGTTGAGGGGGTAACCCCAGTATTTCTTCTAGAAACACGTCTAGGAACTCGCCTAAGACAGGATGCTCTGCTATAGAAGCTTGGCTTCCATTGAGGATTAAATCGGATACTGGTACTGCGTAAATCTTGCATCCTTTTCTCATGCATTTCTTCAACTGCATGGCAGAAATCTGCCTAACAGAGACAGGTTTTTGTTTTCCACTCACTATTCTTAGAATTTGGTCTTCAGCAATGTAGGTAAAGTTTTTGGTAAAGAAGTTCAGTACTACCTTATATCTTTCCAACCAGTCCATACCTATTATCATGTCATATGATCCTAAAGGTAACACATTTAAATTGATCTTTGTTTTGTGGTCTTGTATTTGAAGTTCACAGTCAGATATATATTCAGTTACCTTCCTCTTTGCTCCTGTAGCTAACTGAACTAACCAAGGTTTTGGGTGCTTTACCTTGATGAGTTGGCAGTGCTCCATCATTTTGGGAGTGATGTAGCTTAAAGTTGGCCCAGGGTCAGTTAAAATAGTACAAGTATGGTCAGAAATTTTACCTTCAATTTCCACAATTGCAGATTGATGATCTGCCTGTTGGTCTTCCAAGGCTGCATTAATTCGGTGATAACTCTTCCCAATGTCTCCCACCGTGGACGCTTCTTGCATATTATGCAGTACCCTGCTTGTTTCATTGTATCAGGAACAATTCCTGCGTAAATGGGCTTCACCACATTCCCAGCACTTCAGGGGTTCCTTAGGGATACCGATACTTCCTTTTATTCCCATGTTAGGGGTTTTAAAAGTTTTCTGCTGTAACTGTTCATTCTTGGGAAATGAATTTCCTTGGAAGTTTTTGGGCATGTTCCTGAAGGGTGGGGGTTTGAAAACTTTCTTCCGTTGGTTAAAATTTTCCTGTTTCTTATCCTTCCATGCTTTAGTAGTATCATTCCTTTGTTTGTATTTCTCAAAACATAGTCTGGCCTTTCTCAGTTCTTCTTCTAAAGTTCTGGGATTGTCGAACTCAATTTGATCTTTATAGGACTGCGGCAGGCAGCTTAAGAACCGTTGTACCTTCAATTTTTCTTCCTTGATGCATGGAACGAACCGTAATAAGTCTAGGAATTTATTGATAAGATCTTCCATTGTCATTTGACCCAGCTTCAATTCGTAGAATTCCTTGGTTTTTCTTTCATAATAACTTTCTGATAAGTACTGTTTCTTGAAATCTTTCTTAAATTCTGACCATTCAAGGTTCTTTTCTTTCAGTCCCTGGGAAATCTTCAGGTCTTGCCACCATATCCTGGCCTTCCCCTTCAGGTTGTACACAACCATTCTGACTTTCATATTACTGGAGTAATTGTAGATTTGAAAGTATTTTTTTATGTCCAGCAGCCAGGCTTCTGCTTCTTCGCCAGTTTTTGATTCTCCATCGAAGCTGGTAGGTCTTATCTTTTTGAATTCACCCTCCAGGTGTTCAACCTTCCTCTTTCCCATGGTTTTGTCTTGATGCTCAGATTTCTGGGTCTCATTGGAGGAATTTCCCTTTTTCTCAGCGTTTTCGTCGGTCTCTTCTTTCCTCTTGGTATCCTCCTTCTGTTTTTCGCCATTATTCCTTTCATGAAGATTATGCAGCATAATTTCATTGATTTCTTACTGTTTTTCCTGAGCTTTCTTCAATTGCTCATTGTCAGCTTTGAAACTCTGTATCTCCACAATCAAGCTTCTCATGGTTTCTAGTACCTGACTTGCTTCAGAATGTTCTCTTGTTCTGGCTTGTTCATTTCATTCAGGCTCTTCTCCGTATTCCTTGTGCGAAGCCATTTGAAAATCAAACTGAAACATATGCATGCAACATCCAAATATATATATTATAATAAAAAAAAAATTATTTCCTGTGCAACAAAAGCTAAATGTTTCCAAGGTGGCAGGGTTGAATCTAGCTCTGATACCATATGTAAAATCTCCATAAAAAAAAATGTTATTCTTCTTTCTCCTTATTGGGATTACACATCATTCGGATCTATGTGAACACATATTGAAATAAAAATTACATTCGTATGCTAAACTAAGTTAACTTCTGTCTCTTTTAATTCTTCCTACTGGATAGAGGAGTACTTATGGATGACATGCCGCTTACTTAGATATAGCTAACACACTCCATACTTGATTCGCAGGTATGCCTAATACCATCGGATTTCTTCATTGACGCAGAAATGAGTTCTAAATAACTGTGACCCCCACATGCAGGTTTAACCACAACAAGATCTGGGCCTTCAGTTCTTTGTTTATTTCATTCTGTAGGTGCAAGTTGTGAGTTCAAAGCATTCCACTTTGGTTTAAAAGTCCCCCCTTGAAGTTGTTGTAGGACACAAGGTTCTTTTGACAAGTTGTGACAATGGACCGTTGCGTTCACTCGATTTCATAAAACATTTACATCTATTACTTATGCTATGAAGTTTTGGCATACCTTCATTGGAATATAAGACATGGCTAGACCATCATAACTAAATGAAATTAGTGGCCGCGAAAGGGATAGTATATCCTGACGATGAAAGACATTATGCAAGCTCTAGGTGGGTTTGACCCTTCGAAGGTATATCCAATATGGTGATGATGTACCAATGGTTGTTCACGAGGTGATAACTAGGCTAAAGTTACTGGTGGTAAAGTCGCCCTTCCATACTCTAGCTCGAGACTATGGTTGAAATCTTTCATCTATACTACAGTCCAAAGCCTTACGCTGGGATTTGACATTTCCAGCAGTGGTACCTGGAACATTTAAATCGTCCATTGAATTGATGGGGTCAAAGTACCAGATGGGGTCTCCGATGGCTGCCAACAACTCAGCATGGTACCAAGCCATGTGATTCATATTAAATCGTTTTAAATGAGGTGACAGTACCCGCATTAACTAGCCTCGGTTCCAGTTCGATCAAGCAGACATATTTGTTAAGAAAAACATTTCTCAGGTCTCCATTCGACATGGTCCAAATGCCTCTCCAGAATGAACGAAACACCATTGTTATGAGCTCATGCAACTGTGCTGGTAAAAGGGAAAGGTTCGCAGGGTAGAAAATACACCAGATTTTTTGCTTGATGGTTCTTTGAATAGACAAAACCCTCGTTGCAGAGTTGGATGGTCACTCTCGTGGATAATAAGAAGGAGCCGTGACCAGTGACTTGGTCTCAGAGGTAAAAATGCAGATGTATTTTAAAGTTTCATACATAGATGTTCTCTTTCCAATGACTAAAGTCTCTGTTGTGTCAGTGGCAGGTTTTTTTTTCGAGTCATTCAGGTGCTGGCGATTTGGGCTACTTCTTTTGGTAAGCAGGCATTGCTCCATACCGACTCCAGCATTGTGTGGAAGAATTTCCTTCGCATCAAACCCCTGTCGAGGTTAATAGAATCTTTTTTTTTTAGTAGTATATAAATTTTGAAGAAGGATGTCGAGTTTCCACGTCACGGTTTTAATGTAATAGTTTCTGCATAAACTTTTATTTGTTTGAAAGGTTCTCACTTGAACCCTATGACTGGAACTCGCCATTTCTTCAATGTGGAAGAACTTGTCTAGGTTTTGGTCTTCAATGCCAAGTTTACAGAAATGCCTTCTGCCTGTAATATTTAATGTTTGTAATCGTATTCTTTTGCTGGAAATCCGAGCTAGGACTCTCGTAGAGCTCAAATACTGCTGGTTCCATGATAAGCATACTTTGAACTTTTGCATTTGTTCTCTCGACTGCTAGATGGTAAGGTAGATTTATATAAATCTCAGAAATTAATTTGCTATAAGCTATACGACTACTTAAGAGGGATATTCTTTTATTATGTGAGTTTACTACTAAACATATACTCGAAATGTAATTGGGATGGAAAATCTGAATACGATGGATCAATGTCCGAGAAATAAAGTTTACTATTCTGTTTGTAGCTGGTTGCAGTCGTGAGGTTATTCATTTTATTCTGAATGAAAAACCCTAACTACTTATATTGTTTGCACTCTCAATTGTCATCCTTTGTATCTATATTTCGCATATGAGAATTAAGATTTTATAAAAATAACCGTAGATTCTGGCTCTGTTCTTTAGGGTTTGCATGGTGGATGAGATCGCATTTTAAGTCCTGTCTATGTCTGGATCAAGCGTTTAATCTGACCTATAGCTGCCTGCAGCATGCTCTCATTGCTTTCGGGAAGAATTTGCCCATAAAAATCTGAATCTTCTGAGTATAATGTATTTTATTTTACACTGTCGATATGTCTTTTCTGTTTATGAGTGCCGAATAGGAATTTGTAGAGTCCCGATCCATACTATACCTTGACCTTAATATTAAATAAAACGACTAAATTCTAATATGATCTTTCCAGGTCTTAAATCAATAAAAACGAGATTCAGTAGAGTACAATAACTAATACAGGAATTGCAGATCGATATAGGTAAGCAACACTATAAAGAAATTATTATTAATCCTTGACTACAGATCTTTATAACGATACATTCATAGAAATCCCGATTTTCTTTATAATCGTTCAGAGAATTCGTAAGGGAAATAAAATCTCAAAATTAGCTCATTCACGATAAAAATTCATATGTAACAAACTAATTGATCAAACTATTATAACCTATTTGGCAAAAATAAAAATAATAGGAATTACTGAAGAGTCTGAACTTTAAAGAAAAACCTGAAACTCGTAAACCGAATGTAATAGGAACAGCCACGTTCCTCCCAACCATAGATTAGATACAAACTCCAAGTCTGTCCGTAATCACCCCCGAGCAAGATACATGCATGAAGAGTGTTGACAGTTAGCCTCAAACTCAGTCGCGTTTCCTGAATCCCTTGCCTAACACAGAGTGCTCACACAGCAAGTGTAATTCTCTCCGGCATACTCAGCAGCGTCCTGCCTCCTCACATATGCCATCCCTTTATAGTTTGCCTAGGTCTTACCATTAGCAGCCAATTCCTCATGGAATTTTCGCAGCTAATCAAATCCCTCATTTTCAGGGTGTGTCTAGTGTCTTAAATACACTTCTGACACCTGTTCTGGTTTCCCAGAGGCTAACTCTAACTTGTCCCCCACTTCTCCATGCATGATCTCCTCATTTAACTTGGCTGTTCCTACTCATCCTTATATTAAAATAATAAAAATTGTTTTCTTACAACAGTCCTCCTAGGACTTAAATCAGCCGATTTCTCATCTGGCCTCCTTATTGAATAATCTCAATATATATATATATATATATATATATATATATATATATAAATATATATATATATATATATTTAAAAATCAAACATAATGTCTTTTCATTATTGGGGAGGGATGTCACAAGTGTAAAACCACCACCATTTCCACCGAATGAACAAGCTGACAAAAACGAAGGATTTTTATCCACGAAGGAAGCTTTTACAGAATCAAACCGAGAGATGTAAATACGCCATGACAGGGTCAGAATGGTAGCAAGAGTAAACCCTAGGTAACTAATAAACTTATAAATTGCCAACAGCAAGGTGAAAAGGCTCCTGAGGGATACGTTAGACAAGCACAAAGGACTGTAGCAGCATGGAAGCTGTTACCAACAACATATCAGCGAAACTCAGACCCGAAAGTTTTGCAGAGCGGCCGAGCCCGGAGGCAAAGGAAGAAATAACAAGTTTAGGGTTTAGTCAACGTTATATATCACCAAAACTTGGTCCTGAAGCCACCACGTAGCGCCCAAATAATTTGCATGCAAGTGGGTCGAGGTTCTAAAGTTTTACAACAAGATTCCCAATGATTTGTTTTCAAAACAAAACCATAATGGGAATAAACAAAATCGTAGCAGAGGTGATTAATATTATGAAATAGATATTCCATAAGGGTCGTGACACCATATTTAAACTTGTCATTATTTCATGATGAAAACAATGCCTTCGAACCTTGTATTGTGAACATTCACATTCGCCCTACAAACAATAAAGATATGCAATTATCAATAGTGTCTAAGACTCCGATGAAAGTTCCATCATTTTGCCAATTAAATATCATAGCTTGGGTAAAAAGATTTATCGCATGGTTACCTATATTGATTGCAAAACCATAGTACATTTGTTATCGTTTTAACATCTAAAGCATTAGGATAATACCATGAACCTTGCTATTTTATATAATGAAAATGTTGCCTTACATTCTCTTAAACCATGCAATATTGATATCGTCCAAATTCAGTCTTGAAGCACTTTATACATAGAGGAAATTGATTTGCATTATAAAAATAATAAGAGCAAGGGTGTAATATTAAACTATAAGTGGTTCACATTACCTTATTACTAATTTTCCACATACCCTATCCTCATGGGAAGAGACAACAGATATGACATCTCTTCTAAGTCTCTAAGATAAGGGTAACAATGTTGGGTATAGTGGTTTACAATATTACAACAATAATACGAATTGATAAAGCTTGCACAGATGTTACAGGACTTGCAATTTAAATGAAGTACAATTGCATTACAAGAACAAATACTCATAGAGTTAGTTAATCCATTTGTTCTAAAAAAAAAAAACATAGCTATCATACTCTCTCCTATAACAGTAAGATCAGAAGCAGGTCATAGGATGAAAGCTACCTTTTAAAGTTTGATAACAGGGTTAGACCTTTTTACTGAATGCTTTGGTATAGCTATTTGACTTATAACAGTTCAACGATTTAATTGCAGCGACCCGAACTTACCTGTATATCTGTAAAGGGGAAGAAACCTATTGCATTAGCTCGGAAGCTAAGTAAGCCCAGTCTGTCATAGTAATTCCCCATTGTGATTGAAGAACAGAAAACAATCAGCAACGGTAAAGAAACTCATATCAAATCTAAGTATAACAACAGATCATTTAGACATATTTATGATCACTTAACTAAACAAACAGACCAAGGAATGCATTTATTAACATTACTTGCTATTTTAAAAAAAAATAAATTTTTCGGAAATTTTGGGTTTTGACATGGACAACGTGGGTCGAGGATATGACCGTTCATGAAGCAGAGAAACCAAGCACATCAAGATCGTGCTGCTATGGTGGACAACAATTTTTTTTGGGAAAGCATTGATAGAAACTCAAGACAAGCTGGAAGCAATTCGAAGCTATGACGAAATGTGGGGTCAACTTTTGAAGAAGGTCCATCTAACTACTAATTTCATGAGAAAAAGGTGTATATGGTCACAATTTTTGATGAAGCATAGAGGGTTGGTCTATTTTCTTGTTAAAATTCAATATGCTAAGACAGAAAATAGCAGCATTACATTCCATTTCACAATAATAGCATATACAGGATCACTGAAGAAACAACAAGCATAGCATAAACACAAGAGACAGAGATTTATCCTGGGAAACCCTCATGGGGTAGAAAACCCAGCAAAGCTTCCTCAATATAGATGACCAGCAATATACAAAGATGCAAACCCTGAGCATAAGCTCCTTCTCCTCCATAGCAGACCTCTCCTCCACAAATGTGCCTTTCTCAAGTGAGTGAGTGAGTATAATGAGGAACACACCTCCTCTATTTATACACTACTCTGATATGTATTTTACACAAGTACACGTAGGCTCGTATTTAACCAATAGGTTAAATACCCCACTACAACTAACTGGGCCGACCCCTCTAGGGTGGTCTAATAACCCTTTGACCCACATAACACATACAGGGCCGACCCCTACTAGGGAAGTCTAATAACCCGAGTTACCACATTCCGACGGAGGAATAAACATCTCCGGATATACAATAAGATATTCACGGAGGAATGAAACATCTCCGGAATAATAAAGTACAAATATAATATTCTTTGAAGTTACAATATCTCAACACTCCCCCTTAACGAGAAGGATATTATAACAACATCTGCACGAGCAAGGAGTCATCAACATCATACATGATACATCTATAAATCATTGGAAGCTTTCTTCAATTTGTCTTCATCAGTAACTCAAACAGTTACTGGTACATCAATGTCAACATCAATATCAGCATTACGATCATCAGCATCGTAATCACACGATCAGCAGCATCATCATCACACTATCAACAGCAGCACGATCAGCATCGTCATCATACGATCATCAGCATCATCATCACACGATCATCAGCATCGTCATCACACGATCATCAGCATCGTCATCACACGATCATCAGCATCGTCATCATACGATCATCAGTATCGTCATCAGCATCGTCATCACACGATCATCAGCATCATCATCAGCATCGTCATCATACGATCATCAGCATCATCACCGCACGATCATCAGCATCGTCATCATATGATCATCAGTATCGTCATCATACGATCATCAGCATCGTCATCACACGATCATCGGCATCGTCATCACACGATCATCAGCATCGTCATCATACGATCATCAGCATCGTCATCACACGATCATCGGCATCGTCAAGGAATGATGTAAACCAGTCATGTACCTTTTGAACCGAAGTCCAGGGACGATCCAGTCCTATCATTATCGAAGACATACGTCTACGGCTCTTCTTTCGGACTTAAGTCCAGGAATGATCCAATCCCTTCATTCTCGAAGACATACGTCTACGGCTCTTCTTTCGGACCGAAGTCCAGGAATGATCCCAATCCCTTCATTATCGGAGACATACGTCTACGGCTCTTCTTTCGGACCGAAGTCCAGGAATGATCCCAATCCCTTCATTATCGGAGACATACGTCTACGGCTCTTCTTTCGGACCGAAGTCTAGGAATGATCCCAATCCCTTCATTATCGGAGACATACGTCTACGGCTCTTCTTTCGGACCGAAGTCCAGGAATGATCCCAATCCCTTCATTATCGGAGACATACGTCTACGGCTCTTCTTTCGGACCGAAGTCCAGGAATGATCCCAATCCCTTCATTATTGGAGACATACGTCTACGGCTCTTCTTTCGGACTGAAGTCCAGGAATGATCCCAATCCCTTCATTATCGGAGACATACGTCTACGGCTCTTCTTTGGGACCGAAGTCCAGGAATGATCCCAATCCCTTCATTATCGGAGACATACGTCTACGGCTCTTCTTTCGGACCAAAGTCCAGGAATTATCCCAATCCCTTCATTATCGGAGACATACGTCTACGGCTCTTCTTTCGGACCGAAGTCCAGGAATGATCCCAATCCCTTCATTATCGGAGACATACGTCTACGGCTCTTCTTTTGGACCGAAGTCCAGGAATGATCCCAATCCCTTCATTATCGAAGACCTCACGTCTACGGCTCTTTTTAGGACTGAAAGTCCAGGGATGATCCCAATCCCCTCAACTGTCCACTAAGGACTTCATTCTCGGAGACCTTACGTCTACGGCTCTCTTTAGGACTGAAAGTCCAGGGATGATCCCAATCCCCTCAACTGTCCACTAAGGACTTCATTCTCGGAGACCTTACGTCTATGGCTCTCTTTAGGACTAAAAGTCCAGGGATGATCCAATCCCCTCAAGTCCACCAAGGACTTCATTCTCGGAGACCTCACGTCTACGGCTCTCTTTAGGACTGAAAGTCCAGGGATGATCCAATCCCCTCAACTGTCCACTAAGGACTTCATTCTCGGAGACCTTACGTCTACGGCTCTCTTTAGGACTGAAAGTCCAGGGATGATCCCAATCCCCTCAACTGTCCACTAAGGACTTCATTCTCGGAGACCTTACATCTACGGCTCTCTTTAGGACTGAAAGTCCAGGGATGATCCAATCCCCTCAAGTCCACCAAGGACTTCATTCTCGGAGACCTCACGTCTACGGCTCTCTTTAGGACTGAAAGTCCAGGGATGATCCAATCCCCTCAACTGTCCACTAAGGACTTCATTCTCGGAGACCTCACGTCTACGGCTCTCTTTAGGACTGAAAGTCCAGGGATGATCCAATCCCCTCAAGTCCGCCAAGGACTTCATTCTCGGAGACTTCACGTCTATGGCTCTCTTTAGGACTGAAAGTCCAGGGATGATCCAATCCCTTTCTGTATTCTCATCTATACAAGAGCAGTTATCACATTAGCATGTATTCTCACCAATACATCAAAACATGTATACATCACACCAAAACATGTATACATCACAACTAGCATGTATTCTTACTAATACATCAAAACATGTATACATCACATCTAGCATACATCTAACATCAAAACATGTATACATCACAACTAGCATGTATTCTTACTAATACACCAAAACATGTATACATCACACCAAAACATGTATACATCACAACTAGCATGTATTCTTACTAATACATCTAACATCAAAAGCATGTATAAGTAAAGCTAAGTATTCTAAGTATAAGAGTCCTAAATCTAAATATTTCTAAGTAACTGGGTGTAGAGAACAGGTTACCTCATCAACGACCTTGTTTTTTGATGAGACAATCTCATCAGTAGTGACTATACTACTCCCCCTTTCGAGGAGGGTCCTTTTGAACTACACCAAGCTTGTCTCGGAAGTATTCAAACTTCACTCGAGACAGAGGTTTGGTTGGTAACTTCTTCACTTGACGTAGAGGCTTGGTTAGTACAACGGTAACCTGTTACAAATTCAAACTTTTAGAGTTCCTTTCTGTGTCATATCTTGTTAGTTCCCTATGTTCTTTGACTTATCATGGAACACTAGATTCTATGTCATCTTGATACAACTCTAAATATCACATAGGATCTCAGTTGGTTCTATCTCTAAGTCAAACAATCCTAAAGCCAAACTTCTTCACAACTAGCAGAGCAAGCAGCCATATATTCCGCTTGTGCTGAGAGCCACACTAGACTGCTTCCAGCTAAACCACGAGATCATGGCTAATCCCAGACAATAACATCCTCTCGATGTGTTCTTCTTGTCTGATACACTTCCTGCCCAAACAGAATCTGAATAGCCATCTGAAGTCATGATCTTCAAGATAACATAGATCAAATTCTATCGTGTCCTTTATGTGCCTCATCACATACTTTGCAACGATCAGGTAAACACATATAGTTTCCACTAGATACTAACTCAAGGTGTTCATAACAAAGCATATATCTAACCTAATATATGTTAGATATATCAAAGACCCAATAAATTGACTGTACAGAGTTATATCCACTAACTCTGATGAGTTATCCCCTAACAGCTTCAAGTTGTAATCCATAAGAGTGGCCATTCCAACACCTCAAGTCATATTTCTCATCATACTTTCCCTGGTTGAGAAATATTCCTTCTGAGCCTTGCCATACTTCCAGACCTAGGAAGTAAAGCACCAATTTGAGATCTTTCATTTTTCATTTCTGCATTGAATGATCTTCTGCATATCTATCTGTGCCATCTCTCGTTAGATGGGTCTACTGATATGAGCCTCAATATCATTCGAACTCTGTGGTGAGTTCCTTCTTGCATCCATGTCATATGTGTATCATATTCAACCCTGTAGCAAAGGTTGAGATCCACATCACCCATGGTGATCATTAAGCTTATCAAATTATTATCGATCCTAGGTACCTATACAGAACCTGATTCATACTTCTTCTTTAATTACACCATACTTGGAGCAAACATCTTGTCGTGATTCTCTTCCCCTTTCTAAGAGAATCTTCTAGCCATGAGCCTTCTATATTTTGTTTGATTTGTAAAACTTCTTGTTTGAACATCCACCACTTGTACGGTGTCCATCATTCTTCATGACCTTTCCTACAAATCAAAATTAAGTACATGATTAGTAATACTTCATAATCATCAAAAGATAACCCATTATGCATACAGATATCATTTACATAGTGATGCAACTATTTTGACCAATACTTTGGCACAACACTTTCCCATATCCTGTATGCATACAGTGGCTATCTAGATGCCTTCCATCTCTACCAGAACATACTATCGAGAGTGTGCACAACTCTCAGCATGTCAGCAAAGAGGTTTCATTCTAGACAAGCAACAATGGAATGTTTGTCCAAACATATGCACATTAGTTGTATACTGTTCAATGCTCTATGAATGTTTACACTCAGCATTATATATTCTAGGAATACAAATATGCATGCAGGCAATATCATTACTATTTCAAATAGCAACTCAAATACTTATCTTTTATGTTTGTGTGGCTGTCTCCCGCTTGATCTTCTGTATGTCTTTTGAACTTCTATTCATTCTGTACCATTGTGCATGCTCAAGAGTCATCCTCATGATCTCATACACAAACATACACTCATTAGTATATTCTAAATGCTATCAAAACATTATAGTACTAAATAATCTTGAAAACGTATAGTCATGATTATAGTTAATAAACATTAGTATTCAAGATTTCAGGGAAGTCTTCTTTTACTCATGCATATCATTGATAAAAGATATAATATGGATAATCCCTTGATTACTAACTTTATGAATAAGCATAACCAATCATTCCAAGTATACTTATATAAGGGATCCTAACACAAGGTAAGATTCATGGGAAACATACCTGGATTAGTATACCTACTTGGTTATGTACAACATACCTAAACAACCTCTTCAATGATTTAGAGATCCTGAGCTAGAACCTGCATGTCTCATAGGTTAAGCATAATATAACAAAGTCATACATACCTCGTAAGTAGAACAAAGATTATGGATGAGTCTTTGTCTTCATGTTTTCATGGTCATGGAGCCTGATTTGTCTTTTGTGATGTACATGTATCTTGTTAGAAGACAACCTCAACCTCACACAACACCATAATGCATTAGTACAATCATAAGTGTCAACACCCTAACCAATGAATATCTTCTATCATGCATTCATAATTTTGTTAAGGTGATACAACAAATCTAAAATCAATATTGTACTAACTGTAATAACATGAAGACAAACATACCATAAACTTAATCATGAACAAATCTCAAAACATACCTCGATGAGTCATACCTGTCGAGATCACTTGTAATCTCCTTATGTAAAGCCTTAGCCTCATCTCCCTCTGAAACATGAAATCCTTCACTTATGTAGGTGACCAATCCATCTTCTTATAGGATTAACCCTATCGACTTGATTTGCAAGAACTGGACCTTGATGAGCTGATCAAACTGATATATTCAGAATTTGAAAACTGCAAAGTTTTACTCCTTAATTTTGCCTTTGAAATTTTCGGATTCACTGGACGTGACCCTGAACTGGGGTTTGATGAAGCCCACTCTTTTGCCCCATCAAAAAGTTTGATCCAAAGCTCTAAGCTTCTATTTTTCTGAGGAGCTTCCAGCCGTGGTCACAGATTTCAAAAATTCCCATTTTTACAGAAGCCCTAATTTTCCGCTTTTCTGATCAAAGTCCCGAACTAGGGTCTAATCAAGCCCGGCCTTCTGCCCAACCAAAAATTCTGATCTTGGTCTCTAAATTTCTATTTTGATGAGTAGCATCCAGCCGTGGTCTCCGATTACAAAAATTCTAACTTTCTCCAAAGCCCTAAATTCCGGAAGTCATGAATGAAGGTACCAAAAAATAATTCTGTTTTGACAGAAATATGTACCTGATTGTTTCTGGTGTAACTCTGAAATTTTTGATCCACAGGGTCTGAAAACGTTTCCTGAGATAGCCTGACCTGTTATCTTTCCATCCTGACAGGTCTGACCTCAATTGGATTCTCTGAGAGAGAGTTATGCCAAATGTCGCAACGTGACCTGTTTTGGGAAAATACAGGAGAGCGCACTTGTACGGAGTTCCACGTGTCACTGGTTCAACTTCGGCCTCTGAAAAAGTTTTCTGAGATAGTACAGACTGTGTACTACCTGTCACTTTTTACGACATTTCATTTGGAGCTTCCTAGCCCAAGATATGACCTTTTTCCCAAGGTCGCCTGATTTTGACTCAGATCTGGAAGAGGCAGAAACCCTATATTGTACAGATCATAAATCACAAAGTACAACGAATTAGAGGTTGTCCTTTGGACACAAGGTACCTGGAGATTTTAGCTTCGTCCTGTAACAATTTCAGATCCGAAAACTTCGCCAAAACGGATTTATAGCGAAAGTGCTACGATGACTGGTTTTTGCTATGTAAAACCCTAACCTTCAAATTGTCGTAAGTAAAGCAAGTGTCTTTAGTGCCATACCTTGTCTTCCTTCAGGTCAGCTCTGATACCATGTTAAAATTCAATATGCTAAGACAGAAAATAGCAGCATTACATTCCATTTCACAATAATAGCATATACAGGATCACTGAAGAAACAACAAGCATAGCATAAACACAAGAGACAGAGATTTATCCTGGGAAACCCTCATGGGGTAGAAAACCCAGCAAAGCTTCCTCAATATAGATGACCAGCAATATACAAAGATGCAAACCCTGAGCATAAGCTCCTTCTCCTCCATAGCCGACCTCTCCTCCACAAATGTGCCTTTCTCAAGTGAGTGAGTGAGTATAATGAGGAACACACCTCCTATATTTATGCACTACTCTGATATGTATTTTACACAAGTACACGTAGGCTCGTATTTAACCAATAGGTTAAATACCCCACTACAACTAACTGGGCCGACCCCTCTAGGGTGGTCTAATAACCCTTTGACCCACATAACACATACAGGGCCGACCCCTACTAGGGAAGTCTAATAACCCGAGTTACCACATTCCGACGGAGGAATAAACATCTCCGGATATACAATAAGATCTTCACGGAGGAATGAAACATCTCCGGAATAATAAAGTACAAATATAATATTCTTTGAAGTTACAATATCTCAACATTTCTAACTATTTCTGTTTAGATATTTTAGTTCACATGTCCGAGATTAGTGGGCTAGCCAAGCGATTTCTGTATTATCTTTTGCTAATTTATAATTTGTATAGGTTAAAAAAATTGATTAAATTTATACATATTTTTGAAAAATACATAATCTTATAGGTTATTTAAATAAATATATGAAATATCTATATATATATATATATATATAGATATATATATAGATATATATATATATATATACATAGAGAGAGAGAGAGAGAGAGAGAGAGAGAGTATATATTTAAAAAAATTGATTTAATGTTTGAAATGGATGAAAATGTAATTTTTAATAATTAATATTGTAAATTTGGGTGGTCATAAGGATAAGGATAAGGATAATTGAGAGTGTTGAATTTATTTGTGTATAAAAACAATTTATTTAATAATTTAAAATTATAATTTGGATAAAGGTTTATAACCAAATTTTAATGATGATTAATAAAAAGATGTCAAAATCTATATATTAGTTTTTAAAATTTTATTAGATACTTAGGGTTTTGTTCACGAGGATTTGAGCTTGTGATCTTCCATTTACAATTTCTCAACACAATTACTCGTTATCAATTGCTCTACCCCTTAGAGTTTTGTTATTGGAAAATTTTCTTTATTAATTAAAATAATGTTTCCTTAAAATATAAATATTATAATTATATTAAAAACTAAACATAAGTTCATTATAATGAGATCTTGATATTTATTATACAATATCCAGAATATAAATAGTAATTGTAGTTTCCCGAGAGGAAGAAAAACATTTTACTCTCGAATCCGATTTATATAAACATTAAAATATAAATTTAGGTGTAATCATTTTTTTTAGCAAGAACGCGAAATATAATATATTAAATAGAGAATAAGTTACAGATACAAAAATTTCCCTTTCAGGAAGGGAAGAGCAAAAAGGAGTCAGTGTAGTTCAAAATTGAACAGAATTAGCTTTCTAGTCCTGAAAATGATGCTTCTTATCTGTTCCAGGCTACTATAATTTATCGAATATATCCTTATAAACTACTTACATAACAGAAGACAAAAAAACATTTAGCTATTCTAGAAAAAGGGAACACTTCTACATTCCTGAGGTTAAACTGGAGGAATGCCCACATGGGTCTGTGACTCATCCTCCATCAGGGAACTTTCTTCACGCTAGATTCCAGGGCCCGCTGAATGAGTGTGTTTTTCAAGATATTCCTTCATATCTTGCAGGGAAACTTCCATTTGTGCCAGATGAGCTTCAATCCTTTCATTTCCTTGTTGCAGGGTGTCGAACAACAAACTCTTCAGGGAGAAAAGAAATGCTTGAGACCTTCAAATTAGCTTGATGAATCTCCTTCATACCTTGAATAACCTTCTATAGCTCCTCAAGTTCTCCCACCTGGATCCGAGCATTGGTCTTGACGTCCTCAAAATGTGCATCAATCCGAATTATATCCTTCCCGATGAGTTTTCTCTCATCCAGAGCGGCCCTTGAAGCTTCGAAAGCATTTTGAGCATGCTTCTTGATGTCCCGGTGAGCCCCTCTGATCTCCCGCAGCTCCTTAGCCATGCTCTCGAGGTTCATCATACTGAGCGATGGGGAGAACTATAAGACAAAGCAGGGGTTAGCCGAGAGAACTTCCGTGTTCCAATTGAGATTTTCCAAGCCCGAAATCAACTAATGCAGAGTGGAACCATCTTCCAGGTTATAATCATGCGATCAGGAGTCTCGAACCTGCTTCATAACTCCGCATGCTTCCATTGTCCCTCCGCACCAGTGCCCATTAATGCGAGGAGAGGTCCAAGGCCTATAGTTAAGGCACGAACGAAAGTGGATTCCACTTTTCCATGAGATTAGAGGGGGTATATGGATGCGCCACAGGGTTGCTTAGAGTTAGAAGCATGGGATCCAATGATATTGGGTAGATCCTTGGTTAAGCATCCTTATCCCTTCCTTTAACCTAGCTCCTTGGTTGGCCATATGATCTACGTCTGATTTGTTGAGACTTACGATATGGTAGAAGCAAATCCTGGCCAAGTTGCTTATGGAGGAAACAATTTTTTTTGGATTATGCTCAAGTTCCTGTCATATCCTCTTTGGGCATTGATCATTTTCTGAATAACAATCTTATAGTCACACAGGATTATGTAATTGTCTATGTGAAGCATCTTCATGACGTCAACCCCTTGAAGAAGAGCTTCCCATTAAACTTGGTTATTGGTTCTCCTACCTAATCCCCATGCAAATTGAGATACCTTGTTTCCTCTAGGCCTACCACCCAAAATTTAGGTGTAGTCTAAATATTATATGCTTTCAACTTTTTCCGAGCATATTTTCTTTCTTATTTTGTTCGAAGTCAGGTTGGAAATCTTTAAAAAAAATAGAGAAATAGCATAATTTAGGTGGGTGCTGAATCTATTTCTAGATCTAAAAACACAAGTTAAACACTTCCAAATTTAGATTGTACCAAAATTTATTTTACAGGATTTCGACTAAAACCCACTAATTGTAAAATCCAAAACTTAGAATAAATAAACTATTGAATTATTAAAAACACAACCAAATGGATCAACAAACCAAACCAACCTAGTACTACCATTTCTCTATAAAGACAATATATCATTCTCAAGCGAGGAAACCAGCATTATCAATCTTAGGAAACCATCATTAATTAATATATCTCTTATCATTAACTCAAGCAGATTTCTATCTATCTAAGTACGATACGGACGGACAGCTTCGATACCTTCTTTGAACCCTGGCTTTCTATCTTCATTATTCCCAGCATTATATAGTAGCAAGACAGGAAGGAACCAACACTATTAATTATTCAACGGACCATCATTGCCCTCTACAAGACACGAACAAATACTATAAATTTATAATATATTTTACACAATCTTAAAGTTCTATTTTATATAATATATTTTATGAATGTTTTTAACTATACTAAAACAAAATATTAAGTTAAATAAATTATTATTAAGTCTTCATATTCAATTGAGTATTTATGACCTACTTCATACACAATGTAAAATCACATTTAACTAGTTTTCAAATTCATATTTCTTGCGAAGCAAACATATTTTTTTCTTATTTATATTTTTCAATGTTTTTATTGCTAGTCTCATTATAATTTAAAAAAATAATCCAATTATTCTCCATGGAATTATTAATAATGATACCTTGAGTGTCGAAAACATAGCATAATCTTGTATGTGGGTTTACGCACTTTTCGGAAGTATATATTGTGAATTCATTGGAGTTGACCAAGTATATATTGAAGAAGTGGATTCTGATTTATATATTTTTTTCCAGGTTGTTTTAATTATATTTTTTTCCAAGTTGTTTTAATTATATTTTTTATTTTGATTTTAACTTTTAATTTTATTAAAATTATAGTAATTTAGAAAGTTTTTTCCAAAATATTATTATTATCGAAATAATAAATATTAATTAAAATGTTTTATATAATTTAATATTTTTAAAAATATTATAAATTTTAATATTATATTTATTTTGTTTAGTATATATGATCTACTTGGGTTTAAATCTTGTTTTGTGACACTTGCTTCTTGGAATCTGATTTTTTGTGTAATGGTTGTAATTCTGGTCATATCTTAATTCTCCAGAATAGCAGATTCTAGATAAATGTAGCCCTCTAAAAAATAGTGAACCATCATTTAAAAATAAATAAATAAAATGAAAACATAATTTAATATTTTTTAAAAATATTAAAAATTCTAATTTTTAAATTCTTTTGTTTCCTAAATATGAATATATTGAGGAAACTTTCTCCAATCTGTTATTGGCCGGTCGTCAAACCGTTTGACCTGGTAAACAAGATTGCTCATACAAGTATTTTCATCTCTTTGAAAGAATTTTGGACTGAAACATTTTAAACTCTATGGAAGAGACTTGGTAGCTCTAGGAAGCTTTATAACACCAAACTCCTATCTCGAACGCTCATATCTACGTTCAAAATGAATGTTTGTGGTTTTCGCTATGAGCCCGTGCTGGTGAAATGTATATTATGGATGGAAACAACAGATTAACCTAGTCTGTGACATCCATGTCCATTTAGCCAGCAAGGTCTCATAACAAAAGCTTAAAATCCGTGGCTGTCTGAAGCTATTCAGACAATCCAAACCCTGTCAACCCTGCCGCTTCATAACACCTTAGATTGCACGCCATTGATTTCTGAGGAGTCACACAAAAAGAAGAGCACAAAAATTACAAATTTACAAAGACATTTTGTTTACTTTAGATGCAAGTTGTATATAGGAACTGAAAATAGCACGCTATCTACCCATTTTCTAATAATGTAAATGAAATGAAGCAGTCTAAAAGTGCAAAGATTCGCCTGTCATGTCAAAACTTGGTTAGAATTCAAAATTAAAAGTTTGGTGATTTGTATTAATTAAATCTGAACATTTAGATAAATTTAGAAATTTAGAACTTTAGAAAACCTTAAGCATCCAAATTATGCAAGTTTAATACTATTATTTAAGAGTTTAATACTATTATTTAAGGTTCTAAAAATTCTATCCTGGATTCCTGCAAATTCTTGTCTAAAAATAGGATTTTCTCCTAGATAAATCATAGCAGTTTTAGACAACTCGATAATGAAATTATCTGCCAAGTACAGCAAGTAGCTAAGAAAATAGTTTACAATTCACGTCTTTGTAGTTTCAATTTTCTCTGTGTACATAGACATTTTTAGACAATGGATGGATTTGCCTGTGTTATATATGTATTAATCACAGAATAATTTTGATGTTTGGCAGATGAAAGCTGCCTCACCGATGAATATCTTGATGAAGTGAGAATAACTTGCATCCCTGGAATACCCCCGCTACGGTTGACTGACCTGCCTACCCAATTCTTAGTCACAGATTCTTCGAATCGCGCTTTCCAAGCTGGAATAACTGAAGGCCAAGGTACGTTATCAGCAGCTGCCCTAATAGTTAACACATTCGAAGAACTGGAAGGTCCAGTCTTGGAGGCACTCTCAGATAGCTTCCGTGTATATGCCGTTGGTCCTCTACTGCTCTCTCAGTCAATTTATTGTAAGGATAATCATGGACCCTCAGATGAATTGAGTATATGGATAGAAGAAAGTAGCTGTCTCACATGGTTGGATACTCTCATTCCATTCTCCGTCATGTACGTTTGTTTCGAAAGCATTGCAGTTTTGTCTAATGAACAACCCCTCGAATTTGCATGGAGGTTGGCTTCCAGCAACCAATATTTTTTGTGGGTTGTCCGGCAAGATATAGTGCTGGGTGAATCTGCCGTGTTACCGAAGGAATTCATTGAGGAAACAAGGGGTAGAGGTATGTTGGTGCATTGGGCGCCCCAGATAAAGGTACTGTCGCACTCATCTGTGGGGGGATTTCTAACTCATAGCGGGTGGAACTCCACGTTGGAAAGCATTAGCGCCGGAGTGCCGATGATATGCTGGCATGTCTTTGCCGAGCAACATACAAATGCGAAATTCGTTTGTGAAGAGTGGGAAATAGGATTACGCTTGAAAAAGACGGTGAAGAGAGAAGAGTTGGCGGTGTTGGTGCGCAATTTGATCGGCGGAGAGGAAGGAGATAAACTGAGGAGAAGAATTGGAAAACTGAATGAAACTGCCAAGCGAGCAGTCCAGAAAGGAGGATCTTCTGACACCAACTTAGACAAGTTACTCCACCAAATAATTCCTCAGAAGAATGCATCGAATGACGGTCCAGATGGAAGCAGGCCTTTATAGGACAGAGCAACTTGAACGTAGGTAGACTCGAGTATGTGAACATCATATAAATACTTCAAGAATTTTAAAAAACATGTAAAAAAAGACTCAATGAATAGTATTAAATCTCCATGGAATAAAATTAGTTAAGGAGAGAGATAACTAAAAGTTCCCACCATATATATAAGTTCCTGTTGAGTTTAATGTGAAACTCCGGAGAGGCAACACAATAGAGAAATCGATAAATATTAGGAGTTGAGAGGCAACACAATGGTCACTAAGAAAATCTAACCAGCCATATAATCATAGAATTTAAACTTCAAACTAAGATTCCCTTAAAAGTTATCGATAAGCTAGAAAAATAAAAATCTAAAAACTTGTTACACCAGTATGCAATTACACCAGTATGCAAGAAACTATTAGTAATATACAATTCAAGACATGAACTCACAAAGGGTTGATGAACTTGAAAGCCCCATAAAGAGACTATAAAAGTACAAACAAATATGATTAAAGCAGGATATCACAAAGATATCAATGCTTACGATAAGTACAACAAATATGGTTAAAGCACAATATCATAAAGAAATTAATGCTTAATCCTATAATAGTAGTAACAAATCCCAGACGAAAATAAACTTAAGCTAACAATTTAGAAATGCATATTTCCTCACATTGTAATGTTATCAGAAAATATTTAGGCTAACAATTTAGAAATGCATAATTTCTCACATTGTGTTAACAGAAAATATTTGTAACGAGGATAAGAAAATTTTAAGTGGCATATAGAAAGTCAAAACTTATAGAAGTTAGACGGGAGGAGTAGGCCCTATACTTAAGAAAATAAATAAAATTAAAACAATGTTTTTAAGTGGCATATAGAAGGTCAAAACT
Source organism: Larix kaempferi (assembly GCA_027924585.1). NCBI lineage: Eukaryota > Viridiplantae > Streptophyta > Pinopsida > Pinales > Pinaceae > Larix > Larix kaempferi. The sequence goes on along the minus strand of BSBM01001321.1, from coordinate 6,241,608 downwards.
TATAGAAGTTAGACGGCAGGAATAGGCCCTCTACTTAATAAAAAAATAAAATTAAAACTATGCCACATACCTCGAAGTCTCTTAAGGTCATTGTAATGGAGGCATCTTATGCAATCTCTTTCTCTCTATATAAGGTCATTGTAATGGAGGCATCTTATGCAATCTCTTTCTCTCTATATGTATGTACATTGTTGTTGAACTCACCAAGTTAAATTTCAATGAACATTGATTTCGCTAAATTTTTGGGGGTATGGATTAATATTTCAACGCCTTCCTAATTCATCAAGCCATACTTTTTCAATCAACCACAACCCATGTGATACCATGTTATAGTGGGGCAACCACAAGATGCTATTTCTCAAAATTGTTGCAAAGGAATGTGTGCTTAGTGAAATTTTTGGAATTTGAACGCACTCTACAAACGCACATGCATTCCTATTTGAATTGACCTATCCCTTACTGAACCTCCACACATGCCCCATGCATGCCTCTACATTTCCCTTCACATACTATGTTATAAAAGCACATGGGTGTGTCTGAATAAAAGTATGTGCAAATTTTTTAAAGTGTATTTGCATTTCTCAAAATATCTATGCATTTATCTTTGTGAAAACACATTGGTATTGCGGCATATATAAGGTTGGAGGGAGAAAACAGGGGGTTTAATCCCTAAATGAACTGTCTCTAGCTCAAGTGCTTTGGTTAGGGGAGTAAAAAACTTGGGTCTTAGGCCCTAAATATATCTTCTTGGGCTTGAATTCCATGAAGATCACCTTCAAACCACAATAGAGGCACTTTCTAGGGTAACTGTGGTATCGATTTTGGATATGGAAACCATTACGAGGTTTTGTGCACTCAGAATGGGTTATGCAGTCATAACCATGGTGAAGGAAGGAAAACAAGTCCTCAAGATATTGCTGATCCTTTTTAGCTTAAAAACCTTGCTTAAACCAACACAAAAGACCTTTATTATGGGTGTTGTGAAAAAGATCAAGCACAAGGGTGAATCCTTCCCACTTAGTAAGGGGCAAATCCTAGTAGGTTGCAGCAAGGCTTCAGTATTAGGTGCCCCTGTTGTGGGGGGATTGCTCCAAGTCATCTTGCAACTGGTTGTTAGTAAAAAGCAACTACAGAAAAGAAAATGAAAATTAAGAAAAACAAAGAACAAAGGGATAGGAATGAAAACTCCAACAACCAATAGATGCCAAATCACTTTTGTATTGCCGAATGGTCAAGCTTGTACAACACCTAGGAGATGTGAGTTCCAATGGAGGAAAAAAATATCTCTTAGGGAGGCCTATCTAGTCCACCCTAGATTATAAGTAGCATGAAGAACAAATGGGAAGAACACTTGCCTCTTGAAGAAAGGTGGCAAGGGAGCTTGGTAGATGCTAGACAAGAGGGAAGAGGTGAGCTATAAGGGAACTCAAGCACAATTCCAACAACATAAATTTTAAATTAGTTTTTCTTCTTCGTAAGCATGTCCATGGATTCCTTTTATAGGCCAAGAGGTGGCCAATAAATAACTAGATCCCAATGCGAACTCCTTGATCTCATGATCTAGCTCCAAGGTACACAAAAGGGACCATTTATGGAGCCCAAGAGTGTGAGGAGCCAAATTCGAATTTGGGGAGGTAATGGAGCTTTCATGAGTCTTTAATGGGCCATTGGTGGTTGAGATTCCACTGTTTATATCTCTCGAGCAGATATCGAAGGAACATCTGCATTGGTTGCATGGTCGTCGTTATGATAACATCTGCAGTAGTGCATATTAATAGACATGTGGTCACACGGTTGTACTTTTTTACTCTTTTTGGGAACTTTGGGACTCATGTTGCTTCTTGGATCTGATGGGGATGTCTTTGGTGGCTGCATGGTATATGTTGTTGATGTTTTATCATGCAAATTGCAAAAATGTTAATATTTGAGTGTTAATATTTGTGTGTTAATATTTGTGTTCTCTCTGGTGTTCTGGAAAACGTGTGAAACATAGGTGGATAAATAGGACCTTATTAAGAGACAAGGTTGTTGGTGGAGATGTAACCAAGAGTATTATTTTATACAAATGAGGCGGGCATACCCATGCTCGTGAAAATCTACCGAAGTGGCTATAAAATGAGGAGACCGAAGGGCCCACTCAATATACTGCTGGTGCATGGATGAAGTCAGCTTCAATCCATGCAAGGGAAACTAAACCTGGAAACGTTATTACAGGTGTCAAGGAAGAAGTAATATAGATAACCATGATGATCCCATAGGGGTGGGGGACTGGAATACTAGTGATTATACTAAAGGTAGGATCTCACTGAATTTTTATTACCATGATTGATGAATGTGAGCACTGCAACCTTCGAACCGTGCGACTCTTCTTGATGCGATAGATGTGTTGGCATAGAGCATAGGAGAGACCACTAAGTTAGGGAGCATTAAGGGCTCTCCCTACTTAGTTCGAGGAAATCCCGTATAATGATTGAAAGGGACCCAAGGGTACAAATGCAACTACTACAAATCTCAGAATGTAGTGATGTGATGTCGACGAGAGATGAAGTAAATAATAAAATGAGGGTCGTATCCTAAGAACCAAGATCATTTTGTAACCAACTCTTGGAATGACATACCTAACACAAGACTGGTTGGTGAGCATGACACTCGTGATTTCCTTTGATCGATGTCAACTTGGGGAGTATCGATCAGCACCATTCTTCAAAATAAAGGAACAAAGTGTAACAGAGGGATACAAACTACTAATGAAGGGCTTTGTTAGGGGAGCGACACTACGAGTGATGGTGACTGAAAAAACACATAATGTTGGGGATAGGGTGACTCAATGACATTGATCAAAGTAGACCAGGGGTTGCTCCCAAAAGAATAGTGATGTTCCCACGGTTTTGAGTAAACTAGGGAATAATTTGTACATAAAGAATAATTGGTGGGGTCCTTGCAGTTTTTGGGGTGTCGAGGGACCAATTTGATGATGGGAGGATTTCCCATGGTATTGAGTGAGTTAGGGAACCAATTCCATGATGGTATGAAGTTTTTTTTGAAAACATGAAGACAGGTGCCCCATGAATCAATTCGATGTAGTTGGTTCTTGTGGGAATACCTAGGTAGAATTGGTTTCTATGGAGGGACGGGACCTCGTTGGTGTCTTCGTAGAGGTAATGGTATGAAGAAGATTGTAGATGGTGAAGTGCTCATGGAGGTATGAGTGGTCAACTGTGTTTCTTGCTCATGACTTGTGCCAAAAAATTTGATGTATTCAGCTGCAGAAGGTAGGGGGTAAATGCGCAGCTATAAAATGATGAACTAAGGGTTTCAATCGTTTTGAGGTTTATCAAATTCGTCACGCTTGTGGGGGGTTCGAAATCATGGGTGCCAAATGATGACTTGGATGCAATGGTGTGCACAACCATGGGACAATAATGCTACTCGTAGTAGTGAGATTGATGGAATATCATTATTGGCGATGAGTATCCTATGGTTATCAGCGTGAATATCTAGTAAATGGAATGCAATCATAGGAAAGGTGTTTCCTATATGTTAGTTTTCAAGCTGATACCTGTGATAGAATTCCAGTGCCATTAAGCCATGAATAAATGTAAATGATGTAATTATTATTAATGAATAAAATAACCAAGAAGCTGGCTAAGGAGGCAACGAATGAGAAGGGGTCCATGTGTATCCACTAGGGAGAGGTGAGGGGGTTTGGGATTGACTACCCATATTGCCACATGTCTGACTATGGACTTGTTTGAACTCCCTCCTAACATTAATGCAATTGCAGTGGGTGGTTAAGAACCCTGATTGCTGAGGCCGTTGGAGTATGGAGCATGCCTGGGATTTCGTATGGCTAGGCATGGCTCTGATCACTTGTACAGAACGACACTCAATCGCGTGGGGGAATTCGCATGACCTGTTTGAATGTTCGGGGGGGAGACATTCATTCATTCATCCATTCAGATTCATGCTACTTCACTCACTCGCCACTCAAGCACTTACCATTCACAACCCATCGACCTCACAGAGAATTCACCTGCACACTTCCTGTATATGCCAAGCTAGTTCAAGAAGGGAATGGGGAGGGAGTTAATCGTGTTTTCTGCATGATAGAATTTATCGAAGAGTTGATAGCCATAGCATCCTATGTGCGAACCCCAGTTATAGCGATGGAGTGGTGTTGACAGAAGAGATTGCAGAGTGGTTTTGGTAGAGTAATCATGAGAAAACCCCAAGCCTGGTAATGAATTTAGTTGTTGAACTGTGGGAAAAAGAGTTAGGTTGCTTGAGAAACCCAGTGAAGGCTATAGTCTCAATGAATTAGTGACTAGACCTTTCTATTCCCATCCTGGAATAGAAATAGAAGGGAAGACCGTGAGAGACTGTGCAGCAATGATAGGATCTTTTTTGTGTTGGATGTGGTAGGTATTATGGGTTCCAAGTCAGTTGAGAGCGACTGGACCTTTATATGCCTATCCTAGAATAGCATTGGAAGGGAAGATGCCTTGAGAGACTGTGTAATAGTGCAATAGGTCTCCCTTGTGTTGGATGTGGTAGGTATTGTGGGTGCCAGGTCAACTGAGTGTTGAGATCCCTGCAGTTCTGTGGTTGAACTCACTGGTTTTGCAATTCCTTTCTTGTTGTCCCTGAATGCTTGATAAATCCCTGCAGGTTGGCTTAGCATGGGTAGGTACCCCAGAATGCTTGATAAACCCAACTATAGACTGGTTTAGCATGAGAATGGAGCCTTGAGAGAACCTGTTAGCCCTCCTTAGTGGATACACTTCCCAGCTCAGGGGTGATCTCTCAGCTGAAAGAGTATAGGCTGGACAGAGATCTAAGGTTTGGTGGAACGCTACTCTCACTTATCCAATTGCTTTGGAATTGAAAGATAAGTATTTCTTGTTATGTCAAATGATGGTATTTCATTGTTATGGATGATTGCTTATGTTCCATAGTGCAAATGCTGAATGTATGATTGTGTGAATTGTTAACATTAAGTCATATGCAGGCCTAAGTAATAGGTTTAGTTCACTATTGCAAGTATATCTTTCATTGCATGAGTTTAATACCTCGTAATTCCTGCATATGATAGATGTGTTGACTAAATATGTTTAATGCATTTTATATGTAAGAATGAATGATTGTGTTTCATGGTGTGGTGATGAATCTTTATGTATAACTAATCCTGTGAAGGAGGTGTATGCTTACTCCTGATCCCTAGGGAAGGAAGGAAGCCTTGGAGGTGGTTTCGGAGGTCTTTGTGGGTTAGATGGAAAGAAGGATCTTGATAGGTAGAAGGTTGGAAAATTCTGAGTGGAGATATAGATATAAATTGAGGGAAGAAAATGGGGAGGTTATATACTTCACCTGACCAAGGGACTCTACCATTGGATAGATCTCTCCAAGAACTTTCCAACGGTACCAACCTTGCCCCATTTGGATGTTGGAGGAAGAAGTTACGCCCATTAGAAGATTTGATGAAGTTACCTTGAAGAGGCTGGGTTCTGCATGCATGGTTCTGCAATTGCAGGTTGCGGGTTGCGGGATCGTCAAGTTCAAAATATGGTATTTTGGACTCCCGCAATTCCGCATCCGCAATTGCGGGATGCGGGTTGTCGGATCAACTGTTGCGGGTTGCGGGATTGTCAAGTTCTAAGTTATGCGTGTTTGAAATTTCCACAATTCCGCCTGCGTAATTGTGGGTTGCGGATTGCGGGAATCCCGCTTGCAGGATGTGGGTTGCGGATTGCGGGAATCCCGCTTGCAGGATGTGGGTTGCGGGATCCTCACTTGTAGGATGCAGGTTGTGGGATCGCTGAGTTCGAATTTATTTGTTTTTGAGTTTCTGTAATTCTGCATCCGCAATTGCGGGTTGCAGATTACGGAATGTGGATTGCGGGATTCCAGTTGCGGGTTCGCAATTGCGGGATGTGGATTGTGGAACTGAAATCTCCTGACTATGTGTATGGGCACTCAGTAGATGTTTTGGGAGAAAATAAAATGGATCACAGTCTCAAGTGGCCAGGTAGGTCGGTGGGGACATTACAAGTGAGGCCCACTTTTCAAAATAATTTGTACCTTTTGACTTACACATTCTAGAGAGTATTTTTGTTTATTCTGACAGATTGGTGGAGTTCGTTTCCAAGCAACGAAATCTAGGTAAGCCTAAACCTTGTCCTTTGTATCTCTATCTAGGTATATTTAGGGTTAGGGGGACACAATGCCTATATGACTATTTTTTAGCCATAAAAATTGGTCGCATGAGTATTTGGGGTTCTTGCATGTGGGCCATGATAAAAGGGGATTATCGTGTGCTGACATAGTGTGAGATAAATCCTTGAAGCTACACAAGGCGCAATATTTTTGAGTTGCGGTCACGCTAGAGATTAGTGCAACTATTTAAGAAGCAGTCGCGTTGGTGCATGGTCAAAGTGTGAATGTACCGCACTGTAATCTACATGACTAAGTATAAGTCAATCGTGCAGATGTGTGTCCAAGGAAATAATATCCCTTGTGAAGTGGGCCACATGGATACTTGGAAAATAGTCATGTGTGGCATGACTTTAATCATTCCAAGTGTGCGCTAAGCGTGCATGTTGATATGAAAACTTGCGTGAAATAGGTGATTTGGATTTTGTTTTCTAGTTTTTTGAGATTACCAGATAAATACTAATGTTTGACCTTGTGTTCTTGTGGCTTGAGATGGCTTATGTTGAGTGGCATGAGCATAGCTACGAGGAATTTGTGGATGTGGTGAGAGGGGACCTTATAGCTACATAAGAATTTAAGGGATGTAGGACTGCTGAAGTTCTTCATGTGACCTTTCATGAGGTTGGTGGACTACTTGTTATGTGATATGATCCATATGTGGGATCTAGATTGGTTGGTGTTTCACCTAGGGGGGGCGACCTGAGCAATACTACTTAGGATGTATATTTTTACACTGGGATGAGCCATCACAAGATGTGTGAGTCGATCCACCTGTCTATGGGGGCAGGTTGAATGATCCTAGGTTTGATTGATCAGTACTGTCGTGGTGAGATAGGTTCCCTGAACTCATATATTGAACAGTCATTTGGTTAGTCTACCGGTGCATGCAATAGCTATTGTTGTTGTGAGGGTCCTAAGGGTGTTGTCCCCACATAGGATTATGGGTGTCCAATGACTATTGCTTGAGAGGGTGCTGGCAGGTGAGTAGGTGGCCTAGGGCCCAATGTTGTGGGAGAGCATGATGTAGTAGCTGAACGATCTGTGGAGGCATGAGGGTCCTAGGACCTTCTTTCATGGAAGAATTTTGTGCTCCTACTTCTTGGATTGGTATCCTACTTTGATACTATTGGTTATGGTTCATCCTAGGGGTTCTAGATAGCCGTGTGTGGTTTTCCAGGGGAGGTGATGCCTCACCTTGGTGGCGGAAAGGTAGGACTGTACTACACACCTCATTTTATGGACGTGTGGATTCATCTCATTGGATCGATAGAGTGATACCCATGGAGTGGCATGGACTTCACCGAGGATCTAGAGTTACCACAGCCATTTCATGACTGGGATGCCACAGGTATGCATTATGTTTGTCATTAGATCTATTTATGTCCATTGTAATGATTATGCACATAGTTTGTGATATATGTATTGATGATGGTTTTTTATTTGTGATGTATATGTTGGTTCGGTGCGACCACCTCGCAGGGTTCATCATCATCCCCACGGTGAGGCGGGTGTGGTACTTGTAGGGCTTGTTAGGGAGTTCGTCGTGTGACTAGTATGGTTGCTGGTGGGGTTGCTCCTACTGGAGGAGCGACCTATGGGGAGGCTTCGAAAACTACCTTGGTTGAGTTAGAGAGATGACTCGATGAGATGAATGAGGGGATCGACTATGATGGGATCATTGATTTGGATGATGGGGAGTTGGTGGAGACCTTGCAACTTCCAACATCGTGTGGGCCTATCTAGCACCAAATGATGCAATGGTTGGAAGTGGCGTATCATGTGGCACAAAGGGGATAGGGATGGCAATGTCCTCCTAGGAAGAGGATATGACCAGGACGGGGAATGGAAAAGGGACCAGATCTGGAGGTGGCGAGAGGTGAGGCCATGCAGCCGTTAGCTATTTTGGGGCTGTGTGATTCGACTTCCAGTGGGGGAACCTGAGTGCTAGGTTCATTGTATATTTTGTGTTTTGGTAGGGATGAAGGCCCTTTTATGTATATGTATTTTATGGAGTGTATGGGAGGAGGGTTTATGATATATCCCCCATAAGGCTCATGATTCTTTTTGTATATGCCCCTGCAGGGCTATTTTGTGTACATGTCACATATACTTTTGAGGAGATATATATTTATATACCATTGTTGCAACATGTTCCATATTTATCATGTATGATGTGTTTATGTATTTGTGATGATGATGATGTTATATACATATTGATATGATCTATGCATAGTAGTAGGTACTGACCCATATGATGTAGATGGTTATCAACATATGATGTATGGTTTTGATGATATGTATGCATACGTAGAGATAGGTGCTTACACATGATATATATACATTGTTTGAATGTACAGGATTAGGTAGATGCTTGATGTATCAAGTGCTAGCTCAATACCTCATTGGCGACGTAGTCGATGAATTTATTGGTGTTTCTTGGGACATGGGTGAAAGTAATGTTTTAAAATTATCATATGAGAAGGTGCACTTACAAGAACTTGCAGAAGAGGAGGGGATTGAGGACATAGAAAAGATTGTTTAGATGCAAGGCCAATTGTTGGGAATATAGGTATACGTGGATGTGGTGTATGCCAAGGTGGATGGAATCACTCAAGAGACCAATGATGCCATCATATTCTTCTTGGATGTTGGTAAGTTCCCCCAAACAAACTCTGCAGGTGTGGTAGACAACTTGGGAGGGGGTATAAATAGGCCAAGCATTTGATGCAAGATTCTTGGACCATCGACTTGCGCTGTCTATGAAGCCGATATGGATGTCTATTTGAGAGGTCATCTGCATAAAAAAAGTATGTCTTATTCTCAAGCAAAGGGATGCAAAATAATAAATATAAAATTCTAGGTTGTGTAAACAATGTAAAGGGGAAAAGATGGTTTCACCCTTCCTTGCGATGGGGACCTTTAAAAGTTGGAACTTAGGGTGTACCTTGGTGGTATCATACTCACTGGTGAGTATCCAAAATTTGAAGTCCTGATCCCCCAGTGTTTTCTAAACACCTAGAAACAATTGCGAAGAATCCAAGTCTTCATCGGAAGACTAGGAATCATCACTAGTTAGTAAAGTGGCCAAAGACTATGTGGTATCGATAGTATCTAGTAGAGGGGGGAAAGCTTCCTCAATTGCTAAGTCTTGTCGGATTTTGTTAAGTTAGGAGAGTTTATATTGGAGCCTCATTAGTTCAAGGTGAGCTTCTTGTTCAACACGTAAAATGGGACATTGGAACGAAAAGTGGGAGGTGTCACCATATGATCGACATGGGAGATGTACTTGGGGACAGAGAGGTGTCTGAGCCATGGAGGGGGTAGCCTAATCCAGATTTGGCTCTGATGGCTCTTGCAATTTGGCCACTAAGATACCTTGCGTCAAGTGTGGATAAGTGGTTCTGCTGGGCGGTTTAGTGTCACCTCCACAAAAGTTGAGTGGCTCTTTGGAGAGGGCAGGGAAACTATACCTCGCCTTTGACCTCCTTGGGAACATCACACTTCTTATCCAGGTTATCTTTGAACACTTGCTAATAGTAGGATTTTGATAATACCCTATAAGTCAACAATGTTATGTTTCAAACACCTAATGAAACTAGATTGGTGGGCATTAATATATTCCTATCCTAATCAATACTACCTAACTAAATTGTTGTTTTATGACCTCATGTGGAGGATTTAGTTGTTTGTAAATTTACAAAGTTGGTTTTAAGGGTCTTGATTCACTTAATGAGTGCAAGGGAGGTATTTAACACTTCCCTTCCTTTATGATTCACCATGTTCACAAGAAGTGCGAGGTGAAGAACATACTTGGGATGAAAGATCTTTTAGGTCCCTTAGTTTGTGCTAGTGATGCAAACACATGTGAGGTAAGCAAATTGATTATTGCAAATTAACTGTAAGAGTGTAAAGTAAATGACAATGGCGGTTAACTTTTAACTCTAAAAGATGCTAATGGTGCTTTGCAAAAACAAAGTGCTAATGAAGTAAATGTGTGTGATGGAGGTATTTCACACTTCTCACCCCTTTCTGATTCACCAAGCTTAGGATAAGTGTGAGGTGAAGAGCATACTTGGGGAGACAAGAGTCTTTAGGTCCTTGCTTGTGTGCAAAAAGTGGATTCTATACTAATTTTGATCCTAAAAACATGTCAAGTAAACAAAAACACAACATGTCTTGAATACTAGTGACAACAATGGGACCCATTGAAAAACTCAAGGTTGGTTACCTAAGCAATTTTCGAGAGAGAATGAATCTTTAATCCCTAATATTAGTCCAAGTGAGCTAATTACTATAGAAATGTGTAACTATTGCAACTTAATTCGTTATGGTTCATTAGTGAGCAGCAATGGGGCTGCAAGATTGTGAAAAACATGTATAAAGAAAATAAATAGCACATCCAAATGAAAAAAAATGGTGCATTATAGCATGGAAGAAAGACTCACTCGTGCATAGTAGCATGGCTATAATGCGAAGAGGTCGTGTAGATCAGTGATACAAAAACTTGTGTGCGAAAATATTTGTTAATAAGCACGGATAGCACTACTATCGAGGGATTTTCCACGCAAACAGTGCACCCGAGATACCAAGATCCGTGCATCTATTGAACAGTACTTGTGGAAAAAAGGAGGCCGATTTTTTGGACTGAAGGGTATGGACCACTTCACCTACAAAGCACAAGATACTAGAAATTTTCTACTCAACAAATAATAACCTAATTTAAGAGAAATGAACTAAAACTAGTGGAGTCACCATAAATACTATTGTGAAAAATATTGCACAAGGGTGAATCATTTCTACTTGGTAAGGAGAAAATCCTAGTAGGTTGTAGCAAGGCTTCAATATTAGGTTTCCCTATTCTGGGGTTGAGTGCTCCAAGTGATCCTGTAAGTGGTTATTAGTAGAAAGAAATAAAATAAAATAAAAAATGAAAATGAAACAAAACAAAGACAAAGGGGTAGGAATGCAAACTCCAACAACCAATAGATCCAAACCAGTTTTGTATTTCCCAATGGTCAAGCTTGTACAACACCTAGGATATGTGAGCTCTGATGGAGGAAAACAATCTCTCTTAGGGAGGCATATATATTCCACACTAGATGCTAAGTAGCTTGAAGAAAAAATGAGAAGAACACTTGTCCCTTGAAGGAAGGTGGCAAGGGAGCTTGGTAGATTCTAGACAAGAGAGAATAGGTGATCTATAAGGGATCTCAAGCACAATGACAACAACATAAACTTGCTCTTAGTTTCTCTCCTTAGTAAGCATGCCCACAGGTTCCTTTTATAGGCCAACAAGTGGCCAAGAAATAACTAGATCCCAATGTGAACTCCTTGATCTCATGATCTATCTCCAAGGTACACAAAAGGGGCCATTTAAGGAACCCAAGTGTGTGAGGAGTCAAATTTGAATTTGGGGAGGTAATGGAGATTTCATGAGTCTTTAATTCACCACTGGTGGTTGAGATTTTTCCATTTCTATTAGTCATGCGGATATCGAAGGAACATCTGCGTTGGTCGCATGGTCGTAGTTCTGATAACATGCGTAGTAGCGTGTATTAATAGACACATGGTTATGCTGTTGTAGTTTTTTATTGTGTTGGGGAATTTCTAGACTCATACTACTTCTTGGATCTAATGGAAATGTCTTCTGTAAGCTACATGCTATATGTTGATGAAACTTTATCGTGCAAATTGCAAAAATGTCGCATGTGTGCAAGATTTGAGCGCTAACAATGGGGTTCTTTGTACATCTTCAAGTAAGAGGTGTCGATACATAAACATGGTAAGAGGTGAGCAAAAACCTCAACCCTACTTGGAATTTCTCAAGGTCAAGCACCATGCACAATAACTAAAAACCATGAAACAAACCCTCTCTATGGAGTATTTAGCATGTAATTCTAATATGGTATTAGGACTAAGGTAGGGGTTTCAGGTCCTTAACCATAGTTGAGGGACAAAAACGCGAAACTCTAGTGCTAAGAATTGCTTCTCAAACTCATGTTCCATTGACAAGTCATTGAACCAACACATACAATGTCTATAGGGTATCATTCACCTCTAAGTGGGATATAGTTTCCATGCTTAGGTTAATTCTAAACTAAGAATAGGTTCTAAGGTCTAACCAAGGTCGACGAAGGAAAACATGAGCTATGTTTCCTAAATCAAGCTTCTTAGGCTCAAGTGCCATGAGTAATAGTGGAATAACATCTACAACCCATAAAGCTTCAAGCTATATAATGCCATTAATGTATCCTCAAACAACCACGTAGGAAGTTGGTATGGTATCTCTATCCTACTAAAGGGATATGAACACCTTGATTCAAGTGAAATAGAATCCCTAGAAAGGAATGTATTTTGGTAACACACTAAGAACAATTCGTAGGTCACTGGTTGGAGTTCATTAGCATCTGAGTGGGATACAAGGACAATGGGTAGGCTTTGCATAGTGGAAATGACTACCGAGGCATAAACATGGTAAGGGAAGAAGCAAAGGGATTAAACCCTAAATGAAACTTCTTGATTTTAATCACCATGTCTAGGGGAGGAAAACATTTGTCCTTAGGCCTTAAACATAGCTTCTTAGGCTTGATAACCCTAAAGAAAAACTACAAACCATAAGACAAGCAATCTCGTATAGGGCATCTTTGTCTCATACCTAGAAATCAACATTGTTTAGAGGTTTTATGGAAAGAAGAAAAATTTCATTCTATCAAATACAAAAATCACACCTATAGATTTAAAACTGCATGCATCACGTACCATACAAGTTCACTCACTTGAAAGGCACATCAAAATCCACAAGTTTTGGAAAAACCATCATAACGGTTTTTTTAGCACATTAATTAGAAGTTAGTGAGATGGTCCATGGAATTGAAGGTAATATATATCATGCTATTACATGTTTAAACTTCACAATTGTAGGTGCAAATTTTTTGAGATACTCCAAGTATGGGGTCAAATTGTAATTCTTTCCTTGGACAAGCTTGGCATAAAATATATGTTAACTTGAAACTTCCATAGATTTTTATTGGAAGATCTATTTGGGGTGATTCAAAAGGGTTTGTAAAGATAAAATATATAATACTTGGGGTAAACAATATATTATTCCCACATGGAAATGTGGAGTCAAAAAAATTATATTATATCCATACCTTTAAAGGGATCATCAATGACTGATGAGGAAAGTGATAAGAAGTTAAGCATACCTATGTAATAATAGTAATATTTATGCAACAAATTACATTGACATTTGTAGTCCGTTATTTTGTGAAAAAAATTGGAAATCTGAGCAACAATCCCTCTACTCCTAATATCAATAATTTATTTTGAACTAAAGTCTGGATTGCATGTACAATCAACAAAATCAAGTTGACATATCTAGTTTGGTATTTTTATAGTAAACCTTGGAAATCCAAACAAAAATCCCTCTACTACGAATACTAATAATTTATTTTTAACTAAAGTTTGGGTTGTATAAAAAACATATCTATAAATCTAAACTTACAAAATGTATAAAGCATTAAGTTAAGGAAGTTAAAGATAATTATTATGTAATTAAAGTAGAGAAGTATTGCACATGATAAATACATATAAATAATGTAATGTCCCCATTTTGACATCACCATGGAGTTTCATGTACCCTCCTCCCTAAGGATCCTTGATCACCCTCCTTACCCATTTGTTCCATGGGTCATTAGATAATTATTTAGGAATATATTACTTAATAAATGTTTTTGGAATTAAATAAAGTTGGGTGGAATAACTAGTTGCACATGTAATTATTATTTTTATTATTATTCATGTAATTTTTATGAATGAATAATATTAGAAGATCCCAAGAGGGCGCATGGAGCTTAGTTGTCCTTCTAAGATGTTTCCAAAATTAAATTAGAAGAAAGCATAACAAAGGAAGGTGTCAGTGAAAAGAAGGAAACTAGAAGAAAAGCAGAGAAAAGTAGAAAATATGGAAGGCAGCAACAAAAGTAGGGAAAATAAAAAAATCAAGAAAGTAGTAATAAAAGAAGGAAAGTTCTCAAAATTAAAAAAAAAAGAAATAAGTTTCTTGATTGCTGCAACTCAAGAAATATTAGAAACAACCAAAAGAGCTATAGGGTCCAAGTTTTTCTAGTGAGGGCGCAATTGTTGAGGCAAGTGGATCCAAACTCAATCGAGCTATTCAAGAAAACATCCACGTGCCTCCTCAAATTCAAATTTCTAAGAGGATAAGATCAACCATGAGGAGAAAAATTTATAAAAGAAGGAGGAGAACTCCATTTCACATCTTTTGATAGTTTAATTTTTGCATTGAGAAAGCTCTGAGCTTCTCTAGGATTTGGAGATGCGCCCTTAGCCAACTGTGGGAGATGTGCCCCATAGTAATTGTTCCATTCTTATTCTTCTCAGATAATTTCGCGACCATTCATGAGAAGTGAAATGTAGATTAACAAACTTCTTTCAAACTATAGGTTCGCGACCATTAAAGGTACGACCGATGGTTGGAAGGGGCCACAATATAATTCGGATATCAACTTATTACAAACAGAAATTCTGGGTATTGAACCCTCAAAACTTATTTTACATTTGAAACCTATAGGAAGGGTATAGATCCCACAAACTTTTGGGCGAGTATTAAACCTCTAAACATGTAAACAATGATTATACCAATTAATTTAGCAGATCTGAGTTCAGCCGAGTTCTTTCTTCTTCGTTCTCAAAATGAGACTTCTTGTAAGAAACATACCATGGAAAAGGAATAAAATTCCAAACATTTCCCATCAAGCTTCAAATATTTTAGAGCCACGATAGAATGTGGGATTAGCACAAGTTAGGTATGAACAAATGTGAAGTTCTAGTAAATACATGATACACCGAGACCAGTAAAACAAAAGGGTATGAGATAAGACAAGCTAATTAAAAAATTATTACCTGTGATGCCAATAGATTGGAAGCAAAGCTCAAAGATACAACAGTTTGAAGTTGGTCTCCTCTAACTCCCGTGAGAAGAATTGTATCATTGGTTAAAAAATTCGAGCATTAATACCAAATGCTAGCGAAAAAAAATCTACAAAAAATCGTTGAAACTCAATGGCAAGAATCAACAAATACAAGCTTAAGAAAAAACCCTCTAATAGTTACCTTGGAGCCAAGCCCCGGAAATGAGCTCCTCTCACGCTATCAATGCATAATAACCTTGAATTCTCCCAAATTGAACTCTACAGCTACGAAGTACCCAAGGAATAGTACACTCCTTTCGTGAATTGTTAGTGCAATCTAGGTGGAAGGACGTGGTGCATACCCACTATCATGTAGCCATATTCCATCCACATGCATGTGATCACATTAATGAAGCCACTAAGATGTGAATATTATTGTATAGAAACCCATTTCCCCATAGTTACTAATCGGAGTGATTTTGAATAAGTGTTAACCCTTGATTGTTATAGTGTTTGTGCTAGGGAAGATCACTTCCCCCCTTATAGCTCATGTTGTAAAATAATATAGAAACTTAGTTAACCTTCCATGGGAAACTTTATATCCTCTATATGTATTTATATCCTCTTTGTGAAGAAATGCAAGAATCAATTTGATTGAGTTGTAGTAATAGTTCAAAGTTACTCTATTGGTTGATTTCTGAGACAAATGTTGTAGCATTAATAGTGAATATCATTACCTCCATTCATCAAAGTGATATTAGATATAAGATCAATAAGTTATCCCCCACGACTTATTGTCCAAATACAGTATGCAATCTACATAAAAGAGTATAGTCGAGTAGAAAAACCACCACGTTGTGAAGTGAGGGGGGTAGTTAGCAAAGTAGATTTGCTGCAAGTGGTTGAAGGATTTCTCAATGTCAGGTTGTGAGGCCATTGTGAGAGGAAGCTTTGCAAGTCATTTTTCAAAACTAAGTCACAATTGTTGTAATTGTGTCAAGGAGAGATTTCATTTAGAAAGATTCATTGTAGCCTCCATTTAGAAGGGTTGAGGAGCCAAGGTCGCTTGGATAAATGGTTGCAACATAGATCTAGAAGTAGCCATCATAACCAAATATAAGTTGATTCGGTATGAACTGGTGGTTCATGTAAAGTATTCTATTTCTATAAGTGATCTAGATGGATATCGGTGGCCACCCACCTATTACACTGGCTCAAAACAATTTCCCATTTTGGCAATTTTCTAGTAATTTTTCTACGGTTTTTCAGGTCCTAAACTTCCAGGGCCGTTTTGAGGCCTTAAATGACATTTTTTGGTGATTGGGGGGGGGGGGGGCGCGAATCATTGCCCATGGATTACCTTATTCCCTAGTCGCAAGTTGTAAATGTCATATATACCTTTCCAACAGGCTATCGAGCGCCCCAAACAGAGATCGTATGAAAAAGTTATGACCCCGGGAAGTTGACTATTCAACTAACCACCTTGGGGTCATAAAATTTATGACGGTTCATCTTCTAGGGTTAGGTTTTTGGATGTTTCGGATTCTTTCCCTCATGCTTATGATAAATAGGCCCTTTCAACCTCTTTTTGTATTCATCTTGGCACGAATGAGCATAGAGGCCACATCTCTTGTCAGAGATATCTGCCACCACTCTAGTTGTTTTATTTTACATGTGGTTATATTTCCGCTATTTAATAGAATATGTGTTTATTGTATCACTGCATTTCTTTCCATATATATGTGTATGCGAATATATATATGCTCCTTCATTTCGTTCTCACATAAATATGGATAAGTGGTATCGTAGCAATCTTCTCTTTGATTGTTTCTCGGTGCATGTCCCCGACGAGGTGAGGATATAGAGAGTTGGGTATTGAACTAGTTTCACTTGGGGATTATTACTTTCGCCGCCCCAAACTGCCTCCCATGGTGGAATAAAAGAGAGATGACGGAGAAAGAGATCCTATCAATTTGTTGCTTGAGGAATCCCTCACGCAAAAGAGGAACGAGATGATGTATACTTTCTCCCAGGTCCTTCAACGCATGTTGACGACGACAGATACACCTTCAACGAGTAGTTGTTTCAGAGATACGACTCCCTTCAAGGTATAAGTTAAATTTGATATCCCTTTATTTGAAGGCCAGATCGATGTTGATGCCCTAAATAAATGGTTGAATCTACTAGAAGGGTATTTCTCTGTCCACAATTTTTTCGATAGGGAAAATATCACCTTTGCGCTCCTCAAGGTTGTCCCCCATGTCAAAAATTGGTGGAAAACTTATTGTGAGAAAAACTCATCAGATGAGTCTCGATTGTTTGAGGCCAATCCCACTTGGGTCTCTTTTATAGATGTTGTTAAGAAACAATATTACCCTGTGGGAAACTTTGATGACTAGTACACAAAATGGACCATTCTGCGTCAAGAGAGGGACCAAACGGTGTCAGAGTACACCAACAAATTTCATACCTTGCGCACAAAGATGGGTATCAGGGACTCCGAGCGGAAGCTAGTACTAAAATATCACAGTGGACTACACCAGTACATACGAACAGAGATGGAATTCCCGGAAATCTCTTCACTTCGATCTGCCTATCGGTATGTTATCAAAATTGAGCAGAAATTTTAGCAAAAGAACAAGCGCGACTTTGAACCTATGCAGAAGCAAGGAAAGGGAAACTCTGTCTCACAGAACACGGGAAATGGAAAGGATAGCCAGTCCCAACCACAAGTGAATAAGGGTAATGGAAATACAAACAAGGACACTGGAAAGTGGTGCGAGTTCCACAAAATCCCTTGGCACAACACTAATGAATGTCTCTTAAAACAGTCATTGGTGGCTGAGATCACAACTTCAGAATCAGATCCCAGTTCTGATTCTAATTCAGAACCCAATGTCACAGCCGCAAACAAAGGGAAGCAGATCATTTATGCAGAACCTAGTGTCACTATTGCTACCATAGAGATTCAACCAGAGGAACATGAAGAGTCAGAGGTAGAGGAGAGCCTCTTCCACTCATAGATGTGGGTGAAGGGAATTCCCCTACATTTTGTGTTGATGTATTTGTAACTTCGGAAGATATTCACTTGTATATTGTCTGTATTACATTTGTACTTTATTGTATCCCCAATGGAGATGTATTATTCCTCAGATTGGAAGTGTCGTCATGTGTACTTGCAAGTGTCGCAAGTTATATTGTAAGTGTCGTAACTTATACTTGATGGGTTATTAGACCACCTTGTTGGGGTTGACCCTGTATGAGTCATGTGGGTCAAAGGTTTATTATACCACCCTATTGGGGGTCATCCCAGTCAGCATTATGTTATGTGGTTAAGTTAGGGCCGACCTATTTGAGTAAATGTCAAGTGATGTAGTGTATAAATAGAGAGTGTGTCTCTCTCATTTTACACATTCTATTGTTCACTCACTTCGCATTAGTGAGAGGAGAGGAGGGTGCATACAAGTGGAGGAGGAGCATGCTACTATGGATATCTATCTATTGGATTTGACCATGGTGATCATTGTATTGATGCGTATTCTATCTTTGAGGAAGTTGTGGGGTTTTTCACCTTCTTGGTTTTCCCCGGTGAAATGTTTTGTGTCTCTTGTCTATTGTCTCTTATGATTGAGATGATGTGAATGTTGTTATTTGAGTTAAGATCCTAGATCAAACTGTATTAAATTCTTAAAAACTAACATGGTATCAGAGCTAGCCTGAAAGAAGGCATGGTATGGCATTTATGACACTTGTTACACTTGCGAAGCTAGGGCTTGACATAGCAAAAACCAGTCATCATAGAACTTTCGCTATAAATTCATTTTGGAAAAGTTTCAGGATCTGGAAATCTTACAAGTCGAAGATAATATCCCCATGTACCTTGTTCCGAAGGAGAACCTCTAATTCGTTGTACTTTCATATTTATGATCTGTATAATATAGGGTTTTTGCCCCTTCTAGATCTCAGTCATAAACAGATGACCTAGGAAAAAAGGTCACAACTTGGGATAGGAAGCTCCAAATGAAATTTCGTAAAACGTAGAAGGTAGGGCAGAGACTATAATTTCACAGGTCTGATTTGTAGAGGCCGAAATGGAACCAGTCACACGTGGTACTTCGTACAAGTTTTCTCTCCTGTTTTATCCCATAAATAGGTCATGTTGCGACACTTCGCATAACTCTCTCTTAGAGAATTCATTTGAGGTCAGACCTGTGGGGTTCGAAAGATAACAGGTCAAGATACCACAGGAAGAATTTTCAGACCCTGTATATCTGAAATTTCGGTGTTACACTAGAAACAATCAGGTGCATATTTCTGTCAAAACAGAATTGGATTTTGAGCACCTTCATTCATGGCTCTGAGAATTTAGGGTTTTGGATAATGTTGGAATATTTTTTTATTGGAGAGCACGGCTAGATGCTCCTCATCAAAATCGAAATTTAGATACCAAGATCAAATTTTTTGGTTGGGAAGAAGGTCGTGCTTGATCAAACCCTGGTTTGGGACTTTGATTGGAAAAGTGGAAAATTAGGGCTTCTACAAAAGTTGGAAATTTTGAATTATGTGACCATGTCTGGAAGCTCCTCAAGAAAATCAAAGTTTAGAGATTTGGATCAAACCTTTTGGTTGGGTGAAACTTCGGGAAAATCAAACCCTAATTTAGGGTCCTCCCTAGTGAATCCGAAAATATAAAAGGCAATTTTGAGGGGTGAAACTTTGTAGTTTTCAAATTCTGAGTATACCAGCTTGACCAGCTCAGCAAGGCGCATATTTCTATCTTTTCAGAAGTTTGAAATTCAAATTTTGAATTTTTAAGGTTTCTCTGACAAACCCTGATCCAACTCCAGATCCAGTTTCAACAAATCAAAGTGGATTGGGTTAATCCTAGAAGAGAATGGATTGGTCACCTGCATAAGTGAAGAAGTTCCTGTTTCAGAGGGAGATGAGGCTAAGGACTTACATACGAAGATTACAAGTAATCTCAACATGTATGACTTATAGGTATGTTTCGAATTCTGTTCATGATTAAGTTTATGATATGTTTGTCATCATTAAGGTTAGTACAATATTGATTAATCTTAGACTTGTCATATCACCTTAATAAAAATATGAATGCATGATAGAAGATATTCATTGATTAAGGTTATAACAGTTATGATTGTACTAATGCATTGTGGTGTTGTATGAGGATGATGTTGTCCGCTAATATGAAAGGTACATCTAGAAAGACAAATCATGTTCTAGTTCAAGAACATATGACCATGGTGACATGAAGACATGATCACATAGAATATCTACTTACGAGGTATGTATAACTTGGTTCTATAATGGTTAACCTATGAGATATGTAGGTTATTAGCACAAGTCATTTAAGAGAGCAAGAAGACATCATGTGGGTATGTTAGACATAACCAGCTAACATATTAGTCCAGGTATGTTTTTCCTATATCAAGTTAGAATCCTACCTTGTGATAGGATCTCTTATATAAGTATACTTGGCATGATTGATAATGATTATTCATGAAGTTATAGGTTTGAGTAATCATGGGTTTAGGCATAGTATTCTTCTTACCTTGATTGATGATAT
This sequence comes from Larix kaempferi, assembly GCA_027924585.1. Classification (NCBI taxonomy): domain Eukaryota; kingdom Viridiplantae; phylum Streptophyta; class Pinopsida; order Pinales; family Pinaceae; genus Larix; species Larix kaempferi. Next base: position 6,220,878 of record BSBM01001321.1, on the reverse strand, counting down.
GACTAACCATAAAAGTCCTATGGTCAAATAGGAATATGCATGAGTAAAAGAATTGTGATAAATTATCAGTGTATGAAATGATCTTGACCATACATGTTTAAGATTACTTAGAATCATAATGTTTTTGATAGTATTAGATTATACTAATGAATGTATGTATGAGACCTCGAGGATAACACAATGATGATACTAGTAAGTATGCATAGTGATCAAGGATGGATATAAGTTCAAGGATAGGTAATCCAGGAAGCAAATATTGAGAGGGAGTCCACCCTACAACCAAAAAAAGATAAGTATTTTAATTGTCATTTCTTGCATACTTGTTTGTTTAAATAATATTGTTCAATGATGTTCCTAGACTTAGGGTGTGTATTATGCATATTAGAATAATTGCATTAATGAACAGTATACTACTAATATGCATGTGATGGGTAAGTGGCCTATGGCACTGTACAACATTCCATTGCTACTTATCTAGAATGAAACCTCTTTGCTGACATGTTGGGAGTTGTGCACACTCTTAACAATGTTCTGGTAGAGATTGGAAGGCATCTAGAAAGTTACGAGATATGGATAAATGTTGTATTGAAGCATTGGCTAAATTAATTGCATGACTATATGACATATTTCTTTATGTGTAAGAATTTGTTCTGAAAACTCTGAGATGTTTCTAATCATGAAATTTAACTTGTCTTGTAGGAAAGATCGTATACCATCACCTACAAAAGAAGGACTACAACATTTGTTCCAGCAACAAAGCTATCTATTGAAGATATTGAAGTTCCTAGGATCAGGGATGAAGTAATGGAAGAATACCATGATCTGTCGATCATGAAGAAATATTTTTGGGATGTGGTCCCAAGACCAGATGGGAAGTCTATTGTGACTTCCAAAGATCAAGCATGCTGCAGATGTCAGCATAGAGAAATACAAAGTGAGATTTGTAGCTCGTGGCTTCTCCTAGAAAAGGGAATAGACTATGAAGAGACTTTTGCTCCTGTAGCCAGACACACTTCCATCAGATCAGTACTTTCTCTGGCTGTAGTGATGAAATGGAAGATACACTAGATAGATGTCAAGACAACTTTCTTGAATGGTGTAGTCGAGGAGGAAGTGTATGTGGAGCAACCACTTGGTTTTGAGACACATGATAGATTCATATGTGTGAAGGTTGAAGAAAGCCTTGTATGGCTTGAAGGAAGCTCCTAGGACTTGGTATGGTGTAGGATAGACAACTTTCTATCCAGTTTGGGCTTTACCAAGAGTAAAGTAGATTCCAACCTTTACTACAAGGTTGAGGAAGGCAATCCAGTGATACTACTCTTGTATGTGGATGACCTGTTTGTTACAGGTGAGGATAGATTGATTGTCGATATGAAGAGGAAGCTTGCTACTGAGTTTGAAATGAAGGACTTGGGTATGATGCACTACTTTCTAGATACGGAGGTGTGGTAGAGCACAGATGGAATCTTCCTTGGAAAAGGGAAGTACGCAGAAGAGATCCTAAAGAGGATCGGGATGATGGACTGCAAGGCCATGGCCACACCTATGGCATTGAACCTGAATCTTCTGTGTGATGCTTCATCTGAGCTGGTTGATGTCATGGTGTATCGTCAAACGATTGGGTCCTTGATGTACCTGACAAACACGAGACCAAATATTTTCTTTGCGGTGAACACATTGAGCCAGTTCCTGGCGGATCCCATAGGTGTTCACTTGGTTGTTGTAAAGCATATGCTAAGGTACCTGAAGAGTACAGTTTATTATGGGCTCAAGTATGATGCGAATTAAAAGGTTAACCTGGAGGTTTATATTGATTCAGATTGGGCAGGAAGGGTTGCAGATAGGAAGAGCACTTATGGGTGCTGCTTCAGTATGGGATCAGGTATGATCTCTTGGTTTAGAAGGAAGTAGTCTTGTGTAGCACTGAGTACAGCCCAAGCAGAGTATGTTGCAGCTTGTTCGGCTAGTTGTGAGGCAGTATGGCTGAGGAAGCTACTGTCTGATTTATTTGATCTCCCATTGGGTGCTACTAGTATATTTTGTGACAACCAGAGTTGTGTGAAGTTGTCTGAGAACCCGGTGTTCCATGATAGGTCGAAGCACATTGAGATCAAATATCACTATATCAGGGATATGGTGCAAAGAGGAGCAGTGAAGCTCCTGTATGTTGCGATGGATGAGTAGATAGCCAATGTGTTGACCAAGCCGCTGGCCAGAGTGAAGTTTGAGTACTTTAGAGAGAGGCTTGGTGTACTTCAGATCGAGATTCCTTCCAAGGGGAAGTGACGAGTCCGAAGACACAGACGCACATGAGCCATTCTCACATGGTGGTAGGTGTGTCCTCCCATGGCTATGATATAAGTGTTGTGCCATTCGAGCATGGTTGAAGTGTGTCTTCCCATGGCTGTGATATAAGTGCTGTGCCATTCGAGCATGGTTGAAGTGTGTCTTCCCATGGCTATGATATAAGTGTTGCGCCATTCTCGCATGGTTGAAGTGTGTCTTCCCATGGCGTAGATATAACTGTTGAGCCTTTCATGGATGGTTGAAGTGTGTCTTCCCGTGCCGATGAGTGTAATTGCTGTGCCATGTGCATTTGGGTTGTGCTCCGTGGACGATGAGGTGATCTGAAGACGATGAGGTGAAAGTATGGTACACAGGTTTTGCAGAGGCATATAATCAGTCCTTAGATTCTCTTGCAGGTTTTGCAGAGGTAGTGTAATCATTCCTGGGAGATCTTGCAGGTTTTGCAGAGGCAGTGTAATCAGTCCTAAGGTGTACCTACTTGATGGCTTTCTCACTGAGATGACATGATCAATATGATCATGAGTATCAGGATGATAGTCCGTGGTCGTGGACAGGTTGTGTAGTTGCATGTAAAAGATCTTGGGAGATCCGATAGGTTGAGCCGTGTGCTCGTAATCAGTCCTGGGATGCTCTTTCGAGGTTTTGCCATGACCAAATGTAATATTGCCCTGGGAGATTTGATAGGTTGACCTGTGTGCTCGTAATCAGTCCTGGGATGCTCTTTCGAGGTTTTGTGGAGGTCACATATAATATTTCCCTGGGAGATCCGATAGGTTGAGTGGTGAGCTCGTAAAAGTCTTGGGATGCTCTTTTGAGGTTTTGTCGACGCACGTAATAAGTCCCGAGGATTCCACAGTATGGCCAGTGATGATGAATATCTACAGGTGGTGGGCCTACATCCAGCATGAAAAAGGGCAGGCTCTATAGAGCTTCCTATGATGAGAAGAATGATGAGATAGCACCAGTGATCAAGATGCCGAGTACAACAGTAGTGATGATGATGCTCTGTGATCCAGTGATGATGATCCAACTCCAGTATTGAATACTTGTGCCTATATGTATTGATGACTTGTGTCAAGAGAATAAATTCCTAGTTAAGAGGGAGTGTTGATGTATTTGTAACTTCGGAAGATATTCACTTGTATATTGTATGTATTGCATTTGTAATTTATTGTATCCCCAATGGAGATGTATTATTCCTCTGATTGGAAGTGTCGTCTTGTGTACTTGCAAGTGTCGCAAGTTATATTGTAAGTGTCGTAACTTATACTTGATGGGTTATTAGACCACCTTGTCGGGGTCGGCCCTGTATGAGTCATGTGGGTCAAAGGGTTATTAGACCACCCTATTGGGGGTCGTCCTAGTCAGCATTATGTTATGTGGTTAAGTTAGGGCTGACCTAGTTGAGTAAATTTCAAGTGATGTAGTTTATAAATAGAGAGTGTGTCTCTCTCATTTTACACATTCTATTGTTCACTCACTTCGCATTAGTGATAGGAGAGGAGGATGTGCACAAGTGGAGGAGGAGCATGTTGCTGTAGATATCTATCTCTTGGGTTTGATCATGGTGATCATTGTATTGATGCTTATTCTATCTCTGAGGAAGTTGCGGGTTTTTTCACCTTCTTGGTTTTCCCCGCTGAAATGTTTTGAGTCTCTTGTCTTTTGTCTCGTATGCTTGATATGCTGTACATGTTGTTCTTTCAGTTAAGATCCTAGATTAGAATGTATTAAATTCTGAAAAACTAACATTTTGTTGTGGACAGTGGAAACCAAAAGAACCTGATATCATAAGAAGTCATCAAGAGATTGGATCTACCAATAACACCACACCCGAAACCATACACCATTGGTTGGCTAATCCAAGGATGAGGTATCCATGTTAGTCATCAATGCCTCCTACCATATGGCATCAATCCCTTCATTGCAACATCGTCTATATGGGTACCTCTACAGTGCAAGGCCATGCATTCAAGGTGCTCCTCCAGAAATAAATCATCCACACCGGTGCAGACCAAGGATAACAAAACAACCAAAATAGTTGAAAAGATCCAGTGCATCCATCAACAACAATTACAACCCTCTGAACATGTCAAAGAAAGGAATACTTTTCACTTAAGCAAATGTCGCACCAGAAGCTCAACTCAACACACAGTTCGACATATGATAAGGGATTTGATGCAATAGAGACCATTTCTTCCTAAGGGGGGAGGAATTATCTAGATGGATATCGGTGGCCACCCACCTATTCCACTAGCTCAAAACAGTTTCCCATTTTGGCAACTTTCTAGTAATTTTTCTACTGTTTTTCGGGTCCTAAACTTCTGGGGCCCTTTTGGGGCCCTAAACGACATTTTTTGGAGATTCGAGGGGGGGGGGAATGGTTTTCACTAACATACTTTATCCCTCAATTGAAATTTGTCAATCTCAGCTATACCTTTTTAATGGGCTATCGAGTGCCCCGAACGAAGATTGTATGTAAAATTTATGACCCCGCGAAGTTGACTGTTCAACTAACCACCTTGGGGCCGCAAAATTTATGACGATTCATCTTCTAGGGTTAGGTTTTTGGATTTTTGTGATTCTTTCCCTCATGCTTATGATAAATAGGCCCTTTCATCCTCTTTTTGTATTTATCTTGGAACAGATGAGCATAGCGGCCACATCTCTTCTCAGAGATAGCTACCATCATTCTAGTTGTTTTATTTTACCGTCTATTCTATTTCTGCTATTTAATAGAATATGTGTTTACTGTATCACTCTGTTTCTTTCCATGTATCCGTGTATGTGGATATATATATGATATTTCATTTTTTTCTCACATAAATCTAGATTAGTGGTATCATAGCAATCTTCTCTTTGATTGTTTCTCAGTGCATGTCCATGATGAGGTCAGGATATAGAGAGTTGGGTATCGAACTAGTTTCACTTGGGAAAGATCACTCTGCCACCCCAAACGACCTCCCATGGCGGAAGAAAAGAGAGATGATGGATCAAGAGATCCTATCAAGTTGTTTCTCGAGGAAGCCCTCGCGCGACAGAGGAACGAGATGATGGATAATTTCTCTCAGATCCTTCGATGCATGCCGACGGCGGCAGATACACCTTGAACGAGCATTCGTTTTGGAGATGTGACTCACTTCAAGGTACAAGCTAACTTTTATATCCCTTTATTTGAAGGCCATATCGATGCTGATGCCCTAGATAAATGGTTGAATCTACTAGAAGGGTATTTCTTTGTCCACAATTTTTTCGACAGGGAAAAGAAACCTTTGCGCTTCTCAAGGCTGTCACCTATGTCAAAATTGGTGGGAAACTTATTGTGAGAAAAACTCATCAGACGAGTCTGGATTGTTTGAGGCCAATCCCACTTGGGCCTCTTTTATAGATGTTGTTAAGGAACAATATTACCATGTGGGAAACTATGATGACTAGTACAAAAAATAGACCATTTTGCGTAAAGAGAGGGACCAAACAGTGTCGGATTACACCAACAACTTTCATACCTTGTGCACAAAGCTGGGTATCAAGGACTCCTAGCGGACCCTAGTACTGAAATATCACAGTGGCCTACACCGGTACATAGGAACATAGATGGAATTCTTGGACATCTCTTCCCTTGGATCTGCCTATCGGTATGCTGTTAAAATTGAGTAGAAATTTTAGCAAAAGAATAAATGCGACTTCGTACCTGTGCAGTATCAGGGCAAGGGAAACTCTAGCTCACAGAACACGGGATAAGGAAAGGCCAACCAGTCCCAACCACAAGCAAATAATGGTATTGGAAAGACAAAGAAGGACACCGAGAAGTGGTGTGAGTTCCACAAAATCCCCTGGCACAACACTGATGAATGTTGCTCAAACCAGTCATTGGTGGCTGATATCAAAGCTTCAGAATCAGATCCCAGTGATTTAGAACCCAATGTCACAGCTGCATACAAAGGGAAGTGGGTCATTGTTGCCGAACCCGGTGTCACTGTTGCTACCACACAGATTCAACCAGAGGAACCTGAAGAGTCAAGGGAAGAGGAGCGCCTCTTCCACTCACAGATGTGGGTGAAGGGAATTCCCCTACAATTTTTTGTGGACGGTGGCAGCCAAAAGAACCTAATATCCTTAGAAGTCATCAATATATTGGAGCTACCAATAACACCACACTCGCAACCATACACCATTGGTTGGCTAATCCAAGGATGAGGTATCCGCGTTAGTCATCAATGCCACCTACCATATGAAATCAATCCCTTCAAAGATGAGGTATTGTGTGATGTGTCCCCACTTGAAGTATGTGATGTTCTTTTAGGACAACCATATATGTGGAAGCATAATGTTGTATATGAATCATGACCTCATAGTGTCATTGTCACTTTGCAAGGACAACTCTATCGGATACCAGAGATAGTTGCACCTACCCCAACCAAGTAGTGTAGGAAGATAATCTCCCACACTGGTAAAATTTTTCCTATTAGGAATTTCCACTGAATAAGAACATCATATAACAGATACATCCACAACCTATGCACATGATCCCTCTACTTAACAGAAATAAGAAGAACACAAAGTCATTGGAGCATCATCTATCCGGGTACCTCTACAGTGTAAGGCCACGCATTCAAGGTGCTCCTTTAGAAATAAATCATCCACACTGGTGCAGAAAAAGGATAACACAACAACCAAAATTGTTGAACATCTCTAGTGCATCCATCAACAACAATTACAACCCTCTGAAGATGTCAAAGAAAGGAATCCTTTTCACTTCAGCAAATGCCGCACCAAGATATCAACTCAACACATAGTTTGACATATGATAAGGGATTTGACGCAATGGATACCATTGCTTCCTAAGGGGGAAGGAATGATACAGATGGATATTGGTGGCCACCTAGCTATTCCACTGGCTCAAAACAGTTTCCCATTTTGGCAATTTTCTAGTAATTTTTCTACGGTTTTTCAGGTCCTAAACTTTTGGGGTCGTTTTGAGGCCCTAAATGACATTTTTTGGAGATTCGAGGGGGAAAATGGTTGCTAATGGAATATAGTAGCACCCAATCAAAATTTTTAAATCTCAGATATACCTTTCCAACGAGCTGTCGAGTGCCCCAAACAAAGATCGTATGCAAAATTTATGACCTCGAGAAGTTGATTGTTCAACTAACCACCTTGGGTCCACAAACTTTATGACGGTTCATCTTCTAAGGTTAGGTTTTTGGATGGATGGGATTATTTCCCAAATGCTTATGATAAATAGGCCCTTTTAGCCTCTTTTTTGTATTCATCTTGGCATGAATGAGCATAGCGGCCACATCTCTTCTCAGAGATAGCTACCACCATTCTAGCTGTTTTATTTTACAGTATGTTCTATTTCCGCTCTTTAATTGAATATGTGTTTACTATATCACTCTTTTTATTTCCATATATCTGTGTATGTGAATATATATATGCTCTTTCATTTCGTTCTCACATAAATCTGGATGAATAAGATAAAGAGAAGGAGATGCAATAGAAGGAGACGTATATTCAATGTTTTATTACCTCTGTTGATCTATTTAGTGTGGTATATCTATTGATAGAAATCATATATCAACTTTATTATTAATCCTTATCATAAGATATGAAGCATTGAATTATAGTCCTATTCATGGAGTTTCTTCTTATAAAAATATATATTAGATACTTTATTAAACAAAGAACGAGTTTTTTTTGGAAAAAGAAAAAGATTTTGTTTTGTGTTTAGTTAAAAATAATCATGGCTTCAAGTAGTCATATCCTCACACATCCATAGATCGACATGCTTACAAGGAATAATTATGAATTTTGGGTGATAAAAATTACATTGTTGCATTCATAGGATGTTTGTGATTTCGTAGTTTATGGGTATCAAAAACTACCTGATCAGGAAACTGAGCAAGCCTTGAAAAATGATAAAAAATATCAGCTAAGAGAGAACATGGATAAGGATGAAAAATTACTCTCTCTCATTCAAAATTTCTTGTATGATAGTACATTTCCCAAGATCTCAGCAAGAAAATTCTCAAAGATAGCTTGGGACATTTTGGAGACAAATTATCTATGAATTACCCAGGAAAAGATAGTAAAATTGTAGAATCTGAGAAGATATTTTTAGAATTTGAAAGTGAAAGAGTCAAAATATATGGATCTCTTGTTACTAAAGTCATTAACATTGTAAACCAATTAAGAAATCATGGTGAAGGCTAGTTGACCAAAAAGTGGTAGAAAAGGCTCTTGGATCTATGCCCAAAAAAATTGTTGTAGTTGTAGTGATTAAGAACTCTAAGGAATTGAGTAAGCTATCAGTACAGGAGATATTGAAATATTTTCTTTTCCAAGAATGAAGAATAAATAGGAATGATTATTTCCTTTTAGAAAATTCTTTCAGATCCCGAGCTTCTATCTCTAGAGGTAGAGGCAAGGTCAACATACTCATTGGTAAAGAGATGGTAAGGATGATTTAGAACAAGAAATAACATCACATCAAAAGCCTCACATTTCAAGGGTGAGAAATAGTAGAAGATCATAGCAAAATTATAAGTATGACAAATCTAGATTCAAGTGTTTCTATTCCAATAAGCTAGGTCATTATGGACATGAATATGGAAGGAAGAAAGGTGACCTAAGAAAATCTAGTGCAAACTATTCTAACACATATAAAACTAATGTACATTCCTTATTCCTTACCTGTAATGCTACACAAGAAACTTCCAAATATATATAGCTTATATATAGTGGGTGTAGAAATCATATGACATGCAATGAAAGTCTAATTTCAAAACTATATGGATTAATAAGAACTAAAATAGAATTAGGAACTAGTAATGTTGTCAATGTAATATAAAAAATAATGGTCAACATTCTAACCAAACAAGGTAAAAAAAGGTAAAATCCAGTGTATATTATGCCTAGAGTTTGAAATATATCCTCATCAATGTACGCTAGCTTACCTACAAAGGGTATAAAGTAATATTTAAGGATGATGAATGTTCAACCTTTGAGAGATCTCCTAGTAAGAGGTTAACGACTAGAATTCAAATGAAAAAGAATATGATGTATCCTCATGTTATTAATTATGGTAGACACAATGCTTCATTTTTCCAGAAGGAAACATGTTTATATCAGTATTGGTTGTGGCATCTTAGGTTTTGTCATATCAATTTTGGTGGCCTAAATTGATTTCAAAAGAATGACATGGTTAAAGGTCTACCTCCCATTCAAGAGCCAATATGTTCATGTGATAGTTGCATTCTAGGAGAGAAACGCAGGGATAGTTTCCCTAAAGGAGTGTCCTATAGAGCTAGGGTACCCTTAGAATTGTTTCATGCATATCTATGTGGTCCAATGAAAACTTCTAGACATTGTGAGGAATTTACTACTTCCTAAACTTTTATAGATGATTGCAACAAAAATACCTGACTATATTTTCTTGTGAATAAATCTAAAACTTTTGACAAGTTCAAGGAATTTAAGGCTTTGATGGAAAGGAAAAGTGGCCATCATATTAAAGTGTTTAAGATTAGAAAAATTTGGTGAATATAATTCAAATGATTTTCAAGAATATTACAAGTAGGATGCCATCAAAAGACATTTTACAACAAGATATAAACCACCTCAAAATGGTGTACTAGAAAGGAAAAACATAACCATTATTAATATGTCTAGAAACATGTTGAAAGAAAAACATTTTTCAAATGGTTATTGGGGAGAAGAAATAGCTTTATTTGTTTATGTATTGAATATATATCCCACCAAAAGTGTTAAAAAGAAGTGCACAAGAAGCATGGACATGTTTGTGCTATAGTGTAGATCATTTAAGAATACTTGGTTGTGTGGAATATGCTCATGTGCTTGAAGAACCAAGGAGAAAATTAGATGAGAGAAGTAAGAAATGTATTTTCCTTGGGTGCAATGAGTTGTCTAAGACATACATATTGTGTAATCCAATCACCAAGAAATTCATTCTCAATAGAGATGTAAAGTTTAAAGAAGAATAAGCATGAGATGGAAGTATAGAGAAGACTATAGTTGTTGGAGTAGAAATACCTCAAATAGAACATGAAGCATATTTGTAGATTACAAGGTCGAAAACAAGGTTCACTATCCCAATCATTAGTTAGGGGTACTCCAATAAGGACCCCAATCAATTTTGTTCAACGTGATTCATGTAACCCAATTGGTCATTGTGCTCCTAGTCCTCATTCTAGTTATGAATTTGAACCTACTTTTGCTTCCTTGAAGTTTAGAAGGACGCGATGTTTAAAGGGAATTTATGATCAGTTGGATGTGCATTCAAATTTTTCGTTACTTTCATGGCAACCTATATATTTTGAAGAAGTAGTTAAAGAAGATAATTCAGTTAGGGAAATGGATGAAGAGATGGATTCCGTTGAGAATAATGATACATGGGATATAGTAGATCTAATAGAAGGTAAATATGCATTGGATTTAAATAGGTTTAAAAAACCAAGTTCAACGAGCGAATGGAGATTTTGAAAAGTGCAATTCCAGATTGGCGGCAAAAGGTTTTCCGCAACAACATGGAATTGATTATGATGAAACCTTTGTACCAATATCAAGGTTAGATATATATAGTGTTTTCTTTTCCATAATAGCTCAAAACATATCGAAATATTATCAGATGGACATGGCTTCATCATTCTTAAATGATATTTAGAAGAAGAAGTGCATGTGGAGAGACAAATGTTTATAAAATAAAAGGAATTGAAGATAAGGTGTACATATTGCATAAATATCTCTATGGGATTTAGTAATCTCGAATAACTTATTACAATATAATTGATTCGTATTTGATTAGAAATGGATCTAATAAAATATGCAATGAGCCCACTATATATACAAATTTAAATCAAAAACGAAAAATTATGATTATTTGTTTGTATGTTGATGATATGATCTTCACAAGAAATATGTTTGTAGAAAAGTTCAAATCAACCATGAAACAAGAATTTGAAATGATTGATTTGGGTTAATGATATACTTCCTTGGTATTGAATTTATCCAATCATATTTAGGAATTTTTATGTGTCAAAAAATGTATGCTAAGGATGGGCTGAAGAGGTTCAGGATTTTGAAATGTAAAATAACACTAATATAAATAGAAATGGAGACAAAACTTAGCAAAGAAGATAATGGATCTATTGTTGATCGCACTTTTCTCAAGAGATTGGTTGGCATACTCATGTATCTCACTGCCACAAGACTAGACTTAATGTGTGCAGATGTTTGATTTATAGGTTCATGGAGTCTCCAAAATACTCACATTGGCAAGTTGGAAAGAGTATCCTAAGATATATTGTCGGAGCAACATGATATAGCATATTATATTTCAACACTAGTGATGATTTTTTGGTTGGATATACTGATGGTTATTTTGAAGGTACCATGGACGAAATGAAGGGTACTTGTACTTATGTCTTTCATCTTGGTCCAGGTGTCATTTCATGGGAATCCAAGAAGAATCCCATTATGACAATATCATAAGAATAAGTTGAGTATGTGGGAGCTATAGAAACAATTTGTTAAGTAGTCTCATTGCACAGATTATTAGATGATCTTAAACAAGGATAAGAAGGACCAACTCCAATATATTGTGAGAACATCTCAACTTGATAGCTTTTTTAAACAACCATGTCTTGTTCACTTTTTCACCAAATGAGCAAGCATATTTACAATAGACATCATTTCATTATAAAACTTGTATATACTGATGAAATTTACTTGGAACCTTGTAAATCAAAAGAACAATTCGATAACATACTTACAAATCCATTAGCAAGAGATGTTTTCGAGTTTCATAAACAAAATATAGGTGTTGTAAATGCTTAATAATTTAGATACAATAATTAAGAGGGTGTTGTAAATGATTAATCACATGGGAAGATGATTTTGCTCATTTAAATTCATCTTCTATCCATTTTAAAATTTTGTATGTGATAGATTATTCAATCTCAATTTCATAGTGGAAAGTTTTCAAAGTGAAAAAGCATGGATTTTTTGAGTACCCAATTTCTCTTGTTACATAATCATGTTAGAATATTGTCATCATTCTCACTAGTTATATAAATATCTAGAATGATATGCATTGTGTGTTCCAAGCGTGAGTGCTACTTAGATCTAGATATTGTATATAGACATATTTATTCACCTAAATCTTTCTGGGGAAAAAGTTTAGATTGTTCTAATCATATCTCTATACAATATCCTATATGTATTTATATCATATTTGTGAATCAATGAGGTCATATCACAGAAAGTTATTGTAACAACAAGGGTTTCATCTATTAGGTGTGTTTAAGATAAATGTTGTAGCATTTATAGTTAATCAATATTCCTACATCTATAAAAGTGGTATCAAATCTTGGTTTAATCATTATCCTCCACCATTGATTATCTAAGAGAAGTTTGTAATCTACGACGAAGGCACCATGTTTGAATAAAAGAAGATATTTGAAGTGAATCATCGAATAAAGGTTTGCGATCCATGGATTTTTCAACTATGAATGTTATTGAGGTCGAACCTAGGACCAAAAAAGGATTTCAAAGAATCCAAAAAATAAACAATAGATTAAAGCCTCACTTTGATTTAGGATTTTGTAGAAGAATTAAATTTATTCCACCCCCACCTTAGATCCTAAAATCGAATCGACCTAGTTGGAATCCAAGGACAAAGCCACTCAAGTTCCAAAAGAATCCAACTCTGCTAAAGAAGTTCATGTATATCAATATCCTACCGAATCATGGCTATCAAAATGGAAGAAGAAGAAAAATAAAAGGAATCACTGACCAATGTTGAATAATTACCTACACAATTTTCATTTGATCAGGGTTCTACCTCTATAATGTATGAAATAGATATGTTGTCTTTAAAATTGAGGTAAACCTATCATTTCAAATTGTGAACCTTTTCTCTAGGTAGTTTGCAATGATTACCCATGCCTAAGCTATGTTGTGAGGATTTATGTTTGCACTATGTGTGGATCCAAGTCTCTTAAGGCCAATTACAACAAGGATTTATTTTATTATTATTTAGAATTCATGTTAGGACTTAGAAAATTAGAGAGATATGATTGAGACATATCGATTCCAAATCCATCTATGGATCAATTAGCTTGTGCCTACCGAGATTGATGAGCACTAACCCAATTCATTATTCCTTGAAAATAAGATTGGATAAAAGAGATTCTATTCAACCCTCATATATTTCAATTTGTTTGTTGATTGAAAATTTGTGGCACAACCATGTATTTAGTTTGAAGCTTGGGATATCTACAGTTTTTATATGTTAAACAATGATTTGAAGTCTGATTTGTTGAGATGGTCCATTGGGAAAGCGAGTCACACCGATCTCCAAGAAGATATGTTAGTAGTGATGCAATCTTCAATCTATCTAAAGGGCCAATTAAGTAGGGTATTAAATTAAAACATGACATGTATTGATCTTGCCTATGCAAATATATGCTAAGAGTGGATTTCAAGTTAGACAGGTGGCCATGAAGTGGATGTGTATTGGAACTCCAAAATAAAGTGTCCATGCAAAAGGAAAAGGTGCAACATTGAAGAAGGGAAGTCAAAGAAGTGTCAATTCCCCCTTTGTGTGAAGAGATAAGGAAGCATCATGTAGCACCAACAACAAAGGTTTAAATTCTCTCAAAGAATAGAATTGATGAGATAATGTTAGGTGAGAAAATGTCCAATTTTTTAGATATTTAAAATGGCCATGTTTATTGTAATATACCTAGTGGAGTTAAATAGTTTCGATTTAGAATTATGAAAGGAGGCTACATAGGTATTTCATCATAAAGTCGAGGCTACATAGGTATTTTAAAAAATATGATGAAAAGGAAAAGGCCACTCACAAAACAAAAAAAATTAGAATTATTTTTGAGGAACTGTATGAGAGCATGAGTTTCACAAATGAGGTATCTAGAATGAAGGTTATGGTTGATAAATACCTCACAGAAGATGAGATGGAATATGACAAAGGAAATATTGCATATTGTCTAGGAGAACTCCTTGAATCCATGGCATGTAAGCCAAATGTTGAAGTTCAAAACTAGTATTAGCTCACCCAATGTTTGCTAAAGTTGAAAGAATTCGAGGAGACAATTTGTGAGAATGAAGATGATGTAGATAATCAATCTAGTATTTTTCTTGATTTTATAAATTTAAAGGATGAATAATCGAATGGGGGAGAAACAACAATACTAACCTATGATGATTTCCTCAACAAAGAGGACATAGATGAAAAAGTTGAGAAATAATATATTTTGAAGAGCATGCCCATGGAGGTAATTGATTAGTTTCATAATATTAGTATAACTGATTGTGCATGTACAATGAATGATGTAGAATCCTTGTAGGTTCTGTAGAAATTCAAGAAAATTTGAGGACAAGATTGAAATGAGGTAAAATGTTGCCATGGAGAAGTTTCACATTAAGAACAAAGGAGCCATCTTAATATCACATATGAAGAACACAATAATGTAGGTTCTATAAATCAGGAAGAGGAAAACATTGTTGTTGATCATGAACTAAAATTTGATGAACCTTGTGAAGATTTTAAAGATTTAGACAATATTCAAGATGTTGTAAGTAGTCCTAATTAGTCCTAAATGACATGAAGTAGAAGGAAATATTGCAAAAGAATGCTAGCTCAAGAAAAGGCTATGAACGATGAAGTAACACATATGGTTAAGCAAATGAACAAGACGAGAATTGAAAATGAGAGGAAATATGATGACAAGGAATATCTTAATGAAAAAGAAGTCATTGAAACCAGAAGGGAGATGAAATTGATTTATAATTCGATGAATGGAGAGGAAAAACGGCTTGTGGTTAAAAGTAATGAAGATGAAACTGAAAAGGACTGAAACAATCATGCCTTTGGAGGCCACATAAGTGGAAAGCAAACTAAAAGGTGATGCAACACATGAATATGAGATCCATTGTGAAGATGGACACGCAAATAATGAAGTTGAAGTGTCTACCATTATAGTAGTAGGGGAAGATGTGAACAAGAAAACTTTGCAAGTGAATAAAGAAGAGGACAAGAAGGAGACCCTTAATAATCTGTTTGTCTATGAATGTGCATGTATTGAAGACAATCAAAAAGTTGTGAGATATCAAATTGAAGAGAATTTTGAAAAGAATTTTAAATGATAATTCAAAGAGAACATGTAAATGATATTCTTATGATGTGGAGCCTTGTGGAAATGAGGTACTATTATCAATTGATGATGTTGCAAAAAATATTTGAGCAGATTGATGTTAGCATGGAAGAACATAAGTATAGGAGATGAGTTTTTGATATGTCCTTGTTGCAGAAGTTGTTACTGATGAGGATTGAAATTGCAGCCCATGAAGTGAAGAGAACTTTGAATATTTTTTAGGGTAGTTGAATAGAAGAAGAAATAAAGATGATGATGGTGAGCGATACATGATGAAGAAAAGTAGACCGAAAGTAAAGATGAAGAAACCAACGTATACTTGGTACAAGGTATGGCATGTAGGAAAAATAAGGTAAAACATTAGAGGTTTTTCAAGTTGTTTATAAGCCTATCTAAGACTAAGATGTTAGAAAGTGTGTTGAAATCTATTTTTTTGTAATCCCGCAAAGGTATTAGGAATTGTATTGATATAATATGTATAAATGTTAATGACATTAATTAACGGGGTGTGTTGGAATATTTAAATTACTCTAGCTAGTTATAGAAAGATCTATAATGAATTCTCTTGTGTGTTTTATCAAAACATATTTCTTCACCTAGATCTTTAAATTGTTATAATCAAATCTATCTAATCTATCTAGAATATTCTTTATGTATTTGTATCCTATTTGTAAAACAATAAGATTAGATCATGGACTTTATTGAGATGTAATGACAGCAAGGGTTTCGTCTATTAATTGTCTAATTAATCCCTCTCCCTACATCTATCAAATCCATGAGTTAAGGAGAATCATAAAAATGCTTTCTAAATATCTCTCGTTATAAAGTTCCGCAATGTGAATGAAAGATTCCCATGGAATACAATAGTTATTCTAAATTCGACATGGTTTCAATTAAAAACAAAGTTTTTTTTTGCCGCATGGAGATTGCTTGTGTAACACAAAAAAAAAAAAAAGGTCATGTGAAAGCAAATGTCATTCATTTTCCACCGCCAAATACATAATTCTCATTGAGATCAGAAAGCTATATTTCCTTAATCTAATGGATCTGTGGGCCGGCTCTCAAATATAATACTCAACGGTGGCTGCATGCAATTGGGCTCAGGCATCGGTTCCTCCTTTTAAGGGTCAAACCAATGTGGCAATCTGTTATTTATTAGCTATTCAATGCTTGGTTCGATGAAAAAAAACCTTAAGTCAATGCTTGGTTTGATAAAAAAAACCTTAAAAGACGGAGGAACCTGCGCTTGAGCCCAATTGCATGCAACCACCCTTGAGTATTATATTTGAGAGCCGGCCCACAGATCCATTAGATTAAGGAAATATAGCTTTCTGATCTCAATGAGAATTATGTATTTGGCGGCAGTGATGGAATTTGATGGTTGAATTGCCCGTCAGAGGCCAATTTGACCGTCAAATACGGTTAACATTTCAGCTATACCATCACAAATTGGCTTGTAATATGGAAAACGTTCCAAAATTTAATTAAAACCGGCAATTGAATGCAGCCACCGTTGAGTATTATATTTGAGAGCCGGCCCACATATCCATTAGATTAAGGAAATATAGCTTTCTGATAACTCAATGAGAATTATGTATTTGGCGGTGGATTAGCTATTCCAAGTATTCGCTATCGAAGATCCTAAAATAATAATACCTGAGAAACATAATAAAAAATCTAAAATAATAATACCTGAGAAACATAATAAAAAATCTGCAACTTGGTTGAATAAACCATTGACATTCGGCTCGGCTCAACGGTTCGTTGATTTTACTTTTAAGTTTTTTAATCAAACCAAGCATTGACTTAACTTACCAATTCATCTGATCAATTATTCCAATTTATTCGCTATTCCTAGAAGATCCTAACTTGATTTTCAATGGGTGAAAGGAGAAGATAAGATCTTGCAAGCCCAAATCATTAATTTATACGCCTTTCAAGGGTCAACAATATCTATAAGCATTACTTTTATGGATCTGAAACAGTGAAGTTGGGCTTTGAACAATTCTTAAAATGTTTTTAGTAGATAGAATTTCTCTTCTTTAGAAAGTTCAGCGAAAAACACTTTTTTTAGATTGCCCTACCTAGGTACATTTAATCTCAATTTTTAAAAAAATTGTTACAATAATGATCTTTACAACCTTCTAGTTCAACAAAAATATAAGGTCTCAGAAGAGTTTCTCTTCCCATTATCATCATCATCATATGGATGAAACATAGATATGTAATTTATTTATTTTTAAATTGATTTTTCTATTAAAATATAGTAAATAACTTTTTATATTGATAAATAGTTTATGTTGTAAAATTAGATGCTAATAAAGATATTAGAGGATGTTAAATTTATTTTTATATTAAATAAAAAACTTTAAAAAAATGATAATAAAACTTTTAAATAAAATTTATAAAACTAATTTAAATATATATATATATATATATATATATATATATAATCAAAGTTTTAAATAAGATATATATCAAGGTTTTTTTATAAATATTTTTTCCTTCCTTCTTGATAGTTGTTTTTACAGATTTTTTTTTAAATTCATAGAGATTATTTTTTTATTATATTTAATTTTAAATAAATATTTATTCATTTATTTATTTATTTTAATTTATGATATATTAATTATAAATTATAAATTAACATGGTGCAATTTTTTAAATAATAAAAAATATACAATTCCAGAAAATATAAATATAATTTTTTTAATAGGTGTAAACTATACTTGATTTATGAGTAAAGATTTGTCTTAATTTAGGATAATTGATTTAAAAAAAATTAATTAAGAAAAAAATTTCTTCTAAATTTCTAAATGATTGAAAATATAAATTTAAATGATATATGTTGTATTAATTCATTTTTTTAAATACAATTTGATGAATTTTTATTTATTTTAGACATCTCATTTTTATTGAACTTTAAGTTGTTGAAATTTCTTCTTTTTTAAATCCTGAATATAAACTAAGTAATTTAAATAGAGTAGTCTATTTATTTTACTTTATAAATTTTTTAGTGAATTTTTTGTCATAATATATGAATATTTTATGGTAAAATCCAAATTTGAAAGTTTTTAAATTGTATTTTTGAATGCATAAATAAATTCAACACATTCACCCAAAAATAAGAGCGAAAGCTAAGCATTGAGTTGCAGAGCATTAAATGCGGCGGCTCAATGTTTAGGGTCCATTGGAAACATTGAGCCTAATCTCCAGATCCAACGGACCCTAAGCATTGAGCGGCCGCATTTAATGCAGGGCAGCTCAATGCTTAGCTTTCGCCAAAAATAAGGGCACAATAATGACAATTTTTCGCCAAAAATAAGGGCACAATAATGACAATTTTACAAAGACATTTTGTTTAACTTCAATGCAAGTTATTTAACTTCAATGCAAGTTAGATGTAGGATCTGAAAATATACGTGCCACACTATCAATCTAAGTTTTCTAGATTCAAAGAGTAATTGTAGGCAGATAAAGATTATTAGATTTAAATGCGAGAATTTAAATTGTTAACTTTAACTTTTAATTTTAGCTTTAACTTTAACTCTAACAACCTATATCCCAATAACATTATTAAATGCACTGTTTGATGCATATTGCTCGCCCTAAAAAGTGGTATATAATTCGCGTCTTTGTAGTTTCAATTTTTTCTACGTTCATAGATTTTTTTGAATCGATTTGCGTTTGCAGTATGATAAATGGATTTCCCTTTGCATTATGATAAAATAATTTAATGTTGAACAGATGAAAGCTGCCTCACCGATGAATATCTTGATGAAGTGAGAATAACTTGCATCCCTGGAATGCCCCCGCTACGGTTGAGTGACATTCCCATCCAATTCTTAGTCACAGACTCTGCGGATCCCGGATTACAATTCGGAATGACTGAAGGCCAGAGTGCGTTATCAGCAGCTGCTCTCATAGTTAACACATTCGAAGAACTGGAAGGCCCAGTCTTGGAGGCACTCTCAGTTAACCTCCGTGTATATGCCGTTGGTCCTCTACTGCTATCTCAGTCAATCCATTGTAAGGATAATCATGGACCCTCGGATGAATTGAGTATGTGGAAAGAAGAAAGTAGTTGTCTCAAATGGTTGGATACTCGGAATCCATGTTCTGTCGTGTATGTTTGTTTGGGAAGCATTGCAGTTTTGTCCAATGAACAACTCCTGGAATTTGCATGGGGATTGGCTTCCAGCAGCCAATCCTTCTTGTGGGTTGTCCGGCAAGATATAGTGCAGGGTGAATCTGCCATATTGCCCAAGGAATTCATTGAGGAAACAAAAAATAGAGGTATGTTGGTGGATTGGGCGCCCCAGATAAAGGTACTGTCACACCCATCGGTGGGAGGATTTCTAACTCATAGCGGGTGGAAATCCACGTTGGAAAGCATCAGCGCGGGAGTGCCGATGATATGCTGGCCTTTCTTTGCGGAGCAACATACAATTGCAAAATTCGTTTGTAAAGAGTGGGAAATAGGATTAAAATTGAAAAAGACGATGAAGAGAGAAGAGTTGGCCGTGTTGGTGAGGAATTTGATAGGAGGAGAGGAAGGAGATAAAATGAGGAGAAGAATTGGAAAACTGAAGGAAACTGCCAAACGGGCAGTCGAAAAAGGAGGATCTTCTAACAACAACTTAGACAAGTTACTCCACCAAATAATTCCTCAAATGAATGACAGTCCAGATTATTGAAGCAGACGGAGCAAGTTGAAAAGGATATTCTAAAGACTACTGCTAAACTCAAATAAAAAGAGTTACCAAAATAAATATCCTTTTCACTGCAGTATACTTAGTAATAAATATCCTTTCATTTTAATGTATAATGGCAATGGCTAAATTAATAATGTTTATTTATGTTTGAACTTACTAGAACTTACAAGAATTTATTTATATAATATATTCCTAAGAGTACTGCTAAACTCAATTAAATCCAATTGCCATTGGATTTAAATATTATATAATATATTTTAAAGAGTAATGCCAAACTCAAATAAAAAAAATTACCCTAATTACAAGGATTTAATTATGTAATAATATATTCTAAATAGCAGTGCTAAACTGAAATAAAAACAGTTTCCATAAATCATAAATTAGAATGATATTATCAAATAAAAAGTATCACTATAATGTTTTATTAAAGTTTTATTTTTAACAGCGAACATTTAATAAAATATTTAATTGAGAGAGCCTTATTTGGAAATTTTCTACGATAGAAATATGTTGGTAAAATTCAAAATGGTTAATTTTAAGATGAAATTATTAAAATTAATTGTTACAATAAAAAATTAATATTGTTAAATTATTTGGATATTATTTTCATTTTTATTAAAAATAAATTTATTTTAAAATATTATTTTTAAAATTTAAAATAAAAAATTATATTGTAATTATTTATTTAAAATTGAATTAAAATAATAATCTTAAAATTAGAAACTTTTGAATTTGAAAATTCCAAACTTTGTATTACTTAAAATATAGGTTTTGTATTTAATTTATCTTTTATTTTTTTTTGTATATAAACAATTAAGAATCCTTGAAAGTTATGATTATCAAATCTAAGAAGGTCACTTAGTTATGAAGGTCAAGGATCAATGGAGGGTGGAAAGCTTAGTTTGCTCTTGAAAATAATTGTATGTAATCAAACCTGATGATGTGGGATAAAAAAAAGGTTCATATTTGAAACTAGCTTTTTATATTGTACAATTGTGAAGTTTGGGTTGCATCATCTCTAAAAAGAAGTTCATATTTGAAACTGACTTTTTATCTTGTACAATTGTGAAGTTTGGGGTTGCATCATCTCTAGAGAATCATGGAGAAAAGTTGAACAAATTCAAAACAAGTTTATAACTTATAATCTCAAAATTAAAAGCAATATGCCATATCATTTATGATAATAGAATTGGGTCTTCCCACCATCATGCATGCTATGACTAGCCACTTTATGTACAAGTACATGATAAATAACATGGGAGAGCGGATTCTTCCTAAAATTACTTTAAATTCTAGTCAAGACCACCTGTGGCTCAAGAGAGGTTGGTATAAAGATGCCATGGCTGGGTTAAACCATTGGGGGATTAACTATATGCCACTATGCAAAATACCAATAACATTAAAATTATTATTACATGTCTAAGTTTAAAGAGAAAATCTGGGGCAAGAAAGAATTAGAGGTTGAAAGAAAAATTAAGATACTATAAGGAGGGCATTAAACCTAATCTGAAATATCAAACCTATATCTAAGTTTTAACTATTTCTAAGAAGAACATTAATATAGCCAGGATAAGAACGAACTCTCATGAGTTTCATGGTGAAAGAGGATGCTCCACAGTTCCTAGAACATTGTGGGTGGAAATGATTTTCCATATCTCTGAGACTATGAACATTGAGGATGAAAGTCATTTTGTCTTAGAGTTCCTTTTGTACAGACACATTAGATGCACTTTCATAATCTTTGTTACAATACAAACCTCCCTAACTTTCTAACATGTCAAACCTCCCTAACCTTCTAACATGTCAAAACTATGGTGACCTAGGAAAACTTCTTTCTAAGCTTTTTGAGCATAGGAATAAAATTTTGTGGCAATCAAAATAATTTTTCTTTCTTTCCTCTTAAAATCAGATATCTTTTAACAAATTTGTTTTCAATTAAAAAATTAATATATTTAAAATTCCAGTCTTTTATATTTTTACTATGTCGTGAAATATATATTTTGGGAACTCAAATCCCCCGAATTAGTTGACAAAAAATATCAAATTTATATTTACATTTTATTTTGTTTATTTATACTTTTATAATTGTAATTTTAAATTAATTAGTTTAGATATAAAAATTTCAATATCAAATATTAATTGAATTATTAAGTTTTTGAAAATTTGAAAGTATAATAAAGACACCAAGCTAGCAATTGATTAAAAATATAAAAGTACAACAATCAACTACTATGTTTAAATGCTAGTTGACTCATCAAGGTTATCTACTAGTGATCAATAATAAGGTTAACATATTTCCTTGCATTTGAGAAAGAAAATCTCTTAGTCAATTAGATGTAGTTTTAGGTCTTATTTGAGGACCAATGGGAATTGAAATTTATATATTTGACTAACTGTATGGCATGCTTGTTGTAGTGCCATAGCGCATGACCATGAAGTCATAGAAAGTGTATCCCTCTAATAAAGAGGATGTGTTATCAAGTTATGGAATCAATCAGTAGATAGGTAACAAGGGTGGTAGGTGTACCAATATGGTAGCTTGATGTTGAATTGGAAAAGATAAGATTGAAGGGAAAAAGCATGTTAAAGAGTATTTATAAGTTGGAACCAAGTAATGATTAAGGTGGAGTTTAATATGTTAAAAATTGAACCATGTATATTTGTGGTAGGAAATTACCTTTGTGTAGAATACTATTGGTAAATATTGTAATCTTTCTCCAGTAGCATCATGTTGTAGATATGTTTGATCACTCAATAGTAATTCCAAAACTATTGAACTGTAGCTCAATAAAAGGTGTTTGGTATTCATGAACTAAAATAAAATAGAGTAGTAGTTCATTGGCAACAAAGAAGAAGAGGGAGTGCATGATTAGTGGTACATAACACTCTTATCGTTATTGTGTTTGAAATATGAGTGCATGATCGATTGTACATAACTCCCTCTTTCTTATGTTGATTCTCTTGACAAGAGAGCATGATCATTAAGTAATTTAAGATGGGTTACAATAGAGCACTAAAAGGTGAAAAAATAAAGACTTTTATAACTAAAGTTTTACGAGATAATTGTGAAGAGTTAAGGAGACTTCTTAAGAGTATAGAATGGCATGAAGCAACAATAAGCCAATAATTGGGATATATGATCAAATTTCATCAT